>OX155894.1:40348802-40948802 GCA_944588485.1 Phosphuga atrata
CAAGACTAGACAGACAAGACTAGACAGAGAAGACTAGACAGACAAGACTAGACAGACAAGACTAGACAGACAAGACTAGACAGACGATACTAGACAGACAAGACTAGACAGACAAGACTAGACAGACAAGACTAGACAGACAAGACTAGACAGACAAGACTAGACAGACAAGACTAGACAGACAAGACTAGACAGACAAGACTAGACAGACAAGACTAGACAGACAAGACTAGACAGACAAGACTAGACAGACAAGACTAGACAGACAAGACTAGACAGACAAGACTAGACAGACAAGACTAGACAGACAAGACTAGACAGACAAGACTAGACAGACAAGACTAGACAGACAAGACTAGACAGACAAGACTAGACAGACAAGACTAGACAGACAAGACTAGACAGACAAGACTAGACAGACAAGACTAGACAGACAAGACTAGACAGACAAGACTAGACAGACAAGACTAGACAGACAAGACTAGACAGACAAGACTAGACAGACAAGACTAGACAGACAAGACTAGACAGACAAGACTAGACAGACAAGACTAGACAGACAAGACTAGACAGACAAGACTAGACAGACAAGACTAGACAGACAAGACTAGACAGACAAGACTAGACAGACAAGACTAGACAGACAAGACTAGACAGACAAGACTAGACAGACAAGACTAGACAGACAAGACTAGACAGACAAGACTAGACAGACAAGACTAGACAGACAAGACTAGACAGACAAGACTAGACAGACAAGACTAGACAGACAAGACTAGACAGACAAGACTAGACAGACAAGACTAGACAGACAAGACTAGACAGACAAGACTAGACAGACAAGACTAGACAGACAAGACTAGACAGACAAGACTAGACAGACAAGACTAGACAGACAAGACTAGACAGACAAGACTAGACAGACAAGACTAGACAGACAAGACTAGACAGACAAGACTAGACAGACAAGACTAGACAGACAAGACTAGACAGACAAGACTAGACAGACAAGACTAGACAGACAAGACTAGACAGACAAGACTAGACAGACAAGACTAGACAGACAAGACTAGACAGACAAGACTAGACAGACAAGACTAGACAGACAAGACTAGACAGACAAGACTAGACAGACAAGACTAGACAGACAAGACTAGACAGACAAGACTAGACAGACAAGACTAGACAGACAAGACTAGACAGACAAGACTAGACAGACAAGACTAGACAGACAAGACTAGACAGACAAGACTAGACAGACAAGACTAGACAGACAAGACTAGACAGACAAGACTAGACAGACAAGACTAGACAGACAAGACTAGACAGACAAGACTAGACAGACAAGACTAGACAGACAAGACTAGACAGACAAGACTAGACAGACAAGACTAGACAGACAAGACTAGACAGACAAGACTAGACAGACAAGACTAGACAGACAAGACTAGACAGACAAGACTAGACAGACAAGACTAGACAGACAAGACTAGACAGACAAGACTAGACAGACAAGACTAGACAGACAAGACTAGACAGACAAGACTAGACAGACAAGACTAGACAGACAAGACTAGACAGACAAGACTAGACAGACAAGACTAGACAGACAAGACTAGACAGACAAGACTAGACAGACAAGACTAGACAGACAAGACTAGACAGACAAGACTAGACAGACAAGACTAGACAGACAAGACTAGACAGACAAGACTAGACAGACAAGACTAGACAGACAAGACTAGACAGACAAGACTAGACAGACAAGACTAGACAGACAAGACTAGACAGACAAGACTAGACAGACAAGACTAGACAGACAAGACTAGACAGACAAGACTAGACAGACAAGACTAGGACAGACAAGACTAGACAGACAAGACTAGACAGACAAGACTAGACAGACAAGACTAGACAGACAAGACTAGACAGACAAGACTAGACAGACAAGACTAGACAGACAAGACTAGACAGACAAGACTAGACAGACAAGACTAGACAGACAAGACTAGACAGACAAGACTAGACAGACAAGACTAGACAGACAAGACTAGACAGACAAGACTAGACAGACAAGACTAGACAGACAAGACTAGACAGACAAGACTAGACAGACAAGACTAGACAGACAAGACTAGACAGACAAGACTAGACAGACAAGACTAGACAGACAAGACTAGACAGACAAGACTAGACAGACAAGACTAGACAGACAAGACTAGACAGACAAGACTAGACAGACAAGACTAGACAGACAAGACTAGACAGACAAGACTAGACAGACAAGACTAGACAGACAAGACTAGACAGACAAGACTAGACAGACAAGACTAGACAGACAAGACTAGACAGACAAGACTAGACAGACAAGACTAGACAGACAAGACTAGACAGACAAGACTAGACAGACAAGACTAGACAGACAAGACTAGACAGACAAGACTAGACAGACAAGACTAGACAGACAAGACTAGACAGACAAGACTAGACAGACAAGACTAGACAGACAAGACTAGACAGACAAGACTAGACAGACAAGACTAGACAGACAAGACTAGACAGACAAGACTAGACAGACAAGACTAGACAGACAAGACTAGACAGACAAGACTAGACAGACAAGACTAGACAGACAAGACTAGACAGACAAGACTAGACAGACAAGACTAGACAGACAAGACTAGACAGACAAGACTAGACAGACAAGACTAGACAGACAAGACTAGACAGACAAGACTAGACAGACAAGACTAGACAGACAAGACTAGACAGACAAGACTAGACAGACAAGACTAGACAGACAAGACTAGACAGACAAGACTAGACAGACAAGACTAGACAGACAAGACTAGACAGACAAGACTAGACAGACAAGACTAGACAGACAAGACTAGACAGACAAGACTAGACAGACAAGACTAGACAGACAAGACTAGACAGACAAGACTAGACAGACAAGACTAGACAGACAAGACTAGACAGACAAGACTAGACAGACAAG
Source organism: Phosphuga atrata (assembly GCA_944588485.1). NCBI lineage: Eukaryota > Metazoa > Arthropoda > Insecta > Coleoptera > Silphidae > Phosphuga > Phosphuga atrata. The sequence goes on from OX155894.1 coordinate 40,351,804, forward strand.
ACTAGACAGACAAGACTAGACAGACAAGACTAGACAGACAAGACTAGACAGACAAGACTAGATAGACAAGACTAGACAGACAAGACTAGACAGACAAGACTAGACAGACAAGACTAGACAGACAAGACTAGACAGAGACAAGACTAGACAGACAAGACTAGACAGACAAGACTAGACAGACAAGACTAGACAGACAAGACTAGACAGACAAGACTAGACAGACAAGACTAGACAGACAAGACTAGACAGACAAGACTAGACAGACAAGACTAGACAGACAAGACTAGACAGACAAGACTAGACAGACAAGACTAGACAGACAAGACTAGACAGACAAGACTAGACAGACAAGACTAGACAGACAAGACTAGACAGACAAGACTAGACAGACAAGACTAGACAGACAAGACTAGACAGACAAGACTAGACAGACAAGACTAGACAGACAAGACTAGACAGACAAGACTAGACAGACAAGACTAGACAGACAAGACTAGACAGACAAGACTAGACAGACAAGACTAGACAGACAAGACTAGACAGACAAGACTAGACAGACAAGACTAGACAGACAAGACTAGACAGACAAGACTAGACAGACAAGACTAGACAGACAAGACTAGACAGACAAGACTAGACAGACAAGACTAGACAGACAAGACTAGACAGACAAGACTAGACAGACAAGACTAGACAGACAAGACTAGACAGACAAGACTAGACAGACAAGACTAGACAGACAAGACTAGACAGACAAGACTAGACAGACAAGACTAGACAGACAAGACTAGACAGACAAGACTAGACAGACAAGACTAGACAGACAAGACTAGACAGACAAGACTAGACAGACAAGACTAGACAGACAAGACTAGACAGACAAGACTAGACAGACAAGACTAGACAGACAAGACTAGACAGACAAGACTAGACAGACAAGACTAGACAGACAAGACTAGACAGACAAGACTAGACAGACAAGACTCAGACAAGACTAGACAGACAAGACTAGACAGACAAGACTAGACAGACAAGACTAGACAGACAAGACTAGACAGACAAGACTAGACAGACAAGACTAGACAGACAAGACTAGACAGACAAGACTAGACAGACAAGACTAGACAGACAAGACTAGACAGACAAGACTAGACAGACAAGACTAGACAGACAAGACTAGACAGACAAGACTAGACAGACAAGACTAGACAGACAAGACTAGACAGACAAGACTAGACAGACAAGACTAGACAGACAAGACTAGACAGACAAGACTAGACAGACAAGACTAGACAGACAAGACTAGACAGACAAGACTAGACAGACAAGACTAGACAGACAAGACTAGACAGACAAGACTAGACAGACAAGACTAGACAGACAAGACTAGACAGACAAGACTAGACAGACAAGACTAGACAGACAAGACTAGACAGACAAGACTAGACAGACAAGACTAGACAGACAAGACTAGACAGACAAGACTAGACAGACAAGACTAGACAGACAAGACTAGACAGACAAGACTAGACAGACAAGACTAGACAGACAAGACTAGACAGACAAGACTAGACAGACAAGACTAGACAGACAAGACTAGACAGACAAGACTAGACAGACAAGACTAGACAGACAAGACTAGACAGACAAGACTAGACAGACAAGACTAGACAGACAAGACTAGACAGACAAGACTAGACAGACAAGACTAGACAGACAAGACTAGACAGACAAGACTAGACAGACAAGACTAGACAGACAAGACTAGACAGACAAGACTAGACAGACAAGACTAGACAGACAAGACTAGACAGACAAGACTAGACAGACAAGACTAGACAGACAAGACTAGACAGACAAGACTAGACAGACAAGACTAGACAGACAAGACTAGACAGACAAGACTAGACAGACAAGACTAGACAGACAAGACTAGACAGACAAGACTAGACAGACAAGACTAGACAGACAAGACTAGACAGACAAGACTAGACAGACAAGACTAGACAGACAAGACTAGACAGACAAGACTAGACAGACAAGACTAGACAGACAAGACTAGACAGACAAGACTAGACAGACAAGACTAGACAGACAAGACTAGACAGACAAGACTAGACAGACAAGACTAGACAGACAAGACTAGACAGACAAGACTAGACAGACAAGACTAGACAGACAAGACTAGACAGACAAACTAACAGACAACTAGACAGACAAGACTAGACAGACAAGACTAGACAGACAAGACTAGACAGACAAGACTAGACAGACAAGACTAGACAGACAAGACTAGACAGACAAGACTAGACAGACAAGACTAGACAGACAAGACTAGACAGACAAGACTAGACAGACAAGACTAGACAGACAAGACTAGACAGACAAGACTAGACAGACAAGACTAGACAGACAAGACTAGACAGACAAGACTAGACAGACAAGACTAGACAGACAAGACTAGACAGACAAGACTAGACAGACAAGACTAGACAGACAAGACTAGACAGACAAGACTAGACAGACAAGACTAGACAGACAAGACTAGACAGACAAGACTAGACAGACAAGACTAGACAGACAAGACTAGACAGACAAGACTAGACAGACAAGACTAGACAGACAAGACTAGACAGACAAGACTAGACAGACAAGACTAGACAGACAAGACTAGACAGACAAGACTAGACAGACAAGACTAGACAGACAAGACTAGACAGACAAGACTAGACAGACAAGACTAGACAGACAAGACTAGACAGACAAGACTAGACAGACAAGACTAGACAGACAAGACTAGACAGACAAGACTAGACAGACAAGACTAGACAGACAAGACTAGACAGACAAGACTAGACAGACAAGACTAGACAGACAAGACTAGACAGACAAGACTAGACAGACAAGACTAGACAGACAAGACTAGACAGACAAGACTAGACAGACAAGACTAGACAGACAAGACTAGACAGACAAGACTAGACAGACAAGACTAGACAGACAAGACTAGACAGACAAGACTAGACAGACAAGACTAGACAGACAAGACTAGACAGACAAGACTAGACAGACAAGACTAGACAGACAAGACTAGACAGACAAGACTAGACAGACAAGACTAGACAGACAAGACTAGACAGACAAGACTAGACAGACAAGACTAGACAGACAAGACTAGACAGACAAGACTAGACAGACAAGACTAGACAGACAAGACTAGACAGACAAGACTAGACAGACAAGACTAGACAGACAAGACTAGACAGACAAGACTAGACAGACAAGACTAGACAGACAAGACTAGACAGACAAGACTAGACAGACAAGACTAGACAGACAAGACTAGACAGACAAGACTAGACAGACAAGACTAGACAGACAAGACTAGACAGACAAGACTAGACAGACAAGACTAGACAGACAAGACTAGACAGACAAGACTAGACAGACAAGACTAGACAGACAAGACTAGACAGACAAGACTAGACAGACAAGACTAGACAGACAAGACTAGACAGACAAGACTAGACAGACAAGACTAGACAGACAAGACTAGACAGACAAGACTAGACAGACAAGACTAGACAGACAAGACTAGACAGACAAGACTAGACAGACAAGACTAGACAGACAAGACTAGACAGACAAGACTAGACAGACAAGACTAGACAGACAAGACTAGACAGACAAGACTAGACAGACAAGACTAGACAGACAAGACTAGACAGACAAGACTAGACAGACAAGACTAGACAGACAAGACTAGACAGACAAGACTAGACAGACAAGACTAGACAGACAAGACTAGACAGACAAGACTAGACAGACAAGACTAGACAGACAAGACTAGACAGACAAGACTAGACAGACAAGACTAGACAGACAAGACTAGACAGACAAGACTAGACAGACAAGACTAGACAGACAAGACTAGACAGACAAGACTAGACAGACAAGACTAGACAGACAAGACTAGACAGACAAGACTAGACAGACAAGACTAGACAGACAAGACTAGACAGACAAGACTAGACAGACAAGACTAGACAGACAAGACTAGACAGACAAGACTAGACAGACAAGACTAGACAGACAAGACTAGACAGACAAGACTAGACAGACAAGACTAGACAGACAAGACTAGACAGACAAGACTAGACAGACAAGACTAGACAGACAAGACTAGACAGACAAGACTAGACAGACAAGACTAGACAGACAAGACTAGACAGACAAGACTAGACAGACAAGACTAGACAGACAAGACTAGACAGACAAGACTAGACAGACAAGACTAGACAGACAAGACTAGACAGACAAGACTAGACAGACAAGACTAGACAGACAAGACTAGACAGACAAGACTAGACAGACAAGACTAGACAGACAAGACTAGACAGACAAGACTAGACAGACAAGACTAGACAGACAAGACTAGACAGACAAGACTAGACAGACAAGACTAGACAGACAAGACTAGACAGACAAGACTAGACAGACAAGACTAGACAGACAAGACTAGACAGACAAGACTAGACAGACAAGACTAGACAGACAAGACTAGACAGACAAGACTAGACAGACAAGACTAGACAGACAAGACTAGACAGACAAGACTAGACAGACAAGACTAGACAGACAAGACTAGACAGACAAGACTAGACAGACAAGACTAGACAGACAAGACTAGACAGACAAGACTAGACAGACAAGACTAGACAGACAAGACTAGACAGACAAGACTAGACAGACAAGACTAGACAGACAAGACTAGACAGACAAGACTAGACAGACAAGACTAGACAGACAAGACTAGACAGACAAGACTAGACAGACAAGACTAGACAGACAAGACTAGACAGACAAGACTAGACAGACAAGACTAGACAGACAAGACTAGACAGACAAGACTAGACAGACAAGACTAGACAGACAAGACTAGACAGACAAGACTAGACAGACAAGACTAGACAGACAAGACTAGACAGACAAGACTAGACAGACAAGACTAGACAGACAAGACTAGACAGACAAGACTAGACAGACAAGACTAGACAGACAAGACTAGACAGACAAGACTAGACAGACAAGACTAGACAGACAAGACTAGACAGACAAGACTAGACAGACAAGACTAGACAGACAAGACTAGACAGACAAGACTAGACAGACAAGACTAGACAGACAAGACTAGACAGACAAGACTAGACAGACAAGACTAGACAGACAAGACTAGACAGACAAGACTAGACAGACAAGACTAGACAGACAAGACTAGACAGACAAGACTAGACAGACAAGACTAGACAGACAAGACTAGACAGACAAGACTAGACAGACAAGACTAGACAGACAAGACTAGACAGACAAGACTAGACAGACAAGACTAGACAGACAAGACTAGACAGACAAGACTAGACAGACAAGACTAGACAGACAAGACTAGACAGACAAGACTAGACAGACAAGACTAGACAGACAAGACTAGACAGACAAGACTAGACAGACAAGACTAGACAGACAAGACTAGACAGACAAGACTAGACAGACAAGACTAGACAGACAAGACTAGACAGACAAGACTAGACAGACAAGACTAGACAGACAAGACTAGACAGACAAGACTAGACAGACAAGACTAGACAGACAAGACTAGACAGACAAGACTAGACAGACAAGACTAGACAGACAAGACTAGACAGACAAGACTAGACAGACAAGACTAGACAGACAAGACTAGACAGACAAGACTAGACAGACAAGACTAGACAGACAAGACTAGACAGACAAGACTAGACAGACAAGACTAGACAGACAAGACTAGACAGACAAGACTAGACAGACAAGACTAGACAGACAAGACTAGACAGACAAGACTAGACAGACAAGACTAGACAGACAAGACTAGACAGACAAGACTAGACAGACAAGACTAGACAGACAAGACTAGACAGACAAGACTAGACAGACAAGACTAGACAGACAAGACTAGACAGACAAGACTAGACAGACAAGACTAGACAGACAAGACTAGACAGACAAGACTAGACAGACAAGACTAGACAGACAAGACTAGACAGACAAGACTAGACAGACAAGACTAGACAGACAAGACTAGACAGACAAGACTAGACAGACAAGACTAGACAGACAAGACTAGACAGACAAGACTAGACAGACAAGACTAGACAGACAAGACTAGACAGACAAGACTAGACAGACAAGACTAGACAGACAAGACTAGACAGACAAGACTAGACAGACAAGACTAGACAGACAAGACTAGACAGACAAGACTAGACAGACAAGACTAGACAGACAAGACTAGACAGACAAGACTAGACAGACAAGACTAGACAGACAAGACTAGACAGACAAGACTAGACAGACAAGACTAGACAGACAAGACTAGACAGACAAGACTAGACAGACAAGACTAGACAGACAAGACTAGACAGACAAGACTAGACAGACAAGACTAGACAGACAAGACTAGACAGACAAGACTAGACAGACAAGACTAGACAGACAAGACTAGACAGACAAGACTAGACAGACAAGACTAGACAGACAAGACTAGACAGACAAGACTAGACAGACAAGACTAGACAGACAAGACTAGACAGACAAGACTAGACAGACAAGACTAGACAGACAAGACTAGACAGACAAGACTAGACAGACAAGACTAGACAGACAAGACTAGACAGACAAGACTAGACAGACAAGACTAGACAGACAAGACTAGACAGACAAGACTAGACAGACAAGACTAGACAGACAAGACTAGACAGACAAGACTAGACAGACAAGACTAGACAGACAAGACTAGACAGACAAGACTAGACAGACAAGACTAGACAGACAAGACTAGACAGACAAGACTAGACAGACAAGACTAGACAGACAAGACTAGACAGACAAGACTAGACAGACAAGACTAGACAGACAAGACTAGACAGACAAGACTAGACAGACAAGACTAGACAGACAAGACTAGACAGACAAGACTAGACAGACAAGACTAGACAGACAAGACTAGACAGACAAGACTAGACAGACAAGACTAGACAGACAAGACTAGACAGACAAGACTAGACAGACAAGACTAGACAGACAAGACTAGACAGACAAGACTAGACAGACAAGACTAGACAGACAAGACTAGACAGACAAGACTAGACAGACAAGACTAGACAGACAAGACTAGACAGACAAGACTAGACAGACAAGACTAGACAGACAAGACTAGACAGACAAGACTAGACAGACAAGACTAGACAGACAAGACTAGACAGACAAGACTAGACAGACAAGACTAGACAGACAAGACTAGACAGACAAGACTAGACAGACAAGACTAGACAGACAAGACTAGACAGACAAGACTAGACAGACAAGACTAGACAGACAAGACTAGACAGACAAGACTAGACAGACAAGACTAGACAGACAAGACTAGACAGACAAGACTAGACAGACAAGACTAGACAGACAAGACTAGACAGACAAGACTAGACAGACAAGACTAGACAGACAAGACTAGACAGACAAGACTAGACAGACAAGACTAGACAGACAAGACTAGACAGACAAGACTAGACAGACAAGACTAGACAGACAAGACTAGACAGACAAGACTAGACAGACAAGACTAGACAGACAAGACTGACAGACAAGACTAGACAGACAAGACTAGACAGACAAGACTAGACAGACAAGACTAGACAGACAAGACTAGACAGACAAGACTAGACAGACAAGACTAGACAGACAAGACTAGACAGACAAGACTAGACAGACAAGACTAGACAGACAAGACTAGACAGACAAGACTAGACAGACAAGACTAGACAGACAAGACTAGACAGACAAGACTAGACAGACAAGACTAGACAGACAAGACTAGACAGACAAGACTAGACAGACAAGACTAGACAGACAAGACTAGACAGACAAGACTAGACAGACAAGACTAGACAGACAAGACTAGACAGACAAGACTAGACAGACAAGACTAGACAGACAAGACTAGACAGACAAGACTAGACAGACAAGACTAGACAGACAAGACTAGACAGACAAGACTAGACAGACAAGACTAGACAGACAAGACTAGACAGACAAGACTAGACAGACAAGACTAGACAGACAAGACTAGACAGACAAGACTAGACAGACAAGACTAGACAGACAAGACTAGACAGACAAGACTAGACAGACAAGACTAGACAGACAAGACTAGACAGACAAGACTAGACAGACAAGACTAGACAGACAAGACTAGACAGACAAGACTAGACAGACAAGACTAGACAGACAAGACTAGACAGACAAGACTAGACAGACAAGACTAGACAGACAAGACTAGACAGACAAGACTAGACAGACAAGACTAGACAGACAAGACTAGACAGACAAGACTAGACAGACAAGACTAGACAGACAAGACTAGACAGACAAGACTAGACAGACAAGACTAGACAGACAAGACTAGACAGACAAGACTAGACAGACAAGACTAGACAGACAAGACTAGACAGACAAGACTAGACAGACAAGACTAGACAGACAAGACTAGACAGACAAGACTAGACAGACAAGACTAGACAGACAAGACTAGACAGACAAGACTAGACAGACAAGACTAGACAGACAAGACTAGACAGACAAGACTAGACAGACAAGACTAGACAGACAAGACTAGACAGACAAGACTAGACAGACAAGACTAGACAGACAAGACTAGACAGACAAGACTAGACAGACAAGACTAGACAGACAAGACTAGACAGACAAGACTAGACAGACAAGACTAGACAGACAAGACTAGACAGACAAGACTAGATAGAGACAAGACTAGACAGACAAGACTAGACAGACAAGACTAGACAGACAAGACTAGACAGACAAGACTAGACAGACAAGACTAGACAGACAAGACTAGACAGACAAGACTAGACAGACAAGACTAGACAGACAAGACTAGACAGACAAGACTAGACAGACAAGACTAGACAGACAAGACTAGACAGACAAGACTAGACAGACAAGACTAGACAGACAAGACTAGACAGACAAGACTAGACAGACAAGACTAGACAGACAAGACTAGACAGACAAGACTAGACAGACAAGACTAGACAGACAAGACTAGACAGACAAGACTAGACAGACAAGACTAGACAGACAAGACTAGACAGACAAGACTAGACAGACAAGACTAGACAGACAAGACTAGACAGACAAGACTAGACAGACAAGACTAGACAGACAAGACTAGACAGACAAGACTAGACAGACAAGACTAGACAGACAAGACTAGACAGACAAGACTAGACAGACAAGACTAGACAGACAAGACTAGACAGACAAGACTAGACAGACAAGACTAGACAGACAAGACTAGACAGACAAGACTAGACAGACAAGACTAGACAGACAAGACTAGACAGACAAGACTAGACAGACAAGACTAGACAGACAAGACTAGACAGACAAGACTAGACAGACAAGACTAGACAGACAAGACTAGACAGACAAGACTAGACAGACAAGACTAGACAGACAAGACTAGACAGACAAGACTAGACAGACAAGACTAGACAGACAAGACTAGACAGACAAGACTAGACAGACAAGACTAGACAGACAAGACTAGACAGACAAGACTAGACAGACAAGACTAGACAGACAAGACTAGACAGACAAGACTAGACAGACAAGACTAGACAGACAAGACTAGACAGACAAGACTAGACAGACAAGACTAGACAGACAAGACTAGACAGACAAGACTAGACAGACAAGACTAGACAGACAAGACTAGACAGACAAGACTAGACAGACAAGACTAGACAGACAAGACTAGACAGACAAGACTAGACAGACAAGACTAGACAGACAAGACTAGACAGACAAGACTAGACAGACAAGACTAGACAGACAAGACTAGACAGACAAGACTAGACAGACAAGACTAGACAGACAAGACTAGACAGACAAGACTAGACAGACAAGACTAGACAGACAAGACTAGACAGACAAGACTAGACAGACAAGACTAGACAGACAAGACTAGACAGACAAGACTAGACAGACAAGACTAGACAGACAAGACTAGACAGACAAGACTAGACAGACAAGACTAGACAGACAAGACTAGACAGACAAGACTAGACAGACAAGACTAGACAGACAAGACTAGACAGACAAGACTAGACAGACAAGACAAGACAGACAAGACTAGACAGACAAGACTAGACAGACAAGACTAGACAGACAAGACTAGACAGACAAGACTAGACAGACAAGACTAGACAGACAAGACTAGACAGACAAGACTAGACAGACAAGACTAGACAGACAAGACTAGACAGACAAGACTAGACAGACAAGACTAGACAGACAAGACAAGAAAGACAAGACTAGACAGACAAGACTAGACAGACAAGACTATACAGACAAGACTAGACAGACAAGACTAGACAGACAAGACTATACAGACAAGACTAGACAGACAAGACTAGACAGACAAGACTAGACAGACAAGACTTGACAGACAAGACTAGACAGACAAGACTATACAGACAAGACTAGGCAGACAAGACTAGACAGACAAGCCTAGACAGACAAGACTAGACAGACAAGACTAGACAGACAAGACTAGACAGGCAAGACTAGACAGACAAGACTAGACAGACAAGACTAAACAGACAAGACTAGACAGACAAGACTAGACAGACAAGACTAGACAGACAAGACTAGACAGACAAGACTAGACAGACTAGACAGACAAGACTAGACAGACAAGACTAGACAGACAAGACTAGACAGACAAGACTAGACAGTCAAGACTAGACAGACAAGACTAGACAGACAAGACTAGACAGTCAAGGCTAGACAGACAAGACTAGACATACAAGACAAGACAGACATGACTAGACAGACAAGACTAGACAGACAAGACAAGACAGACAAGACTAGACAGACAAGACTAGACAGACAAGACTAGACAGACAAGACTAGACAGACAAGACTAGACAGACAAGACTAGACAGACAAGACTAGACAGACAAGACTAGACAGACAAGACTAGACAGACAAGACTAGACAGACAAGACTAGACAGACAAGACTAGACAGACAAGACTAGACAGACAAGACTAGACAGACAAGACTAGACAGACAAGACTAGACAGACAAGACTAGACAGACAAGACTAGACAGACAAGACTAGACAGACAAGACTAGACAGACAAGACTAGACAGACAAGACTAGACAGACAAGACTAGACAGACAAGACTAGACAGACAAGACTAGACAGACAAGACTAGACAGACAAGACTAGACAGACAAGACTAGACAGACAAGACTAGACAGACAAGACTAGACAGACAAGACTAGACAGACAAGACTAGACAGACAAGACTAGACAGACAAGACTAGACAGACAAGACTAGACAGACAAGACTAGACAGACAAGTCTAGACAGACAAGACTAGACAGACAAGACTAGACAGACAAGACTAGACAGACAAGACTAGACAGACAAGACTAGACAGACAAGAGTAGACAGACAAGACTAGACAGACAAGACTAGACAGACAAGACTAGACAGACAAGACTGGACAGACAAGACTAGACAGACAAGACTAGGCAGACAAGACTAGACAGACAAGACTAGACAGACAAGACTAGACAGACAAGACTAGACAGTCAAGACTATTCAGACAAGACTAGACAGACAAAACTAGACAGACGAGACTAGACAGACAAGACTAGAGAGACAAGACTAGACAGACAAGACTAGACATACAAGACTAGACAGACAAGACTAGACAGACAAGACTAGACAGACAAGACTAGACAGACAAGACAAGACAGACAAGACTAGCTAGACAGACAAGACTAGACAGACAAGACTAGACAGACAAGACTAGACAGACAAGACTAGACAGACAAGACTAGACAGACAAGACTAGACAGACAAGACTAGACAGACAAGACTAGACAGACAAGACTAGACAGACAAGACTAGACAGACAAGACTAGACAGACAAGACTAGACAGACAAGACTAGACAGACAAGACTAGACAGACAAGACTAGACAGACAAGACTAGACAGACAAGACTAGACAGACAAGACTAGACAGACAAGACTAGACAGACAAGACTAGACAGACAAGACTAGACAGACAAGACTAGACAGACAAGACTAGACAGACAAGACTAGACAGACAAGACTAGACAGACAAGACTAGACAGACAAGACTAGACAGACAAGACTAGACAGACAAGACTAGACAGACAAGACTAGACAGACAAGACTAGACAGACAAGACTAGACAGACAAGACTAGACAGACAAGACTAGACAGACAAGACTAGACAGACAAGACTAGACAGACAAGACTAGACAGACAAGACTAGACAGACAAGACTAGACAGACAAGACTAGACAGACAAGACTAGACAGACAAGACTAGACAGACAAGACTAGACAGACAAGACTAGACAGACAAGACTAGACAGACAAGACTAGACAGACAAGACTAGACAGACAAGACTAGACAGACAAGACTAGACAGACAAGACTAGACAGACAAGACTAGACAGACAAGACTAGACAGACAAGACTAGACAGACAAGACTAGACAGACAAGACTAGACAGACAAGACTAGACAGACAAGACTAGACAGACAAGACTAGACAGACAAGACTAGACAGACAAGACTAGACAGACAAGACTAGACAGACCAGACTAGACAGAGAAGACTAGACAGACAAGACTAGACAGACTAGACAGACAAGACTAGACAGACAAGACTAGACAGACAAGACTAGACAGACAAGACTAGACAGACAAGACTAGACAGACAAGACTAGACAGACAAGGCTAGACAGACAAGACTAAACAGAATAGTGTCAAGACTGGACAGACATTATTTGAATTTGAACGAAACGTTCCATTAAAAGTAAACCTGAAATTTCTTTGAAATTTTAATGAATTATTTTTATCGCAATGAATTTATTTTAAATATAAAGTATGGTAATTGAAAGAATATGTTTGGGCAGAAGTGTGAACTGGAGCAAATTAATAATATGATAATAATCGTTGTTTGATTAGAATTTAAATTGGGCGATCTTTGCATAACAACATGCTTGTACAGGCTAGGTGTTTTGGACATATTATTAGCGTGCCAATAACTAAATTTTCGATTGCGGCCGGTTAAAACGGCGAATATATTACAAGATAAGGATTATCGCCCGAAGGTCTATATTTAGTTTATCAGGTTATCCTAATTTGGTTTATTAGAAATTACTAAAGTTTTATTGTAGATTGAAACAGCACATCTCTATAATATAATACCTTAATTTAGCCTTAATTGAAAATTAATTAAACTTTATCTTGAATATCTGCATACACATACACGGTATATATTACGGATCAATGTTATAATTTTTGAGACATTATGGAATATATTTAGAAACAATATAAACTTGTACCTTTAACAAAAACTCCTTAAATAATCTTCGAATTATAAGAACCTTCTTAGAAAATAATTATAGTTTTAAAATACGAACATGGATGTTCGTATTTTTTCTTTCAAAATTTGTTCTTTCAAAAATCAAATTTGTTCCTTGAATTGCAAAGTTAATAAATTTGTCACTGTATAATGTGTAAGTAATATTTTTTTTTTTTTCGGAATATTCTTGTTAAAGTTTCACTAAAATTTTGGAAAGCTTTTAGCAATTGAAACAGGAATATCCAAAATAGAAAATATTTAAGCAGAAATTGATACGTGGGTATCCTAATACTTCATATATTGTATATTTTTTTATAATTTTTTTATTTTTAGAAGGAAACAAAACATATATAACATACATAGTGGCTTCGTAAAATATTTTAAAATGTGTTGTAATTAATATCAAAGAAAAAGGGCAGAAGGTCTCTCTGGTAAATAGCCCTTTCTGTACTAAGCATATTTCCTATCAACTTCTTATCAACTTATAAAAAGCGAAATATAGTCTGAATATATAAATACTTAAACTTGTTTGTAGCTCTATAATATTAAGTCTTATTACAAAACAAATCTCATGTTGAAACAACTATTTCCCTTGCTAATACCACGCAGGATATTGAATAATACATCAGATATTTGTATGTTATTACTAGGCCCCAGTCCACTTTATTGGCACTAAACGAGCACTAGATAAATAACTTTGTTTTTCAGATCATATCTTTTTATTTAGCTTAAGTGAATAGCCATCTGCGTTTCGAGATTTATCTCTCATCAGAGCAGCTTTGATGTTTTGAATTATAAATTGGAACACACTTACTTGCACTCCCCGGGCATGACTGACAAGTTTAAGTTTTAATTTGTGGTTTGCGGTGAAGAATATGAACTTGAAGAACAGAAGCAGGTTATTGATTGAAATATTAAATTACTATTGGGGAAAGCATACTAATTATAGATAATCATATAAACTGGTTATATAAATATATTCAACCTGTTAATAGCTCTATAATATTCAGTCTTATTAAGACTACAAAACAAATTCATGTTGAAAAAACTACTTCCCTTGCCAATACCAGGCAGATATAACAGATATTTGTATGTTATTACTACATTCCAAAATTCAAAACAGCCAAGCTGCACTGATGAGAGATAAATCTCGAAACGTGTCTGCAGATAACTATTCACTTAAGTTAAATAGAACAATAAAAACAATGTGCTTTATCTAGTACTCGTTTAGTGCTAAGAAAGTGGACCGGGCCTAGTAATAACATACAAATATCTCTTGTATAATTTAAAATCAAACGAACTTACATTAAGTGAAGTTCGATTGTAATTATATGAGAGTCTCGTTCGAGATGATTACATTGTAGTACCGCTACTTTCCACTAGATTCAACCACAAGTTCAGAGTTCCAAAATTTTTGGGCTCCGGCCCCCGCACCTGCTCTCTACACACTTCATATAGTTTAAAGCTTATTTTAATATTATGGAATTTAGCTTCTATACACGACTTCTTAATCGGGTTGGGAAAACTTTTACGAGGGGAAAAGGAGGGAGGGATGTAATCATCTCGAACGAGACTCTGATATGATTACAATCGAACTTCACTTAAGGTAAGTTCGTTTAATTTTAAATTATATTTCGAGTCTCGTTCTTCGAGATTACATTGTAGATGTTTAGAGCAAATTGTCTCTATAATTCAATGTATCATAATTATTAACATTTAAATCCTTTTATAACAACGGGCTTAATTCCAACTATTTTTATCCAATAACTCTTTTAGCTCCATCAGGTTTTGAAACAATAAATTATGGTGATAAAAATAGCCATACTACAAGTTCACATTCGACATTATTGCTTCCATAGCTAATAATTTCTCAAATTCAAACTCTAGCAATCTTTTATTTTCCAATGAAAATTGTATATCCCTGGTACAGCTCAGAGATTGAGGAGGATAGGCATGAAAATGAACTTCATTCACCATTATGAAATTTAAAATAAATGCATCACTAGCAATCTTTCTCCATTCCCTGCAGTAAGTCTTTCATAGGCTTAGAAAGGACTGGAGAAATAAATGCCCTTCTAGCTGAAGAGATCTGATAATGAACTTGTGATATAAGTTTTTCTGTATCGGCCAGCTTTTCTAAGAGATCTAATGGTTGTTCTTCATCATTTAGAACCATTGTAATGATCTGGCTCAAGACAGACGAGGCTGAACCAGCTAGATTTTGTTCAGCAACGAACAGTTGATCTCTCTTAATCCCCCTTTCGCTTATATTTGATGAGATTTCTGCATTTAACTCAGGTACTTGCATAGAGAACTGCATAGAGGTACTTGGTAGAGATGCATATTATTTTACTTTATTTTTATCTCTCTGGATAAACCAATAGTCAACCAAAAAGACCATCTTGACACAAGACTTTGGTGCAAATTGACTGATTTTTTATTTACTACTGCAGGAGCATCTCCCAGAACTAATTCTACATCATCATCTAATTTCTTAGAATTGGTTTCCTCTTTAGCACCTCATGACCCTCATGCTGAATGAAAACTGGCATTGAAGTGCCTGGCTCCTGGTTATTTTCTTTATCGAGCATCAGCTTGTTTTGTTTGTCGATATCTATGTTTTTTTTGTTGCAGTTGTGAACATCATCTACAATTGAAAAAGAAATTTTTCCCTGATAATGCCAGATGAAGGTTCATAGTACTAGTAGTTATTGCCCCCTACATGCAAAAGTCACTAGCCTTGTACGCCCATCAATACTCATACAAATTGGGTACAAGATGTCCTGTAAATTTAAATGATATAAAATATAATTTAAACTTTTAAATGAAAAGGGTATTTTTCCCCTGATAATGCCAAATAAAGATTCACAGCAGTAGTAGTTATTGCCCCCTACATGCAAGAGTCACTAGCCTTGTACGCCCATTAAAACTCAAACAACTTTAGTACAAGATGTTGTGTAAATTTAAGTGATATAAAATATCATTTAACCTTCTAAATGAAAAGGACATTTTTCCCCTGATAATGCCAAATGAAGATTCACAGTGGTTATTGCCTCCTACGTGCAAAAGGCATTAGTTTGATACGCCCATCAAGACTCACCCAAGCTTAGTACATGATGTCGTGTAAATTATAACGTGAGTCCCAAAAGTCTTGGAATCCACTCTTGCCATGAATTTGAAAAAGCAGGTCATTTCTTGATTCCAGACATAAAATTAAACAAAATTATCAAAAGTCATTTTTAAGTAGCTGTCAGTGGGCTTGAGGTTATGTCGCATTGTTTTTAGTGTTAAGTTCAACAATTTCATTAGCTATAAATAAAACGCCTTCTCATAAATTTAACACTGATTTATTTTATAGTGTTGTGAATTATAAAATTCACAAAGAAGAACAAACATTGCAACAGATGTTGAATGTATTGCAATTTTCACAAAATTCGCCGTTTTATGTTATTTCTACCGGTCTTACTTCATTTGTTGCATCACTCCAGCCACAGCCCACGTTAGACTACAGCGCAACTTTGAAACATTTTTTGACAGTAAAAATGTAAACAAACCAGTGGCTGAAAAAATGTCGTAAGAAGGACGATTATAACCGGACAATGCGCATGATTTTCAATACGACCGGAAAGTTCAAAACGACCGTTGAGATTTTTAACTGAGATCAATGCGAAGATGGAAGCCTACAACACAGACAAATAATGTGGCAAGGACCGTTGGTTTAACCCCGGTTAGATTAGGTTGCCCGCCGCGAAGCAGACAGATAAATCAAGACAACATACGCGCCGCAGCGCGAACTCTCAATCCAATATAGAACAATTTGACGAGGGCCGTTGGTTTAAGCTTGGTTAGATTAGGTTGCCTGATTAGGTAGAACAATGTGGCAAGGTCCGTTGCGTAACTTGTAGTAAGAGACAACAAATTTGACTCTTGTTACCACTGCTGTAAAGGTTTATTGCGCATGAGCTAGTGTAATATATGAAACTGACACCCAACGTGGGCTATCGCTACACTTTACCAATTTATTTGTTTTAAAAATGTTTACAAAAGAGCAGAAAACTTTTATTGTCGATAGTTATTTTAGTAATGTTAAACGCCTGGAAAATGGTGAATGCGAATACAGTATCGACCCGTGCATTGAAGAATGTAGGCAACGTTTTCCTATGGCTGTATTTAATAGGAATCAGTTTAGAAGGCAGGTATTATGATCAGTTGTTTGCTTTCAAAGTACTGGTAACATTAACAAGAAACAAAGAAGTGGAAGGCCTCGTATTAATAATGAGAATATTATAAACAACATCACCAATGCAGTCCAAGACGAACCTACCACTTCAATTAGGAGACTACAGTTGAATTTAAGTCGTACTACCACTCACAGGATTATTCGTCAAGATCTTCACATGAAACCATATAAGCTAATATACCAAGAACTTTTACCACTCGATTATAATAAAAGATTGACCTAACGTCGGTGGTTCAATGAAAACATTAACGACGAAGTGTTAAATTTAACATTTTTCACTGATAAAGCCTGGTTTCATCTAAATGGATACATTCATTCCCGAAACATGCGCATGCGAAGTGTTGGTGGCATCCCACATTTTTTTAGAGAGACCCCACTGCATCCAATCAAAGTTGGTGTGTAGTTAGCAATGTCAACATGCAGAATTATCGGTCCAATATTTTTTCTATGGTAATTTGAACACTGCCACTTATAGAGCCACACTATTTTGCAACGAAATTCATGAGCATGAACACCGCAATGGCTTCTTCCAAGAAGATTCTGCTAGACAGGATATTGCCAGTGAAACATTAAATTATCCTAAGGAATTCTTCGATGACAGGCTCCTCTGGAAGGCTCCTTTAATGCCAGGAAATAACTCCTCTGGACTTTTTTCTTTCTCGATATTTAAAAAATTCAGTATTCAGCAGTCCATTGCACGCAGTAGAAGATCTGCAAAACAATGTAATAAGAAAATGTAAAGAGATAAACAACACAGTATTACAAAATGTGTTCGATAACATAAAACAGCGAATTAATTTGTGTATTCGAGAAAATGGACAACATTTGTTCTTTTTTGTTAATTTTATAATTCACAACACTATTGAATAAATCAGTGTTAAATTTATGAGAAGGCGTTTTATTTATAGCTAATGAAATTGTTGAACTTAACACTAAAAACAATGCGACATAACCTGAAGACCACTGACAGCTACTTAAAAATGAAATTTCATAATTTGTTGAATTTCACGTCTGGAATTAAGAAATGACCTACGTCTTCAAATTCATGGCAAGAGTGGATTCCAAGACTTTTGGGACTCACGTTATTATATGAGATATCATGCAACCTTTTAATCTTAAATATCGGTAATTTTTGTAAATTTGTTTATTTTATAGGCTTAGCCTTCAACCATTTTTTGTTTCTAATCTCCGCAGTCTATTGTTAGTTTTCCCCCTTCCAGGTCTCTCGTTTTTTACTCTAGCTATTTATTCTGTGAATTTGATG
Organism: Phosphuga atrata; assembly: GCA_944588485.1. Classification (NCBI taxonomy): domain Eukaryota; kingdom Metazoa; phylum Arthropoda; class Insecta; order Coleoptera; family Silphidae; genus Phosphuga; species Phosphuga atrata. The sequence continues at coordinate 40,370,838 of OX155894.1, forward strand.
TTTTTGTTTCAATAATCTTGTAGATTATCTTAACCCTTTCACCGCCATTTCGAGAGATGTGAGCCGGGGACCTGAACTTATACAGCGCCGTCCCGGGCGATGTAACCCGGGGTTTCTTTTTTTACCAGCGCCATCCAGTTTTGCGCTGGATTACCAAACGAGTAACGAGCCGTCACTGAACTTAAAGGGGAAGAGAAAGCGCGATTTTTTTAATTTTTTTTTTAAGTACTTAACCCTCAAATTAGGCGCGCCTTTTTCTGAAACGCCGATAGTCGCACTGGACCCAGCAGACCCATAGAGATTTCTCTCATTACTTTTCGCCGTTTTGAAGAAATTAAAAACCCTTTAGGATTTTTTGTTATTATTTCATCAATCCAAAACACTAAAAAGACTACTACAACTAATAAAATTTGAAGAGAAAATAAACAAATTGAATACTAAAAAAGCGTTTCACAAAATCAAAAATCATTCCGAATTACTTGATGTGTTTAGCGCATTTTCATCATTTAAGCAATTTTGGCAGATTATTTTTGCATGGTTATTTAGGCATAAAAATTTATCACATTTTTCGCAGCTGTATTTTGTTTTCGAATCTTTTTTTGTGTCTGTGTAACAAACCTCGCACCTCTTTCTCTTCCTGTTATTATCTGGTTTTGCTCTATATTACAAATTTTTCACTGCCCACAGGTTTATATTTTTCTAGCTTTGCCCTTATATCTCTTGGCAAATTATTTATTAGAGATCTCCTTCTTAGTTGTTCTAAAAGTAATCCAATTGACATTTTTTTAATAAATTCCCTTTTAGTGGAAAATTCATTTTGATTCCGCAAGAAAATTATTCTTCCATTGATGCCAGCAACATTCAAAAGATGATAGAAAATCACCATTGGCCATCTTCTAGTAGTTCCAGCACAATTATATGTGCTACACAATTTGTCTGCAACATTAACCCCAGATTTTTTATCATTGTAGAAGAGAACCATTTCAGGTTTTTTCTCGATATCGTCAGATACTTCATTTTTCGAAACATAAAGACTTTTTGGTGCATAAGATACGAGAGTTTCATTTTTTGAGAAACCAAATATACTGCTATATTGCTTACGATTTTTTACAGAAACGAAATCTGAAGGAAGTTCTCGCTTATTTTTCCTTATAGTCCCTACATAAGATAATTTCTTTTTTTTCAATTCTTGCACCAATTTGAGACTTGTAAACCAATTATCTGCTGTTATATTTCTACCTGATCCTTGAATTGGTTCCATCAATCTAATAACAATGTCCTTTGATGTATTACTTTGATGATATGGTCCCTCTGGTTGCTGCCCGCGGTAAATTTCCATATTACTTACATAATATAGTTTAGAGTCGCACATACAGAATATCTTGATACCGTATTTACTAGGCTTGGAGGGTATATATTGCCTAAAACTGCATCGTACACGAAATCCAGGTAATTGTTCATCTATGGTGACGTTTTGACCAAGAGAGTAATGTTTCTTACAGTTTTGAAGAAGCAACGTAAATATTTCGTGAACTGCCGCCAACTTATCGAATCTTTTTCGCTCTTCTCTTGTTACATGATCATCAAACCGAAGAGATCGCACGATAAATCGAAAACGTTTTTCCTGACATTGTCATTCTAAAAATGTCGATTCCAAAACCAGCCATTGCCCAAAAGTGTTGCAAATTACGATGTCCAGCACGAAAAACTCCTGCCAAATACAATAATGCAATAAATGCTTTTATTTCTACCACGTCTACAAGTCTGTAATCTCTTTCGCGGCTAAAATTTCGCTTTATTCTGTTTATGTATTTGTTTGCGTTTTCAACGATAATGTCTAAAATATGTATATGTATATATATTCCAACTCTCAACCTCGCTTTTGGCGTCTCTATCTTCATTTATTACGCCGGGTAATTTAGACAAAATATTATGAGGTCTTGGTTGTGTTCTTTTCAAAGGTGTCTTCCGCCATTTTGTTTCATCTTTTGCAAGAAAATAATCTTTGTCATTTCTCGTCTCATTTTTACAATAAATGTCTTCTTCTTCGACTTCATGATCGGTGTCGGAATCTACCGACCTTGTTTCAACGTTATCTTCTGTGTCGCTGTCATCAGTTTCTTCAATATTCTCGTCAACAGGAAAAACTCCCACATCCTCGTCTTCAAAAATTAGACGTTGTAATTCCTCCACATCTTCTGCATTGTATAAATTATACCTTTTGTTAAAAGAAAATAAAATAATAAATAAGTAAGTAATAAACACTAATATATGTAACATACTTGGTCGCTATGTTCCCAAGAGGTCCAAACCGGTAGCGGGAAGCAAATGAAATAAATTTAAATAAGCTAGGTTAACGCAAACACACTGTCACTGCACGAGAATAACGACAATGAACAAGAGATAGATCACATGGTAGCTTATACTCATAACGCCCTCTGCACCATAATTATTGAAACTTAAAAACCCTACGGGTCTGACAGACACACGCGCGCCCACTCGAGGGTTAAATATTACGCAACGATTAGAAATCTCCCACAACCTATTTGCAAAAGAACCGGGTACTTTTAAAAAATAATTTCACCGACCTGCCGTCTCCGGGGGCGGCTGGGTGAATTTTTCCAGATTTTTCACTTTTTCGTACACAACTCGTAGCACGGAAGTGGTTCCGGCGCCGGTGTGTCCGGAACGTCGCCACACGTTCGACGTGAAAGTGAGGTGACATCACTTTTCGACATTTTTAGTTAAAATTTTTGCAAAATGCGAAAACATATTTCTTTGCAAAAAGTTCGTAATTTTTGGACTTCTAAATGACGCGATCCTGAAGTAATATCGAAAATCGCCGTACGTGGGGTCGTTCATCTTTTCTTTGGCTACAAGAATCTGATACACGGCTGCCACTGGGCGGCAGGCACCGCCACATACAGCGTTTTAGTCGGGCGACCCGGAATGGTAGAAAAATTGGAATAACGTCGCTGACAAAAGTCGCGCAGCGACGAGAGTGGTGTCCGAGGACGCGTCTCAAAGCTTTCTACCGGAATCCTTTCGCGAATTTCATTTTCCCTTCATCTTCGCCGTGACCTCCGTAAAAGTGGTAATTTTTGTAATGCAAACTTTTGGTGTCCGTGTGGGGAAGCGTTCGGACTAAATCGCCAGGTCTCCACGGAATCGCAAGTTTCTATCAATTCTGAGACGACTGACGTGTGGGGTTTCGCGAATTTCACCTGGGGTACCTCACTAGGTAGGTTTTGGAAAAGGTCACATTAGGCTTTTTTTATTCCGCCGGAGGCAGCAGATCTTCGGTGTTTTAACTATAAATGTCCGTCCGCACGTTGCGCAGCCCCAGGTTTCGTCCTCCATCATGTCGCGCCCCTCCAGAGGCCCCAAAAACAACTACTTCACTAGCAAACACTACGACTGTATGCACCACGACGACCGTCGTGATGTTTGCCAGTGAAGTAGTTGTTTTTAAGAAAGTTTTTTATAGAAAAAAATGATGTCAACTTTGTTGACGATACCAATGATTTCTTTGAAATTAAAATCTTTGAAGAAAAGATACAAATGTTACTATTTAATATTATCAAAAAACCTCCCCGAAAATTGTTTTTGCGAAAACTGTCCCACGGTAGCAGAGAGGGTAGAGCGAAACGAAATTGTACATTTTTCTGGTGTAGAACCGAGAACCCTTTCGAGCGGTGCCAATTTCGCGACTCAACTCCCCCCAGGTAAAATCACGATTTTTTTACCTTGGAGGCGGATTTTTTGTCGGATCTCAAAAATTCTTCTGAATTCTTTGACTGTCGTGGCGCCACGTTTTTAGAGCCCTTAGGTGCAAGAGAAAATGCAACGTTTTTTTTTAAGATTTTGCAATCACTTCCACTTCCCTAACTTACTTGAAGGACTCCAGGTCGCCGGTTAGATTCGTTCTCTTCAAAACACTTGCCCGCAAACTATTCAACTATTCCGGCAAGAAATTTTAAACTGCGACGACTTTTTGCGAATCTACGGCAGTTTAAAGAGAAGAGTGCGCTAAAAGTGAAAAAAACCAGAGGCGTTTTGCGGTGGTACCTAAAACGTATGAATCAATTGACGGATCGGAACGGGATCGGCGCCGTTCGATTAGGCATAGAACCTATTGAAACCTAACCTAAAATATCACTCTTTTTTTGCACGATTTTTTTACATTTATCCCCCTCACTGCGCGGCGGAAACCGACTTTTGCGGCACGAGGTGATGCCGACCGCCGATACGCGTATTTCGGTACCACTCGCGGCTTCCTGCGTCGCTCTCTTCACCCGGTTCGTCCAAAATGCCGAAAAAAAATCCGCAATCGTCGCTTTGGCCGACAATTTGCGAGTTGGACGGTCATCGGCGAAAATTTGGGTTCGTATCGCGCACAATAGATGTGGGAATCTAAAAAACCGATCGGCACTTACGTCGGGTATTTCCATCCGGAAATATCTCCATAAATGTGCAGGGTGCATTGTAAAAGTGCACCTTCAAGTTTGCCGCCTTCTGCGTTCAAAGTGCCGCGGCGGACTCGCGATTTTTTTCTATAGATTCAACCTATCTATGGCTTTGCGGCAGTGAAACCGGCGCCGCCGCTGGGTGCCGCTTTGTCGAGTTATGGAGGAACAAAGGATTCTAGAGGAACGCTATTTTCCGCTTTTGATCAATAGGTGATCAATGTGAAAGGGGTTGTATAACTACCGGACTTTTTATAAATATTGGCGCTGCGTGGTATTGCTTAAAATTTACATGGCAGTGAAAGGGTTAAAAACAAATACTTAATTCTTGGGTTAACACGTGGTTAAACACTCTCAAAAACATGTGGTTTCGTCTAGCACAAAGAAGTGTGTGGAGAGCAGGTGCGGAGGCCGGATCCCGAAAATTTTGGAATTTTGTGAAATTTCTGTGAACTTGTGGTTGAATCTAGTGAAGTGAAGTTGTGGTTGAAAGTAGCGGTACCACAATGTATTCTCGAAGAACGAGACTCGAAATATAATTCAATATCCTACGTGGTATTAGCCAGGGAAGTTGTTTCAACATGAAATTTGTTTTGTAGTCTTAATAAGACTTAATATTATAGAGCTACTAACAGGTTGAATAAATTTAAATATTACGGCTATATTTCGCTTTTAATAAGTTTATATGATTATCTCTAATTAGTATGGTTTCAACAATAGTAAATATTTCCTATCTTCTACTTATAAAAAAAAATGTAAAAAACCTTCTCTAAAATATTTTCTCAAAAACTAATATTTCGTTTTTATTATTGAAGAGGGTTTAATGAAGATTATGTGGTTAAGTAAAACCTTCCATGAAAATCCACGAAACATTTTAACATAGCAAGAAAAAAAAATATGAAAATGTATTTCTTAGTAAAGATGTGTTAAAACAGTTATTAATATTTTGGTTCATTTCAGTCAAGTAGCTCACAAGAAAGGATTGAGACAGAGAATCTTTACTATCTTTGAAATTCCATAAGGATCTTTAGAACCCATGGAGCTTTACGGCGTTATTGAATCACGTCGATCAAAAGCGAGTTTCTTATAACAATAAATATCATCTTAAAATAGAGTACTAATAAAATAAAGAGCTAGCATGGACTAGCCTGTAACATTTTTATTAAACTTACAATATAAACCAAATAATTCTGTGGGTTTAAAGATCTTAGTTGGGTCTACATTTCCTTCGTTATATTCTTTTCAACATTTATTATTCGCTGTCTGTTATTTTTATAAAAGGCAGATAGAAACCTGAAGATTTGAAACTATGAAAAATATAACGATTTATACGGGATCTAGTTTCAAATTCATTGAAAATTACGACTAATTTTTAATTTCACCTTTCTGAAGAAAATATTTTCTATTATATTTAAATTAAAAATATTAATAAGTTTTCATGTACAATAATATAAATAGAAGATTGGTATTGGATCAACTATTGTTTTATTTATCTCGTGATTTTATGGAAATAAAATAAAATTTACATGATAATAAATATTGTAACCTGCAACACGCAGAAAACATTAATTAACAAAACGCACATTCAACCCGATAAATTTACATTAAAATTATGGAATATATAATGTAATATTAAATTATTAAAAGCTCACCAGCAGTAATTTCCTGGCGAACGTCGATTCGAAAACCAAATCAAATTTATTCAATCGTTCTCGAATATTACATTTCAACAAAGCAGAAAAGGAAGAAAAAAAAATCATTGCTGAATAAGAAAAGCAATATCTGCTAGTTATTACATTGATTATTAATTTTTACAATTTACATGAAACAAAATGTATGAAAGATCGTAAATATTGTGAATATGTAATGTAGATAAAATTTTGGATAAATCATATATAAAACATTTCAATAAGGCAGAAAACAGGCGCCAAACTCATTAGTTTTGTATAAATAATATTGATTACTATTTTTTTCAATTTATATGGAATAAAAGATTCTAAATTTACTGAATATTTAATGTGGATAAAAAATCAGCCATCGCGTAATGAGTAATGTGTGGACATGTCACAAGGTATAAATCTAACGGAAAACTAAATATATTCGCTCGCCGTCCGATAGTTAACTGAAATATATAATTTATTCAAGGAGAAGCGCAAAACCAGTGAATATTTTGAATAATAAATTTGGAGTGACCACAGAATACAGATTTATACAAACAATTTAATCAAATTAAAATACAGAAATTTTATACAATTTTAGACAATTTCTCATTTTCACAAATTAATATTTTAAGAATTATGTAAATGGTAATAAAAGTTTCTACAGAATACATATTGATTTAAACTTAAATTCAGCTAACTAAAAGAAATATATACACTAAAAATAATGAAAACTATTAAAACCAGGTAGTTAATGATTACAGCGGTTATTAGGTCGATATTAAAATTAATTTGTGGCAAAGTTTAGCGATCAGTAGCAATTAAAGTATCTCATTTTAATTATATGATATAAAAATGAAATTTAAAAAAAATAGAGAATCGAGGGGAGTATCGAAATGATTATTTTTTTACGCACAAAGATTTAATTAAGATATAAAACGTAATTTTTTAATAGCCCATTGAGGAAAAAATCTCAAATTAATATTCAAATTAAAATCGTTTCAATGCAAATTTGCTCCTAGCTCCAGTAAATAATATTTTCACTTTACTTCCATTAAATTAAATCGCATATTAAGAAATTTAGAAAGAGCTAGTTAATTTTTGTATTCATTTTATTGGGTTCTTAATTGCATAATTCAGTAGATCGTATTGATTACCGTACCCCGTTTGATTTTATTAACTTGGGTTAGCCTTTCAATCTCGTTCATTGTTCTAAAGTTCTTATGTTTTCGTAGCTAAGATCGTCATTATTTTTTCCTTTCCTTTTCTAATCTTCAGGAATGATTGTTTTGCCTAATGTGCAGGTTATCAGCCTACAGTATTGTAATTTTAAATAATACTTTTCTACCTCTACCAAACTAGATTTTTGTAAAATGATAATGCAAGTATTTCTTCGTTTTTAAAGAAGATATTAAATATTAAATTTCATATCTCTAACATTTGCAGTTTTTGAGATGTATCTCGAATTTGCAGTTAGGATTTAGGAAAATGGTGAAACCCGTTTTCATCTATTTTCTTAAAGGAATGAAGGCATTTTGTGGCATATTCTGATTCATAGACATAGTTTAGGAGCCCAATTTTCAGCTCCCTTAGCAGGATTTTTTAAACATGGTTAAGCGCTATATTACGCTTAATCCGCACGAACGCAATATATTTACGGATTTGCATTGAATTGAAAAATTCACTATGTTTTTACCACACTTATAATATGTAAAAATGTTATATAAATTATTATTCACAGTTATATAAATTATGAACCGGCAGCAATTATATCGATTAAGGTCCCCTGATCAATTGTCTTTCTTACTTCAAGTAAGAGTTTTTCTTTTTTTTATAGTATATTCTAACAAAGATCCTGATTGATATTTAAAAAATAAAGCATATTTGCAGGGAAGACTGGGGTGTACAGGACTCCTTAGCCATAGTGAAGGCGACCTGTCTAGGGGTGACAACCCCGAATAATAAGCCTCCCAAGCTAACAACTTGGGTAGTATCTTGGACAGTGGCTCGCCATGGCTGTCCCATGAAGAAAATTCTTCAACTGAGCATGAAGTAAAATCTCGCTAAATGCAATACCCCAGGTGGTAACCAATCCACCGTCACCTATGGTGACGTTAGCGGACCTTCGTATTCTGGGGAGTCCGCACCAACATGCTTTAAGGATGAGTCGGAGCATCCTGAAATCACCGGACGTAAACTCAGACCAAGACGGCAAAACTTCTTCGCAACATTTAATGCCAACTCGCTGCTAAAAGTGGATAAACTGAAACATTTGACTGATTCACTAACACGACACAACATAATACTGACAGCAGTACAGGAAACCAGATTTAGGGACGAACATGCCTTCGAGTCCCAAGGCTACAGAATCCTCAAAGGAAAAGTAGGTCAGCGGGTAATGAAGAACGTACCCCACTTAGGTACAGGATTTATAATCAGTCACAGGATACTAGATTCAGTCACCGACCTTAACTCCCCGAGTAGTCGTGTATCCATCCTCTCTCTCAAATGCGCAAACAAGGGCTACAGTATAGTCAATGTACATGCCCCAATCAACCAGGACAACAGACGCAATCCAGACCGAACTGATAAATTCTGGGAAGACTTAGAAGATATTATCTCTAAACTTCCAGAGAGGCACACCGTTATACTGCTTGGTGACTTCAATGCTCAATTGGGAAAAGAGAAAAAATACAGAAACATAGTGGGCAATTATCCGGCGCATAAGCGAACCAACCGCAACGGAGAACGATTGGTGGATCTGTGTAGGGCTTTTGGGTTCATCATGAAGTCTACAGCCTTCAAACACTTACCAAGGAAGCAGAAAACTTGGATTTCACCTAATACCCACCTGGGTGAATTCCAGATAGATCATGTGGCCATTTCACGAAAATCTCAAAAGAAAAAACAAAACGTGAAGGTACTAAGAAGCGCCAATCTGGACTCAGAACACTACCTCTCAAAGATCAAAATAAGACTCCAGTCTAGAAACACTAGACTACACAGAACCTCCAAAATGGTAAGATTTGACGTAGATCGACTCAAGAACAGTCAAGAACTAGGTCAGAGTCTGATAAACACAGACCTAAACTACTGGGGCCAACTGAAGGAGACTCTTGTCTAGGGGGCCAATTATCTCGCCCCTCTCGCTAGAAGAATGAAGCATCCGTGGTGGACTGAAGACTGTGACAATGCAATAGCCCAAAGACAGATAGCCTGGCTGAACTGGAATTCTAAAAAGACCAAGGAAAATTGGCATACATTTTTGGAACAAAGAAAGGTTACAGCCAAGATATTTCGAAGAACCAAACGAACCTTCACACAAAACCAACTAACCCAAATCGAAGAGAGCTTTGCTAAGAAAATTCCAAAAATTTCTTTGCAACCTTCAAGCAGGCACTCAGAAAATACGCTCCGCCAAGCCTCCACTTCAGAGACTCACAAGGCAAACTGGCTTATAACGACAAGGACAACTGCCACCTTTTGGCTCAGTACTTTAAAAATCTACTCAACTGTGACGCACCCAGCGAAGATTTCGACTATAAACAAACCACACCCAACCCGGACTCGCTTCCCCCTTCATTGGAAGAAGTTGGTCAGATCATTCAAGCTCTTAAGAATAATAAGGCAGCTGGAGAGGACTCTATCGTTGCTAACCGAGATCACCCAGAACATCTGGGAAACAGAGAAATTACCACCCGATTGGAAATCTGCTCTGAAGCATCCGCTTTACAAAAAGGGAGATTTTACAGATCTAAACAACTATCGTGTAATTTCTCTCGTCCCGGTAACATACAAGATTCTCTCGAAGGTGTTACAAACAAGGGCATAAAATCAGTTCGATAGTCAACTGGGAGAATACCAGAGGGGCTTCAGGAAGACCCGATCCTGTGTTGAACAGATCCTCAATCTTAAATCTGTACTTGCATACTCCAAGATGAGAAACCGCAAGGTGGTCGTCACCTTTGTTGATTTTAGGAAGGCCTACGATTCTATTGATAAAGAAACGTTTAACAAAGTACTCCAGGAACTTGCACTAGACAACAAAACCCGCAGACTAATCCTAGAAACTTTGACCAACAACCATTCTAAGGTTAAATTTAGAGGCGAGATTTCAGAAAGCTTCGAAATAGAAACTGGAGTGAGACAAGGAGATGGACTTTCCCCACTTCTCTTCAACTGTGTCCTTGATAAGGTTATGAGAGAATGGCGCAAGGAACTGAACAATTAGGGTGCTCAGAGTGGTATCTACCTGGGACGTAAGAACGATGGACTGATGCCTAACCTGGCCTTTGCAGATGACATGGCACTGTTTGATGATTCTCTTGGGATGGCAACAATGCAGGTAAACTGCCTCAAAAAACAGGCTGCCAAAGTGGGCCTTCAAGTGTCGCTGGAGAAAAGAGAATTTTTCACTAACATCAGAGAAGCAAACAGAGAGATGTTACTACAACAGGGAAACATCAAGAGGACTGAGAGATTTAAGTATCTCGTCGAACGGATTGAACCCAGCTTATCAGAAAGAGCATCATTATCCAAGAGAGTCAGAAAGTTAGAACTCGCTTATCGGCTGACTAAGAACACTTACAAGAAGAAATGAAGTCACGCAACCTGAAACTTAAGCACCACACATCAATCTTACGACCAGAAGCCCTGTATGGCATGGAGTATCTTTCCTTGAACCGAAGGGGTCTAATAGAGAAATTGAAAATCAGAGAGAGGAGAATCCTCAGGAAGATCCTAGGCCCGGTAAAGGAAGATGGAGAATTTCGAAGACGGCATAACTCTGAGCTCTACGAACATATTGAGATGCTCTCTGACTGTGCAAGGAAAAGAAGGTTAGCTTTCTATGGCCACGTTGCAAGATTGCCTCCAAACCGACTAACCAACCCTCTATTCACCTTCTGGCAAAACAAGAAGCTTCGTACCACTTGGTTGACAGAGACCGAGAAGGATATTAAAGAACTGGGAATAATAGATCTCAAAAACCGACAGTCTGTGAGACGCACCCTGAAAGAAGTCCGTGGATTCTAGGAAAAAACTCGGTACCCCCTGGAAAGGTACCCCCTGGACAGAAGAGAGAAAGGAGTTACACCGGCAGAAGATGCGACAATACTGGGCAAAGGTCAAAGCTCAACAGTTGAATAAGCGTGGTACAAAGTAGGCCTATTCGAAAGAAGAAGTAAAGCATATTTGCTTACAGTCCAACCCTTATTGGCATATGTTTGTAAAAAAAAATATTTCCATTCTAACCATTCTGAATGTAAACTAAACTTGATCATTATGGATTAATACCAGTCTGTACCTGATTTTTCCAGAAATAATCTAAATATTTCAATTTTTTCTTCATCTCTTACTAAAGGGTCCGCCAATAAGCGCGCTGGATCTTTAAAATAAAATAAAGCAAGTTGTGTGAGAGGTATAAATGAAATTTATTTTTTGTTTGAATGAGTATTCGAAGGCATTATGTATGGAAAATAATATCGTTCAAATGGCCACCTCGGCTTTGCTTGGTGACGCGCATACGAGAAGTCCAATTTCCAATGACTCTGGCGCACAATTTGGGCTGTATTTCATCGATGGCGTGGCGTATGTTGACTTTGAGGTCATTAGTGTTTTGTGGTTGGTTTGCGTAGACCTGTGATTTAAGAAAACCCCACAAGAAATAGTCTAGTGGGGTTAAATCGCACGATCTCGGTGGCCAGTTGATGTCGCCTCCGCGCGAGATAACCATTCCTCCGAAGCGCTCGTGCAGAAGATCCATTGTGGCGCGCGCTGTGTGGCTCGTAGCGCCGTCCTGCTGAAACCACATATCCCCGACATCCATATTGTCGATTTCATGCCAGAAAAAGTTCGTTATCATGGATCTGTATCGTTCGCCGTTTACCGTGATGGCCACACCATCGTCGTTCTCGAAGAAATACGGCCCGATGATGCCTCCGGCCCAAAATCCACACCAAACAGTTACCTTTGCTGGGTGCATTGCGACCTGGTGGACCTCCTGTGGATTGTTCTCGGCCCAATAACGGCAATTTTGCTTGTTGACATTCCCATTTATCCAAAAATGTGCCTCATCGCTGAAGATGATTTTGCGACCAAACTCGGGGTCGACTTCCAACTGCTCTAAAGCCCAATCAGCGAAGATACGGCGCTGTCTATGGTCGTTTATTTTGAGCTCTTGTGTCAGCTGGATCTTGTACGGATGCATGCCCAAATCCAGATGCAAGATTCGGCGAAGTGATGTTTCCGAAAGGCTGAGTTCCTGTGCGCGACGTGAAATTGACTGTCGCGGATTTTCACGCACACTATCGCGCACAGCGGCGACATTCGCGGCAGATCGGACGTTTCGACGACGCGTCGGTGTTGGCTTATTGTTCACCGAACCGGTTGCCTCGAATTTGGTTATCAAACGACGGATAGTCGACTCAGCAGGACGACCAATTGCACCGTAAAATTGGCGGAGCGCGCGGAACGTTGCCCGAACCGATGAATGATTTTCGTAATACATTTTAATGATTTGCACATGTTGCTCGCGGCTGAATTGGTTCATGGTAATTTGTGAAGATACACTGAATAATAACAACTAGGTTTGACAACTCTACCACAAACAACATGGCCGCCATCAGCTGTTAAAGATCGAGCGCGCTAATTGGCGGACCCTTTATATCAAACCTATCGCATTCTTTTTCATCCAGTTCAGTTCCAGTTTCTATTTTCATCCAGTAATATGCCGCTTATATTTTTCCCATCAATTTTTTCACGTACAAACCTATCTGTAAACTTTTTAATACTTTGTTTTCATTTTTTGTGCTGATTTTCAACTAATTTTTCTAAAACTTCCACTATTGGATCTTCTGAATTACCTTCAGTGGCAATAGTCAATTTTTCTTGTGTAATTTCCTCTAAAAATTGGTCTTGAAAAATCATGTTTCCATCCTCATCCACATAGGTTTTTGGTATATGTTCTTTCATTTTTATCCATACATTTCAAGTTTGATGTCTTTTTTCAATGTATTTTTTACTGTAGCATAAGCTTTAGAGGCGTAGATTTTTTTTTTATTAATAAGTAAACGGCAATCTGTTGATATTACAACCCTCAGCTGTTTGGTTGACATTAAGATGTGTTTGATGCGAATTCTAGGTGGGTGTCCAGTGATACCTCTCCCTGGTGTTTACGATTGTTTGTGCGCTCGCACATTCACTCGCACGCATGTACTCGGTTTAGGCTGGGAATCGCTCCGGGAGGTCTTTTGGTTTGAATCTTTTAAGCCGTCTTGTTATTATGTCTTCATTTAGAAAGATGGAAGCCAGTTGATTGGGGTGGTCGGTGATCATCTGCTGATATTTTTCGCGGAATTGCCGTATCTCCTTTTTTATCGGATTTATATACATTGGTGATGATTCTCAATGTTTTTGACTGAAACCTCTGGAGTATTTCGATGTTGGAGTTACTGGTTGTTTACCATAGCTGTATACCGTATGTCCATTAGGGTGGAGCGAAATATTTTTTCAAAAAATTAATCCATGTAAAATATTATTTGATTTGATTTATAGCAATAGCCTCCGCAACGTCATTGTTTTTTTGAAAAAAATATGGTTTTTAGACTAATTGAAGATTTAATGAAGACGTATTTTATTCCCAGAAATTATTATAACTACAGTTTATTTTCTATACAAAACAGTCAAAATGCATGATCTTAAGTTTATAATATAAAATAAGGGAAATGAGGGAGCGCAGGAGGGAACAATTAGAGCACTTGTCGCGTCGTCAGTGGACTATTAGTTTTGGCTCGAATTAGATTTGCGCTAGTTGTTTAACAAGTAACCTAACGTCAATTTTGTTTCGTAAAAAACATTTAAATAACACGAATTGTCTTTAAATGTCCTATTTGGTGATATTTGTGAGATAAAAGACAATATTCTACCTACTTACGAAGATGTAATAAAATACTAGGAATGGACAAGACATCAACTAAATTTGCAATTGGAAACTGCAAAAGAGCCCACATTTTCAGAAATATCAGATATAGTGACATCCAGAATTGAAAATATATGGCAAAATGCATCTATTTCGATAGCAACACAAGTGTGGTACAGATTTTAAAAGCATACCATTTAAATGCAAAAACCTACTCAAGTCTGTCAAAAGGCTCTCTCCAGAAAAGTTAGAAAGTTTTCGACAAAATAGTAAGGTACTTCTTGATATTTCAGCATGCAAGTGTAAAGATTTCCCTCAATGTATCTGCCGCAAGGATAAAAAGGTTACCAAACAAGAACATGCTTTTTTAATTGACCAAAGAACCTCTCGAAGTATGATAATAGGTGGAATCGACATAAGTGTTACGAAGAAGTTGCAAAAGTCCCTAAAGGAATGAGGAATTCGCCCAACTACATCCTTAAATACTTCGTTATCTGTTATAGAAGTTAGTACTTCTCCGGTATCTCCACCGTCTGAAAGTCGTAGTAGTTCAGATAATTCCACTAACACCCTAAACAAAAGATTTTTTCTTTACTACTTTATCGAAGACCTGTGACAAGTATGGTGTATCAGATAGAGCAGCTGCAGCGATTGCGTCGTCTGTAGTGCCGCCTATAAATTTCAATGCTGCAACATATATTAATTTAATAAATCGGCAAGAAATATTAAGTGAACCACCGATTATGAAAAACTTGTCTGACCAAGAAATTCAGTCTATCGTTTTATGAGGTGGTGAGGGTAAAGTGTTGTTTTTAAGGCTTCCATGCCTCCATGCTAACTAAAGCTGTTAAACGGGCTGTAAAATTGACGACAATAGCTGCCACTTCTCAATGCATAAAAAAGTCACAATTAGGTGCAATAAGAGCCAAATTGGAATCACGAAACGTTATGCCTAAATTTGAGACAAAAAGAGATTTTCGAGCAAATTAATTGGCCTTTTTTAATATTATTTTTATTAAAAAAATGTCGTATTTTTGATTAAAGGTGATTAATAAATATCTTAATTATATATTGTGTATAATTTATCACCCATTTATCATTAAATTAAGCTTAATATATGGCCATAACTGTACTAGACTTTTATCATTAAATTAAAATTTTTGAGGTCAGTGCGGAGGCAGAAGATATCCATCAAATTAATTCAAAAATTATATTTATTTTACCTTTAATATAATGAACCAATCCCCCAATCCCCTATTACTACTTTAAATTTCGAAAAAAATATTTTTGCATACATCTGTGCTCCACCCTAATAATGTCCATTTCGGTTTTAATATCGTTTTGTATATGATGAGTTTGTTATACATCGATAGCTTAGATTTTTTGCCAATGAGCCAATACATTTTGCTGACTGTTAGATCGAGTTGTTTTCTTTTTGTTTTTATGTGCTTAGTCCACGTGAGTCTCCTGTCGAGGTAGATTCCCAGGTATTTGACCTCATCTGTGATTGAAAGTGGTTGACCATAGAGTTTAACATGTGGGCAGTTCCCCTTTCTTGTTGCAAACGTGATGTGGACGGATTTAGTTTCGCAGGCTTTTAATCTCCATTTGTCAAACCATTCCTCTATTTTATTTACCTGTACTTGGAGTATATTAGACGCTGCGGCTGGATCTATATCAGCTGTTAGAATTGCTGTATCGTCAGCATACGTTGCGACCGTTGCATTATCTTCGATGGGTAGATCAGCCGTGAAGAGTGTGTATAGGACGGGACCAAGCACGCTTCCTTGCGGTCGGACGCCTGATTCTATTGAATAGAGTTGTGAGAACTCTTGTTCTTGTCGTGCTTGGAATTTTCTCGCGTTGAGATATGATATCATGATTAAAAAGTATTGAGGCAGGGTATAGGAGTCCATCGTGCCAGACTTTGTCGAATGCTTGTTTTATGTCAAGGAAAACAGCCGAACAGTATTTCTTTTCCTCAATCGAGTCTGATTGCGTTGTAGACTCTATTCATTTGCTCTATTGTCGAGTGTCTGTTTCTGAATCCAAACTGATGTTTCGGGACGAGCTTGTCGCTGTCAATTATTGTGTTCATTCGTTTGAGCAATATTTTCTCGAACAATTTTGACAGAGTGGGTAGCAGGCTAATTGGTCTGTACGATGTGACTTCGTTCGGGGGTTTGCCTGGTTTTAGAATGAGTATAATTTGTGCTGATTTCCATCGCGACGGTATATAAGATTGCCGGATTATGGTATTGAATAATGTGGTTATAAAGACTGTGCAATTCTTTGAGAATTTTTCCATCGACGAGGTCATGACCAGGCGCTTTTCTGGCTTGAATTCTTTTAGTATACAGTATCGAATTTCGTTTGGCGAGGTGTGTTGTATCGGTAGGTGTATTGGGAGTGGGGTGTCCAGGTATTCAGGTATTTTGGGTATATTTTGAATTGCAGGATACGGTTTGAAAACGTTGGCTAGGTGATTAGCGAATACCTCTGCCTTTTCTGCGTCGCTTCTGGCCCAGCTGTTATCTGTTTTTTTATAGGTGGACTTTGTTGCTGATGCTGCTTTATTCGTTTTGTCACCTTCCATAGTAAGAAGTCTGTGTCCGCCGGGTTTGTTAGATTCTGTAGGTTATATTGGAAAGATTCATTCTGAAATTCTCTTATTGACTTTTTTAGCTCTCGGATAGCTCTATTAAAGTTCGTTTTAACTATGGGCTTTTTGTTACCTGCCATTTTCTCAACTCTCTTTTTTCAACTACTTTGTCTCTTATTTCTCTCGGATAGAAGTTTTCGCCAGTCTCTGTTTCTATTTGGGGTGTGACTAGCCAAGCTGTATCTTGTATTAGTTTTGTAAGATAGTCACTGGCTGCATTAATATTGTCGCCATTGTTTAGGGACATTTTCAGGTTGATGTCCCTTTGTATTATATCTTGGAACATTTTCCAGTCCGTTTTCTTGTTATATAGGAAGGGTAATCGTTGCCGGAAGAGAACTCTAGTACTAATGGTCAAAGTGACAGGAGTATAATCTGATGAGAGATCTAAATCGGCTCTTATTAGTGTATGACTCTTGACTATTCCTTTCGTTACGAAAAAATCTAGGACATCTGGTATTTTGTTCACATCTGTGGGCCGGTATGTGGGTTCCTTTGGTGACAATTGATCGTAGTTTTGCTCGTACAGGCTTTTATAAAGTACCCGCCCTCTTGTTGTATCTACCCTCGAGCCCTAGAATCGGTGCTTCGCGTTAAAGTCGCCTCCTGCGATGAAGCGCGGTCCCAGACTACCGAAAAAATCCAGGAAAATTTCTTTTTTTATTACGTGCTTTGGGGGACACTACACGGCTGCTACAGTTATGGGGCCGTGTTTCCAGTCTTCGATGATTATGGAAGTTGCTTGTAAATAATCTTTGTCGCTTTTAACTGATTCATAATGCTTAATCGATTTTTTGACAATAATTGCTGTACCACCATGAGCCGTGCTATGGGGATGTGGTGTTTCATATATATTGTAGTCTCGAATTTTAAGCTAGCTTCTAGCAGTCAAATGAGTTTCGGAGATCAGAATAACATCTATTTTGTTTGTGTGTAAATATGCTGTTACTTCTTGGCGGTGTTGCACCACCAACCATTTGCATTCCATACGACTATACTGTAAAAGTGATTTATTTTGTGTTGGCGAACTTCGAAAGTACTGTTGTTAGTAGTTGTAGCATTGTGTTTAAAAGTTCGTTTTGCTGCTTTAAATTCGTCAAAATATTTTACAAGGAGCGATGATATTTCTGTATTTGTTGTGTTGTTCTGTATTTGTATCAGCGCTTGGCCTTGGCTTTACGGTCTCCGCATAGCTTGTGTGATTATTTCTGTCAGGTGATCTGTTGCGCGGTGGTCTTTGGAGCTGACTTGCGGGATCTCGGGTATTATTGGTTATTGATCGGTGCCAGTGCGATTTCTGGGAGTTTGCATTTATTTTTTCTATCATTTCTCGGTATACAGGGCATCCTTTGTAATTAGCTGTGTGATTTTTATCACAAAGTGCGCATCTGGCAGGGGTGTTTTTCGGTTTTCTACAGTTTGCAGTACTATGGTCGTCTCCGCATTTCACGCATCTATATTGCATGCGGCAGTAGGTTTTCGTATGCCCGTATCTTTGACACCTGGTGCATTGCAATATTTACAATCTTTTTTTGGGGGGTTCGATTTGTACTTTTGCGTGGAGAAGGAGATCTAGTTTATAGATATCTTTATTGTTATTGGCGGGTTCGAGATCTAGGAAGAATAGCGGGAGCGGTAGTTTGGTTCTGCTTTGACTGATGTTCATTGCATTCCTCACTTGGTGGCCATGCTTTTCGATCTTATTACGACTCTGAATGCTCGTTGTTGTTTAAGTTGATAGGTGTGATAAGAGGCACCTATTTCGTCTAACTTGGGTACAATTGATATGAAGGCGTCTGTGCTCTTGGCCAGGATTTTCAGTTGGCGGCCATCGTTGTTTATGGATTTGTATGTATAGTCGTCATTTGGATTTACAAAGGAGCCACAATCTCTAAAAACTTACTATAAATAGTATTATAAAATAAATTAGCAACAAATGATATTAATGAATCATTGGATTGTTGTTCCAGAAATTAAATTTTATATTGAATCTCCACAGTATCTGTTGATTTACATCAATCTCTAAAAACTTACTTAAAAAATATATAATATAATTCAAAAGATATGTATTTTAGAAATTCAATCTATCAAATATAATTTCCTGGAAAACAATAGTTGTCTAATGGCTAATTAATATTAATTATTGCTAATTTAAAAACGTTGGAATCGATTTGGCTCAACTCTAGAATTATCTTCTTGATAGTGTTAGAACAAACCAGGCAAAGTTTGAAAATACATTGCAAATGCGTTTTCGAGAAAACCCAATTAGAAATCATGTCGTTTTATAAAGTACTTAGGTTGTGAGTTTGCAGATTCGAGGTTTAAAATGTTGTCCAATTACTAAACTAGTGATGGTATTAAGTTCAAAGATTGTAAAAATCTTCTTTTCGCAATTAATTAATAATCATGATCATTTGCTAAAAATGTTATTTTAGAAATTGGGTCTGAAATATAACAAAACTATTAAAGTAATAAAACCTAGTTTTGGAAAATTGTAACTTTGAAAACTTTGTTTTTAATTTGATTTGCAAATTGGTGGTTTAAAATATCTTGTTCAATTACCAAACTAAGCGATAGTATTATTTCATATACTATTAATACTTAATTAACAATATTTTCTATAAATATTTACTTTGGAAATTAGGTTTTGAAATATTAGAAACTTTCAAAGTCGTTATAAAGTCTAGTCCTCATTTTTTTTAAATTTGAAAACCAGTTACTAAACTGGCGAGAGCATTAGGTTCAAAGTTTCTAAAAATCTTCTTTACACTATTAATAATATTTAATTTGCAATATTTGCTATAAATACATTTCTGAAATTGTTTCTGCAATATTGGAAACTTTTATAGTTATAGAATTTAGTTTTTTTGTGGTAAATTTAAAAGCTGTTTGATTCCGCAAAAATTCTAGTATGTTCGTCTCGATAGAGTTAGAAACGTGTATATAGGGGAGGGACGGGGAGTCGGGAGACATGGGCACCACCTCGTAATTCCAATTTAATTGTAGTTTTTATTTTATCTTTAGGTTGGTAGTTTATTTTGTTCAGTGGTAACTCTGTTTATCCATTTACTATTTGAGATTTCGTTCAATTGTCGCGTTCAAACGCTTTATAAGATTAGGTGCTCGTCAATGTAAATATTTTGTTGTGGTTTCGCAGTTAATAAACGAGGAACCAGCGAAAGGTATACGATTTTTTTTATTTTCTTTCTATTGTATATTTACTAACGTATCAATTAACCAAGAGTCACGCCAAAATATCTAACAAAAAAACTTCAAGACGCAGTTAAGTTGAAAAAGTATGCGGAGGGAGCAATGGGCAGTTAGTTTTGAGGGAGGTTTGGGCATGCCCAATGCTCCCATCTTTAATAACCTGATTTAATTAAAATGTTCAAATTAATTAAAATTGAAGAAAAATGCCGTTCGTCTATAAAAATAAGGGTAAGCGACGCGAAATTCCAAAAGACATAATATTAAGTGCCATGGAAGAAGTGGCAAAAGGTGCTAAGATAAAAACAACTGCTGATAAATATGATATCCCTGATCAAAGTTGCAACTAGCAAAAATCAACATTATTGATAACGTTTGTGATTTATACACTGTTTAAGATTATTTAACTTTTTATTTTTGGTTTATATCATGGATATTGGGTGTTTTAAACACCATGCCCAAACCTCCCACAGGGGGTGCCTGAACCTCCCTACCATTGGGAACATTGGGCATTATTGACATGATTCAGAAATTCTTTTGTAACTTTGAGACTGATTATAATTTGTAGACTGTTATTTGCAAACAATCTTGCTAAATGTATGGTGCACCTGACCTAGGCAATACATATTTGATATTTTAAAAAAGTGCTTTTTTATGGCTTGGATTTTTTGCGTATAATAAATAGATGTTTTTTTACAAATAATAGCTGGAAAAATACAAAATTCGATTTATTCATACAAAAAACGATTACTTCATCCAAAAAAAGGTTACTTCGTCCAAAATAAAAGGCATGGATTTTTTGCATACAATAAATAGATGTTTTTTTACAAATAATAGTTGGAAAAATACAAAATTCGATTTATTCATACAAAAAACGATTACTTCATCCAAAAAAGGTTACTTCGTCCAAAATAAATTATAAACACCCAATAATCGGTTGATTCTTACAAATAATAATGATTTAGTACAATAATTGATGGATTTGTATAAAATAAAATCAATTCACCCAAAAAAGGTTTGACTGTACAAAAAAGGTTGATCCATCCAAAATTTGATTGCTCTTTATAAACAATTTTTTTATACAAAATACAATTATTTCTTCCAAATAAACGAATTTTTCAAACGACTTGATACCTTCAAACTTTATTTCAAACTAACGCGGCGTATAATGAAAGAGAGATCAGGCGTATAATGAAAGAGAGCACAATCAGCGCAAACAGATCAGTCTTGGAGTGTCTTTCCTTGAACCGAAGAAGTCTAGTAGAGAAATTGGAAATCAAAGAGAGGAGAATTCTCAGGAAGATCCTAGCCCCGGTAAAGGAAGATGGAGAATCCCGAAGACGACATAACTCTGAGCTCTACGAACATATTGAGAGGCTCTCTGACTTTGCAAGGAAAAGAAGGATAGCTTTCTATGGCCACGTTCCAAACCGACTAACCAACCGTCTGTGCACCTTGTGGCAAAAGGTTCGTACCACTTGGTTGACAGAAACCGAGAAGGATATTAAAGAACTGGGAGTAACAGTACTCCAAAACAGACAGTCTGTGAAACGCACCCTGAAGGAAGTCCTTGGATTTCAGGAAAAACCCAGAGAATGGGTTCCCCCTGGAAAGTAAAGAGAGAAAGGAGCTGCACCGGCAGAAGATGCGACAATACTGGGCAAAGATCAAAGCCCAACAGTTGAACAAGCGTGGTCCAAAGTAATAAGAAGAAGAAAGAGAGAGCGCGCGGTATATAAATATACACTGAGAGAAAGAGAAAGAATCACTCATATCGAGACCTCCTAAAGGAACCTCGTCTCAAAAATAGGAAGTATGTAGCCGATGCACAGTGGACTGGATTGCCGAAAATGTGGACAAAAATAGAATGTCTCTTCCTATATATTTGAAATTTTGGTTACAACGGCTTTTCTCAGCCGTTGAACACGAATCTGCTATCAAAATGTTCAAAAACAAAATGGCGCATCCAATATGGCGGACAATTTTTTGGAAACTTATCCAATTTTTACAAAAGTTTGTACTTACAGATTTTTTTACGTCGCTGAATTCGAATCAGTTATCAGGATTTTTAAAAACAAAATGGCGGATCCAATATGGCCGACAATTTTTCGACAAACTTTGTACAGGATTGAGTATTTAGAAGTTTTTATACGTCATTGATCAGGAAACAATTGTAGGAATTTCAAAAAACAGAATGACTTGTCCAATATGACGGAAAATTGTGAATTGGGATTTCTTCAAGCCTCTGATTATGAATATAGAAAATTCTTTAAACACACAACAATTTCAAAGCTTCAGCAGACAAACTTTTACTACTTTTAGGGTATTTCCGACCTATGGTCGACATATAAGGGTCGGATGTAACAAGGCGACTATGAAATATTATATACGTTGCTGGTCAGATCAACCATCGAGTTCGCTTGTGCCATTTGGTCACCACATTACAATACACAAAAGTCAAACATCGAGAGCATCCAAAAGCAGATGCTCATATATTTGAATGGTGATCATCTCAACCGAAGTGACAACAATTATAGACTATCGCCATACATTGACAGATGCAACAATTTCGGTTTCACAACATTGGCGAGAAGACGGGTCAATTTTGCAGTTCTATTTGCTCATACAGTCATAATGGGCAAATTCATCAACCCAAATTTACGCTCATTAATGCAACTAAACACGGTGGTCAGAACGCTACGTCGACCTGAATTCATACGATTAAAATCATTCAGTAAAAATACGTCGATTTTCTCCTCGTTCAACAATGCTTGCCGAGCATTCAATCATGCAGCATTATTCATCGATCCGACACTGTCACATCACGAATTTTGAGGGAAACTTCTCGCACTACCCGACACGGCGTTTGGCGATTTTACAAAGCTTTAAAATTAATTATATAATAAATGTTTTTAATATAGTATTTTATGTTTGTGCAACACACTATGTGCAATAAATTGACAGTGTTTGTATTTTACAAATCATACCTACTACCTAACCTAATCTTATCATGCATTCTCGTACAAAACAAAAATGTTATTTATTTATTTATTTATCTTATTTTGACTATTTATTGGAATGATAAGTACCTAAATCATATACACATATATGTATTATACACAACTACTACAATGTCAGTCTGTATTAGAACGACAATAGTAAAGAGAATAATAAATAATACATCCTCCAATGTAGCTTTTCTACAATTTTTTTTTGCGTAATTTTCTCGATATTTTTTAAAAATCTCTTTATTACGTACTTCTTGGGCATTTTCCGACATCTGACCACTCGGGAGTGGGGCCAATAATTTTAGACCCACGTATATGTACTTTATGAATTGTAGTCGGCATAAAATACCATGGGTACTTCTCGACAAAAAATTCTGCAGTTTCCAATATGTTTTGAAAGCAGCAACACTGATGCAAATCCACAAGACATAACTTGCAATATTGTATAACACCTCTTAATTAAATTTTCATCAACTTTCAAAGTTTCTGCAAAAAGGGAAACATTTTCGAAAAAGCGTCTTGCGGTGTCAAAACTTTCGAAGCCTTGTTTTGGTTGATCGACTTGATCCAAACCGAGTTGATCGACTCGGTTTGATTTCAATACATTTCTTTTTCCTGAATTCTTCCCTTCCGCTCTTTCACAAATTACTGCTCAGATGCTTTAGGCGACTGCCATTTATCAATTCCTATTTTATAACAACATGCAAAAAAGCTAAAAGTAAGCTTTGGGTAAAGGAGCTTTGTAACGTCTACATTTACTGCTTTCATTAATTCATCATCGTTGAATTGTTTTAAAGTCGACATAAATAACATCGCATAGTCGATCTAGTCCCCGTACAAGGTACTCACTTTAAATGTAACTGTAGTATTTCACAACTCTAAATGTTTCTTTTATTTGAAATCTTTATTATTTGAAATTTACATTGAAATCTGTCCACTTTGATTTTAATTTTGACAACATTTTCCTTACGTTATGTTTGTCGTATTGATGAATTATAAAAATAGAGTAATACTATCCAATCAAAACTTCTTCTAAAATGTGCAACATATCTGCCGGCTCAGTATGAGGAAAAAGTATCAAAAACATCCAACTTTGTTAATGTCCACTTGGCCGTGCCGGTCATATTCGGTTTTGTAAGACAATACAAAAATCACAATGAATGTTTTACGGCTACGTACCTTTTTCTCTCACTTCTCCAGACTTTGCACTGCGTAGAGTAGTGATTCAGACGGTACAAAACATGTATAGGCACGTTTCGGCATGCAACTCTTAAGAATTCTGATTTCATAGAGCAGGGGTCTCCAAACTACGGCCCGAGGGCCACATCCGGGCCGCGGACAGATCTGATGACATCTACATTGATATGGTCATGGGCTAACTACTCATAACATTGTTGCAGGCTTATTGTTATTGTTTTTGTGATAAGTTAGATAAAGAAACACAGAATTGTAATGAGTAAAGACATGTATAATATGCAGAAAATTTAACTTCAGTATATAATAACTAACAAATTATTGAAATGAATCCAACTAACATTTTATACATTTTAAATAAAAACATAACTTATAACAAGCATAATGACATATGAAATACTAATGAGATTTATGTAATTGAGATTTTCCACTGACAATAGTTTGTAGTTGTGAACTAATTTTACTAGTACCAATTATTAAAAGAGATTTAAGATGCTCATCAGTTAAATTAGATCTGTAAACATTTTTTGTGTACTTCATTTTGGAGAAGGTCTTCTCACAGAAATAAGTAGTACCAAAAACAGAAAACAGCCCACGAGCAAATTTATGCAAATTATTAAATTGTGTCAGTGGAAGACTCTTATAAAATTCCAACAAAGATGAGTTTTGATATTTGTTCTTAATTATATCACTGCACTGTAGATCAATCATTTCCAAGTTCCGGGGCTAGGGTTTCAATGTCAGTATCAAAAAGATTCTGAAAAATCTTAATTTGATTCGCAGAGAAGTCCGAGAAACGAGTATCAAAATTTATTTTCAAACCACTCAAAGTTTCGATTGCAAAATCGATAGGAAACTCAGTCTCAGTGGTGTGGCTGAATATTTCACATGTTTTAAAATGTGAAAAACATTTACTTCGTAGTTGTGATTGAAACAGTATCAATTTCTTCCGGAATGATTTGATATTAGTGTATAAATCAGGAAGATGCTGGTTTTCTCCTTGCAATCTCAAATTCAGTTCGTTCACATGTTTTGTCAAATCAACATAGAATGCTAACTTCCACAGCCATGCGTTGTTTTGTAATTCAGTAAGAGGGCGATGCTTTTCATTCAAAAAAATTTCGATCACTGCTCGAAGTTCAAAAAAGCTGAAGGACTTTCCCACAACTAAGCCAACGTACGGCAGTATGATAAGGTAAGTCATTTTCTCCAATCTCTTCAATAAATTGTCGGAATTGTCGGTGATTTAGCCCAAAAGATCTGATAAAATTAACAGTTGATATGACTGGTTTCAGAACTTATATCCATATCCATACTAGACATATCCAAACATTTTCCGCACAAAGACTGTTGATGTATGATACAATGTATGACTAATGATTTTGAACCACCGTCACTTTCTACAGCCTTTGACACAAGAGCGACTTCTACAGCCTTTGACACAAGAGCGACCACTCCTTTATCTTTCCCACTCATGTTTTTGCCTCCATCAGTTGTAATACATTTCAAGTTTTTCCATCGAAGGTTCTTTTGATTAATGGCCATTTCAACTCCTTTAAAAATATCTGTACCAGTAGTTGTGCCATGAATACTATACATATCAAGAAGTTCTTCATGCACTTCATAGCTTTTATCTACTCCTCGAATATAAATCAACACCTGAGCAGTATCTGGCACATCCGTTGACTCATCCAAGGCCAAAGAAAACCACTCAACATGTCCATTTTTGTCGAACAGTTGAGAGGATATATTTTCAGCGTATTTTCTACCCTTCGAGCTACAGTGTTTGCTGACATACTGACAGTTTTTAATAAATTTACCTTTTCAGGGCACATTTCTCTGGCTACTGCAATTATGCATTCTTTGATCATTTCTCCATCGGTGAATGGTTTTCCATGTTTTGCAATTTCAAGAGCCACACGAAAGCTGGCACGAGTTGCAGCCTCTTGTTCAGTTTTGAGTTTTGTAAATGAAGATTGCTGCGATTTCAATCCGCGCTTCATAGCTTCGAATTTTTCTGTCCGCAAACTTCCTGTATATTTTGAGTAATTTTGAAAATGTTTTGTTTCATAATGACGTTTAATGTTATATTCCTTGAGAACGGCTATGCTTTCATTGCAAATCAAACATAGCGCCTTGTTACTGGACTCAATTACGAAATACTGAATGTTCCACTGATCTTTGAATTTTCTGCATTCACTATCAATTTTTCGCTTCTTTTCCATATTACTAAATCACACACAAAAGCAACAATTCAAATCAAAATACTGTTACAAATATGTCTTAAACTTAAACACACACAAACACGTTTTAAGGAGGTACGCACTATTTTATTTCACAACTGAGTCATAGGAACTGACTTGTGGTTGCGCCTCTAGTCTTCTTATAAACTCCAATTACTGCCATCTAGAAGTGAGTGGAAGACACCAGAACTTTCTCGAACCAACAAGATCATTCTGTACGTGCTATTAGCGCCATCTGTTAGCGATAGAAGGTACTACCTATTTCCGCTTGTGTTCACAAGATGTCGTGTCACGTTACTCCTCATGGCTCGTACTCTACGACTAATCTAGAAATTACAGATAATGACAGGATAATTAATAATATGCAGTGTTGCTGTTTTGCGGACTTTAGTCCGATTTGCAGCCTTTTTTAAACGTTTTGTACTTTTTCGGACTTTTTTTTTATCCGTGTACTATTTCACTTTTTACCACCGGCAACAATGATAATATGGTTTTGGCCCTCGGAACTTACTGGAGTAATCAGTATGGCCCTAAGGCTGGAAAGTTTGGAGACCGCTGTCATAGAGTATCACCTACGCGACAAACGTGAAACTAGCCCGGGATGTATTGGGCTATTAACTCTTCTTACAATTTTGTGTCAGTAAATTATTTTAAAAAAATTATCAGTCAGCTCTGAATGAGCATAAACTATTATTTAATAATGTAAAAAATATACAAATATTTTAGGATCATAATTGAAACATAATTTTAGGATCATAATTTAAACATAATTTTAGGATCATCCTGCATTGAGCAGATTTGATATTGCATACTCAAACAAGAAATTAGCAGCACTTTAAGCGTTCTCCGTTTCTCGCAACGGATCCACTAGTAATATATACGTCAAGAGTACGTAACTTCGGCATGTTCTGTACATGTCCGTAAGTATTGAAGCCAGCTGCTTTATCTTTCATTAAGACATGCACAGAGGCTTCATCTAGAAGATAATCTAAGAAAAAAGGTATTTTTCAAGTTTTGATTTCTTGATTTTTGTCCAGTTTTTCGACAATCCAGCCCACTGTGCGACGACTGTTTAAGCATAAAGCTTTCTTCTTTCTGCCGCCTTGCTTAAAAATGTGAGATAGAAATCCGAGAGATACGAAAAACGGATGATTTTACAATTATTATAATTCACAGTTATCTATTGTCATATTAGGTCTTTGGCAATTTTACAGTTTTAACTCTGATACATAATTTATTTCCGATGTAATCCACTCATCAATACGGTAAACAGGTTTTTTCTTTTCGGTATTTTTATGCACACCTATGTGTATACCTATGTACACATATTATATAATAAAAGTGTGAAAATTATTAAATGCACTCGTAATTTTTCATTTTGCACTGCTTAAGTAAAATAAAAAACCTTTTTTGGGTGAATTGCGAATATGTTGAACGATTCAATCGATTATTGTGAGCAAAAATCATAGTTTGTACGAAAAAAACAATTATTGGATGATTACATTTTATTTTGGATGAATTAACCTTTTTACGGATGAAGTAATTTATTTTGTACGAACTAACCGAATTTTGGATTGATTAATTTAGTTTGTATTTATCCAGCCATTTATTGTAGAACTTCATCCATTTATTGTATGTTGAGTTTTGTATACTTCTAATCGAATATTGGATGAATAAATTTTAAGCGCTTTTTTGTTACCTATTATATGAATAAGTGCCCATCTCTCCCCTACCACCCCTATAGTTAATAATATATCAAATATGCATATAAAAGTATCATTGATATTCTTGATATTCCTGATTAAAATCTAATTATCGCAAATAAAAGTCAATATTACTCAATTTATTTTGGATTGAAAAATATCTTGGAATCTGAATTTTCCAAAGTTTATTTAGCTAACAATTTTGTATATCGATAGATATTCTTAATCTTAAATAATCTAGAGCCAAATGCCATGTGACCCACTTCCTAAAAGGGTCGCATACGGACAGAGCTCTATGGGTTACAACCTAAATAAATCTTGTCTAGGTTTGACCATTTAATTCTCTTTTTAGCAAGATTTATATGTCAATCCTTGCACAATAAAACTTAATTCTCCACGGTTTGTATAAATTGAAATCTTAATTCGCTCAGAACAAAATTATTTCATTTATATATTTCTAAAATAATCAAACTTTATATGTATTTTGTAAAACTAGATACATGAACCTAATATGCGAAAGAATAAGAAATGTTGCTAATGAGAGTTTTATACTTAGCTGTGAAATTTAAAACCAAATTAACGCTCAATGACATATAGAGAATTGTTTACATTTTATAATAATTTATTGAGTTTTTTCTCGCTATTACACAGTTTCAAACAAATTTGAATTTAAAACTGCATAGATTTTTTTTTAATTCAAATTATATGTAATTTATGCAAGAAAAGGAACCGTGTAAAAAAACATCCAATAAAGACGTATATCGAATCTAACATGAGAAAATAAAACGTTTATTGAATAATATTCTGCCATAAGAGATAATATAGATTGTAGTACTGATCGGATTTTACCTTTGATACTAATTTTATTGGCATCTTGGTATTGTAGTCATCCATTGCGAATTATATAGCAACACGGTGATCTTTTTAACATCTAACAAACCATGTATTACGGTGTTTGTAATCTATAATGCAGAGCACTCGAGCGCGCTCTGCACTTCCTATCCCTAGGGAATATGACGTAACCCTTAGCGGGACAGTTTCCGTCTGTTAACCCAACGTACATGGATTCAATGCTACCAATCAGTCGGCGGCCTCGGCGTACGTGAGTTGTATTATGCTATTACAATGTTTGCCGAAAGCTACAAATAACATTTTCCCTGCCAACAAAACAAAAATATTATTAATTGCAAAAAGTATTTATATATTTATATATATATATATATATATATATATATATATATATATATATATA
This sequence comes from Phosphuga atrata, assembly GCA_944588485.1. Classification (NCBI taxonomy): domain Eukaryota; kingdom Metazoa; phylum Arthropoda; class Insecta; order Coleoptera; family Silphidae; genus Phosphuga; species Phosphuga atrata. The sequence continues at coordinate 40,400,149 of OX155894.1, forward strand.
TATATATATATATATATATATTCGGCTTACATAGCCTTATTAGTTCAGCTGATTCTCAAGATCCTTGGAGCAAGAAAAAAGTAACAACAAATAAAAAATAATCAATCGAAAATAGAATCTTTTTTTTTAAGAATGCAGTACAGGGAAGATAGGGCTTATTTGACCTTGTTCTCTAATTGGCTTAAATCGAGGAGAAGTTCACACCGACGATATTTACTTCTCCACCTCTCTCTCTTTTCGCATACATTTGGAGTCAGTGGCGTAGAATTTGGTGATGTGTAATTAAATAAATCTAATAATACGAATAATTTCTAAATATATTTGAACGTTAAATTATACTACAGCTAATAAGTACTATATTATACAATGTTTTATATATAATTTAATATTGAATTTTAAATTTAAAGATAAAAAAAAATTAATTCTAAGTATATTTTTTTCGTACGCCACTGCATGTTGAGCTGTTAGTTGTCAATGGCTGCCGTGTCAATTCCCAATTGTCATCTGATCTGTTTGTATCATTTAGAAATCTAGAGTTTTTCTCCAATTATTTGTATTTTGTTACCATTTGTGCCATTTGGTGTATTTAATAGATATTCAATCAATCCAATAATAAATTTTCAATTTTATATTCAAGTAACTATATTTGAATTTAGCGCCAAATTTTGTAACTAAATTGAACGTTTGTCATGGTGTAAATCAGATTTCTAGTTACTGCTTTCTTAAAAAAAATGGAGTGTAGTTTCCGTACGAAGCAAAAAACTTTGTTGTTTACGGTTTAGTGCAACTAGCATCCATCCGTTCTTTAAATAACTAAGTTTTTAAAGTCTTCTACTTAATGCAAACAATTTCAACTATTTCCATTTGCTATTTGGTTGTCTCATTTAGATGAATCTACCAATATCTGCCTGCCCTTAAAAAACTGAGAAATGAAATACTTTCAGTCTTCTCTTCAAAAGTTATATTTTCGTAATACATGAGATATATTTCGTTAGCAATAACATCGTCAGTATCACGTTATACTAAATTAAGTCTTCAAACTCAACACACCCAAATACTTAAAGAACTGGTTTATTTTATTCAAACGTATCTGTTTAATTACTCTATAGGCCGTGCACACTGCAAGATGTAACAAAGTTATACAAACTGCACATAGGCACAAATAGGAATTAAAAATTAATTTATATTTTAATATATTGTGGATCTAAATTTTAAATCTATTAATAACTTTTTCATAAAAAATATATTCCCATCTAAAGGTTAATCACGTTGAGCCGTTAATACCAAAAGAAAATTTCATTTTAAGCCTGAGCTATATTTATCACTTCATCGCGGAATGAAATTTTAATATTTCATCGATTTCCCCTTAAAAAGTTAATGCAACATAAAATCTTCAACTCGATTTAACCATATTACAACCTTAGATAAAAAATACGCTCACATACTATTTCCCCATTAAAACTTAAAATTTTATACAAGGATATTTAGTGTATTCGCTCCGTGCGTGACCGCCCTTTGCGCCACCCGTGGCAAAAAAGACAACTTCGTCTCCAATAATATTGTATAAACACAACAGGCAAAACCAAAAAATAATTAATTTAATAAAATATACAATATTTAACAGCAAAAAAATTGCCAATTCTGTAAGGTCATGTCTTGCGAACGGAAGCGGCTAGGAAAATGCAATTAGTATATTTGCAACCAGCAGGGCAAACAAAAATTTTTTTATATTTCCTGTCATGTCTGACATTTCTTGTTATATTTTATATTTCCTGTCATTTTTGACATTTTCTGTCATTTTTTATATTGACTGTCATTTTTTACATTTTTTGACATTTCATTTGATAAATAATGATTTTTATGAAAAAAGCCCTGAAAAGGTCTGAAGATCTAAAGGCTGAAATTTTCTGAAAAAATCGCCAAAAAAAAATCCATCATTTTGATCAGAAAAGAAGTTGCATTTTCGGTTCTCTACGATCCTCTCGGAAAGAAAAAATCCCAGCTAAATCATTTTCGGCACACGGAAACTAGATGACAAGAAGAGAAAATCGATGTATAAATTGTTTGGAAAGATTCAATTTTTGATTGCGAATTCTGGCATTTAAAATGTGACATTTGTTTTCAAAATTTGACATTTTTGAAATTCTGTCATTTAAAATTCAACATTTGTTAAAATTAAAAAAAAATAAAACTAAAATTCGATATTTGTATCAAAATTTAACATTCTGACATTTAAAATTTGACATATGTTATCAAAATTTGACATTTTTGAGATTCTGTCATTTAAAATTCGACGTTTATTAAAATTAAAAAAAAATCGATATTTGTTATCAAAATGTGACATTCTGACATTTAAAATTTGATATTTGTTATCAAAATTTGACATTCTGACATTTAAAATTTGATATTTTTTATCAAAATTTGGCATTTTTGTCATTTAAAATTCGACTCATGTTATCAAAATTTGATATTTTTGACATTATTTAAAATTTAACATGTGTTATCAAAATTTGACAGTTTTGAGATTCTCTCATTTAAGGTTTATTAAAATTTAAAAAAAAATCGATATTTGTTATCAAAATGTTACATTCTGACATTTAAAATTTGACATTTGTTATCAAAATTTGACATTCTGACATTTAAAATTTGACATTTTTTATGAAAATTTGGCATTTTTGTCATTTAAAATTCTACTCATGTTATCAATATTTGATATTTTTGACATTTAAAATTTAACATATGTTATCAAAATTTGACAGTTTTGAGATTCTGTCATTTAAAATTTATTAAAATTAAAAAAATAATCGATATTTGTTATCAAAACGTGACATTATGACATTTAAAATTTGACATATGTTATCAAAATTTGACATTCTGACATTTAAAATTTGACATTTGTTATAAATGGAAATGGTAAAGAACAGCATAGTTAAAAGTGAATGGAGTGAAAAATTTCTAAAGCCCGAAATAACGAAAAAACGTAGAAAGTGCTGGATGACTAACGATATCCTAAGGCTCATGGAAGATTGAAGACGACACAAAAATACAAACAAATACAAGGATTTAAACAAACCCATTAGGCAGCTAATAAGAAAAGCAAAAGAGAAAAGAATCCATGAAGAATATCTGGAAATAGAGGAGTTGGAAAAGAAACACGATGTCTTCAACGTACATAGAAAGGTGAAACTGGTAACTGGCACGCTTAGAAAACGGGTATATGGTCAATTAGTAGACAAAAACGGAACCATAGCATCAAATGTCACCGAGAAGCTTGCAATATGGAAGGAATACATAAATACTTTATTTGAAGATGATCGACCATTAAACCCACCAACAATTACGGGAACTAGTGGTCCTAAGTGAAGTGAAGAACGCCATCAAACAAAGCAAGGATGGTAAAGCAGTGGGTCCAGATAACAAGCATGCAGAAGTTTTGAAGCTGCTGGACGATAAAAGTATATCAGTAATAAATTCTCTATTTAATAGAATTTACAACAGCGGAGTGATACCAAGGAATTGGCTAAAATCTACCTTTGTGACACTGCTAAAAAAACCAAATGCAAAAAATGCTTATCGAACGATAAAAGATTATCGTTCGATAAAAGATTATCGAACTATCAGCAATGAGCCATATCTTAAAACTATTCCTGAAGATTTCTTATGGTAGAATCTATAAGGAATGCGAAGAAAACATCAGCAGCACGCAGTTTGGATTCGGAAACGCACTAGGAACAAGAGAAGCATTGTTTTGCATCCAAGTACTGTTTCAGAGATGCAGGGATGTGAATTATGATATATACGCTTGTTTCATAGATTATCAAAAAACATTCGATAAAATACACCACGATAAACTTATCAACAAGCTTCAGAAGATTGGACTAGATCAAAAAGATATTCGCGTAATAGACAACTTATATTGGAACCAGACTGCTGTGGTAAATGTAGAGGACCAGACCACCTACAATATTGAGATTAGGAGATCAGTAAGCAAAGATGTGTTTTATCACCTCTGCTATTTAACATCTACTCTGAAGAAATATGTAAAAAACACTCTTAAATATCAACGAGGGGGTCGTGGTTAATGGTGAAATAATTAATAACATCACATATTCCGATATGATATGGTAGACTTCGCGGATAGTCTCAAGGGTCTTCAGCGGTTGATGTCGAAAGTTGTAGCCTCTAGTATAGAATATGGTCTCTTACTGAATATCAACAAAACAAAATATATGGTAATAAATAAGGTCCAAGCACCACCCGGCCAACTCTTGGTTGCATGGTAAATGACCAATGGGACCACTCGCTGGAGATATGGATAAGAATCGAAATAGCCGGAGCCGCATTTATAAAAATGAATAAACTATTTATCAGTCATGATCTCTCACTGAACATCAAGATACATATTAGAGACATATTAGATGCTATATTTTCTCCATACTTTTATATGGTGTTGAGTCGTGGACCATAACTGAAGCATCTTGCAAGAAATTAGAGTCATTTGAAATATGGCTTTATAGACGCTTGCTAAATATTAATTGGACGGATAAAGTTGCGAACATCGAGGTACTAAGAAAAATGAAGAAGGAACCAGAGTTACTGTTTACCATCAAAACACGTAAACAAGAATACTTCGGTCATATAATGAGAAACGGAGAACGATATCGACTGCTGCAGCTCATACTGCAGGGCAAAGTAATAGGACGCAGAGGACCAGGCAGGAGAAAGATATCTTGGATGAAGAACTTGAGGCAATGGTTCAATTCAACATCAACGGAATTATTTAGAACAGCCGCAAATAAAATTCAGATTGCAATGATGATCGCCAACATTCGAACAGGATAGACACCCGAAGAAGAAGAAAGATTAATTAATTATAGATTAATTAATTTTCAATCCGTCTTGAAAGCTAATGATTTTCGTTCTTTCTATCCAATTCTTCTATATTTTCTGCCAGTATCACCGTTTCATCTTCTTCTTAGAGTGCCCTATCCGTTGCAGACGTTCGCGATTAGCATGGCAATATTGTCTTTATCAACTGCTTGATTATTAACTGTAACGAAACAGTTGAATTGGTGTAAGGCCAAACCACTGGCGTAAGTTCTTAAGCCAGGAGTTACGTCGTCTGCCTGGTCCTCTTCTCCCATCTACTCTTCCTTGCATGACTAATCGTAATATGCGATATTTTTCATTTTGCATTATATGCCCTAAGTATTGCAGCTTTCTATCTTTGACGATGTTGAGCAATTCTTTATTTTTACCGATTTGTTGGAGTACTTCTTCATTTGTGATATGATGGATCCATGATATGCGCAAGATGCGTCTATATATCCAAAACTCGAAAGCCTCCAGCCTATTTTACGTCGCCTTTGTCAATGTCCAGGCTTCTACGCCATATTAGAGAACAGGCATTTGAATATAAGAGAAGCAGGCATGGCAGAGAACTTTCAAACAATTCGGATTCTAAGGGGAAGTGACAAGTCGCTGTAGAAGAACATTTTCTTTTGTTTGTAGAGCTATAATATTAGCTGAATCTCAGCCAAATATTAATTATAATGACAATATTGAGTTAAATATAATTTCTATATTCTTTGTGCCAGCTACTGAAGAAGAGATATCTAATATAATTGTTAATTTAAGAAATAAAAGAAGTGTAATCCTTGATGATATCCCCCCTATAGTTCTAAAAAAATGTGTTAACTTCTATATTGAGTCCCTTACTGTTTATAATAAATAATTCATTATTGGTTGGTAAATTTCCGGAAAAACTGAAACGTGCACTCGTCACTCCAATTTATAAAGCGGGAGGTAAAAATGAGATCGGAAACTATAGGCCTATCAGCATCCTATCTGTCTTCTCAAAATTTTTTGAAAAAATTGTAAGTACCGGAATAACATCTTTTCTAGATAAGTATAATTTAATAAATTGCCATCAACACGGCTTTGTTAAAGGTCGTAGCATAGATACTGCATGTTTCCAATACATACATACAATAATAGAAAACTTGAATATTCCTTTTGGCATGCTCATGGATCTTTCGAGAGCCTATGATTTAGTAGACCATAGGATACTGTTACAGAAATTATACAAATATGGAATACGAGGCGTTGCTTCTGATTGGATCAAATCATTTTTGAATCATAGGGAACAGATAACCAGGGTTAACTCTTCCCATGGTTTTGTTTATTCCTCTCCAAGCATTGTGAATATGGGTATTTCACAAGGAAGCACGATTGGCCCATTGCTGTTCTCAATATTTATTAATGATCTACATCAAATATCCACTACTGATAAACACCTGATGATTAACTATGCTGATGATACATCCCTACTCATCATTAACAAAACTGTGGATGATATTAGTCCAAATGCAAATAGCACGATGTCATCATTTATATCATGGTTTGATACGAACAACCTAATAGTAAATAAAGACAAGACTAATACTATCATTTTTAAAACCAAAAGAGATACGAACCTGTACCCTCCAAGATTACAAAGTAATAATGAAGACATCGAGGTACAATATTCTATCAGGCTCCTTGGACTATATAGATCAATTGCTTGATTGGACGACACATACTCTCCGTGTCACAAAACGGCTGAACAAGGCAGTTTTTGCGTTGAGATGTCTTCATAGGTATATGGACGCTGCAGCTCTTAGGATGGTGTACTTCGCGAATTTTTATTCCCACTTAAAATTTGGTATTATGTTTTGGGGAAATAGCATCCACATCAGAAGCGTCTTTAGAATACAGAAGAAAGCCATTCTTATTCTGAGCAATCTACATTATAGAGAATCCTGCAGTCCAGTTCAGTCCAGTTCAAACTTGCTAATATTTTAACAACAACAGCTACTACATCTATGAGTCTATAATTTTCGTTCTGAAACCTAGGCACTTATTTGGGAACTTTAACAAGCCTAATCTAAGGAGTACCAGATTTTGTAACGAAGTCTTTCAGCTGCCCCAGCATAGGCTGACGCTAACTGAAAGAAATCCACCGTACAGCAATATGAAAATGTACAACGTACTACCAAGGAGGATTAAACAACTAGTGAATGCAAACCTTTTCAAAAAAGAATTGTATAAACTCCTAGTTGATATAGAACCGTATAATATCGAAGAATTTTACTTAAGGGTAAATTGCCAAGAACATGTTAATTAGATATAATATTTTCTTTTTTCTATGACACATTTCAATTAGAAAAAAAATTTGTATTCTTAGATAATGAAATAAACATATTTTGATTTGATTTTGATTTGATTTGATTTAGAAAGAAGATCTGTTCTTGCACGAATTTCTTTGGAGTAATCCCAGTCGTCATTTATGAGCGTACTTAAGTAGACATATTTCTCCACTCTCTCAACGCGTTCATTGCCAAGTATTAGTATATCTTGTTGTGGTCTGTCGTGTCATCTGGGTATCTTATTTTATTGATCGGTCATTCGATCAATCAGCTGTGCTTGCTCTTCTTCGGGGAATTGCTTCCTTTAATATTGCCTCCGAGCAGTGTTGGATTTACAAATTTGCCGCCTATAGGCTAATTTATATTGCCGCCTAATATATTTAAAAAAATTATCAAATGCGAGCACAGCGACCAAGAAAAGCGCAACTGTTGAGCACGCGGAGTGCTCTATAGTTTTTTCAATAAATGATGCACGCCGCCGCTATGTTTCGAGTATAGAGATAAGAAATTTTGCGAATTAGATTGATTTAATGTGGTTACTATGTTTATAGTGGTGGGCGGCTATCGCCGCCGCAACAAAATTCTGTTTTGAAAAATTGGTATATTTTTTAAATTTTCCGCTTACAAAAATTTGCCACCGTAGGCTACAGCCTATCTAGCCTATTTAGAAATCCGCCACTGCCTCCGAGTACAAATTGAATAGTGTCGGACATAAAAAGCACCTCTGCCTAACGCCTTTTTGGACATTAAAGTTAATCATCACAATTTACTCTCACCTCTGGCGTTTGATTCCAATACGGATTTTCCACTATTTGTATGCCCGCTGTTTTTGGTTTTGAGGAGTGTTACAAATGGTTCATGCTGGATCTTGTCGAAAGCATTCTCATAGTCTATAAAGCAAGCATCTACCTCTACGCTCGCATCCATACATCTTTGTATCAATACGTTAATGCCAAATAAAGCCTCCCGAGTGCTCATATAAAAGTGTATTATTTTTAGAAATACTTTGAAGGCGTGACTCATGTGGCTTATAGTCGCTACATTCTCGCTTGTATCATCGCCATTCGCCTGTATCATAGGTATATGGTGTTGTAGAGGTTCGTAATGACATCATTTGTTCGTTTTCCAGGAGTGTTAACCGCTCTATTAGCACATCATGTAGGCCAACCGCTTTTCCGCCTTTCATATCCTTGATGGTGTATTGTACTTCCTACTTTGTTATTGGGGTGCTAGTTAAATATTGTGCTGTATTATTTAGGGGGTCTATGGCAGAGATGTTATGGAAATGAAATTTCGGATATGGATACGGATATAGGAATAATATTATACCGGTTTCGGATACGGTTACGGATATGAAATTTTTTCGGATTATCCGTTAGTTTTGGATAGTTTGGGTTACGGATACATGGAACAAGGTTTTACCAAGGCAATTAGCTCTAATTTGCATAGAGTTGATTTGTTGATGTTGGAGGCAGGCCCGAACTTAGAGACCCAGGGCTCGTAGGCACTTGATATTTCAGTGACGATAACTCTATAACTTCATCATTCAACGATAAATGAGCAAGCAGGTGCAGACACTCGTTTTCCAAAGACCTATCGAAATCCCCCGGATAAAAAGTTATAAGGTTTCTGGCTGCTTTACCGATGTCCTTAGATTCCATACGATGTAGTTTCGTAAGAGTCAAACTTTTTACTTAACTCGTCATAAACAGATCCGCGTCTCTTTAATAAAAAATGGCGAACTCTGAAACTGTCCCTGGCAGAAAGCTCGATCTCGTTTACTTTTACTTTGTCGAACTGGACTTTACGCTTATTTTTCCTCAGCATGATCTATGAATAGCTATTTTCACAGGATTTTTCAAAAACTTGCGTCTCATAATGATCAAAGATACATGTACTGGGTTTCCTTAAGTGTTCTAGGTATATTACTAAAGACTGATACGGTTCGTATTCGATCGTACCCAGGTCGATGTTAACAGATTGGAGATATTTGCTCACTTTGTTAAACCTTTCCAATATGTCATTCCAGAGAAGTGATAAAAAACAAGTTTCCATCGAGTCTTATGAATTCAGAAGACCTTCAGAAGCCTCATAACGCGAAGATGGTTTTTCATTTGCATTATTGGCAATTATCTGAAGAGGTACCATGATCTCATCCCAGGAGCAACATAGACTTCGATAGGTGTCAGCTCGAGCAAACCATCTTACCTGAGAAAGACTCTTCACGACGGTTAAATTTGACTTTACTTTCGCCACTGGGGCTCCTAGGCTGGCTGGGTCCCTAGGCCGGGGCCTTGTAGGCCCAGACAGACATCCGGCACTGGTTGGAGGAGTTTTTGGCATCAAACAAAGACTTTTGTTCATCAGAGTTTAGAAATGTCAAAACCGCAAACTACGTATACACTTTAGAATTCATAACACGCTAAACAGCTGATTTCTTTCTTTGGGTCCCTAATGTTCTAGGTCGATTTACAAACATCTGACGTCACAAGCAGACCCCATGATACCAGCGATCGTTTTAGAACGGATTTTAATCTATGAATTTCAATAGCTATTTTTGCTAATAAATTTGCTAAATAGTAGGTACTTTAGAATATCATAGAACATTTTTTCAAAATCAGTCATCATGCCCATTGTGAAAGTAGATAACTAATTGGTAAACAATTTGAATTTATTTCTGTTATTATTTGGTACTACAATCCTTACAAGTAAGTACTACAATGTAAGTAGGTACTACAATCATATGTCATATAAGTCATATAAGTAATTTTTAAGTTATATCTATACTCGGGCCGGCGAGAGAATACCGCAGTACTGCGACGAGGTATGAAGGGCGAGGGACGCGTCGAGTTATGAGGGGCGAGGGACGTGCCGAGGTACGCGCAGGTTAGTTTGAGAAACATGAAGAAATATGCGTCAGTTTTTCAAACACGGACAACTAAATAAACACCACGTGCTCGGAATAATGTAGGGGTATGCGCAGAACAATGCTAAATTCGTCGAGACGAGATGCATTTTCTCGCCTACCCCAGTATAAGTAAAAGTGTAAAACCAGAATTATAACAAACAAAAACAAATTATTCGTTTTTTCTACATATCAATCAAAATTATCCGAAATTATTCGAAACTTTTATATCGGATTCGGTTACGGTTACGGATAAATTTTTATTTCGGATATCCGATAGTTTCGGTTACGGTTACTAACATCCCTGGTCTATGGTATCCTTGAAAAGTTCTATTATTTATAGAATTTCCATCTTGGGAACTTTTGTACGTGATTCGTTATAATTTTCATTTCCTTTTTATAATTAAGGGTAAAGCTTTTATAATTAATGGTAAATAAGGATTTCTTCTCTTTGTTTGGACCGTGTCTCACAAAAATAAAATTTTCCAGTTTTAAAACAGGGCTGGTCTAATCACTTACCTGTTAGGGTTGCTCGCGTCTCCGCTACGTATGATCGTCCTTCCGGCCCCTTTTTTAAGGGAGGAAATGGGGATAATAAGTGCAGGGATTCCCTTAAAATTGTTGTCTTCCAGACGTTTGATGCCGCTTCAGCCCTTTGGGCTCGTGATTACACCCCTGGTTAACTTGACTTGAAACGCTAAACTTAAAAATGCGTGCACGTGTGGGTCGAGCTTGGTTCGCGCTTCGATTCTTGTCTTTACGCTTCTCACACTCGAAGCATACTCCCCGAATAATATAAATTTGCGAAGTAAATTGATAAGTAAATCTCGCGATTTCGGTCCAGGTCGATACACCTTTCCCCTTCTGTTAATCGGTGCCGAAATCGATTCAAATGTTGAATAAAAAATACAGATTTATTAAAATTGGCGCGAACACTCTTAGTATCCGTTAGTTCTCTTATTTTTTTCTAAAAATTGAAATTATCGTATTGTTTTTGGAACCTTTAAAATTTCTTTGCATTTGTCAGGTACTCCTTTCAGCTCTCGAATCATTCTTTTGATATACTACTCGGATATATATACCTTTATTACTAATCAACACGTATTTTATGTTATCCGGCTTTCTTCCATAAGTAATATTCATCATCTAAATTTCGTCATCTATTAATAAATTGTAACTTAGTAAGTAAAATTTAATTTTAAAAGTATAATTTAGTTTTCTTGCATTTTCCGTTGAATTCTCGATACGATAACTTTCAAAAGTTTCATCCTATTTGCTTGTAGTTTTCAGCAAGAAATTCAGCAAATTCAATCGAAAGAGATAACCAGTTGTGCTAGCCGCAAATAATTAAATTCTGACAAATCTGTTGCTTATTGATTCAGTCTTGTCAAATAAGTTTTGTCCGTTTAATATTGTCTGATTTTATTATTATTATTGTCTCACATGTAGCCTTATTTGAATATCGAGTATTCTTTGTCTAGTCTTGTTAATCCAAACCATATAAAATGTTGCAATATTGATCGCGATTATCGAATATCTTTTAATTTGTCCTTATTCTATCGATTTGTTACATGTTTTTCGTGTAGAATTTCCAATGTGTTACACATTGAATATTGTAGAAACTGTTTAATTTAAATAACCAATAGTAGAGAAACAATAAAAATCCATTCGACAAAAAATTATGAGACCAAACCGCCGAATAAAATAGTAATATTCCATTGATTCTCAATAAAAATCCCAAGCCGATAAACTCCTATCAATTAATGCAACATAAAATCTTGAACTCGATTTAATGCGGATTATCCCAAAAAAAATAATAATAAAAAACCGTGGTAGCTAGGGGTCGTTTTTTTTTATTTTCGCGTAGGGCTGCTCACCTTAATCCGATGGCTAATCCAGGAGGTGTTCCCCGAGTCCAACGGACACGTCCTGTACACAAACACGGCCAAAGCTCTGGTAATTGCGTTTGGCTATTCACACAGCCCTGGGCGAACCCCGTAATCGAGGGCAGGAGCTGTCTTAATTGATCCTACAATGCGGTAGCGGCGGTATTTTGCCGACAAACAACCGGCCGCCCCCCGCCAAATCGCATATTACAGGGCCGGAATCAAACAATATTCAGTATGGAAAATATTTAACAATAGTGTTGGCGATTACTTTTTACGATGTGAACTAATCTAGCTGAAAACTCATTTTGTTGCTTTCTCCAAAAACATAAACATTAATCTCACTTACAAGATTCGTGCTACCTTAATTATACAAAACAGTGTAAAGCTACCAAAGAAAAACAATTTCCAACATAAACCAATAATACTCAATTAACTAAACCATTTTTCTTTTTGTCTCATACTATATTTTTCAAAACAAGATTACCACACACTACTTGCTCCAAAAACATTAATATTCGTTCTACTTTAATTATACACGTTGCAAAACCACTTACCTAACAAAATTCCAACACTAAAAAATTTACATAGAACCGTGTTTTACCAGGCACCAATTTTTTTTTCTATTTTCCATAAAAAAAAACAACCACAAAAATCTTTCTTTGCGAATAATATAAATCAATTTCGCTAGCCATGCATAATTTATGTTCATGTATGGTGGAAGAACCGGGTTTTCTATAATGGCTTATAAATTTGTAAAGTATATTTTTCTTTATCGTAGCAGCTCGAAATATGTAAATATTTATAGAACTATCGGAATTTATGTCTTGCTAAATATAAGGAAATTTAAGCATTTACATATTTATTACAAATTCCAAATAAACCTCAAAATAATCTGCTCTATATTTTTTTCTTTCCTTTCACCAGGAATATAACTATTTACATTGCTCTATTTATATTTAAATCTGTTTTTAGTTTTAAATTTTCATTCATTCATTTAATTTTTATTCTAGTCCTAAGACTAATAAGTAATTTTAATTTAGAAAAATACAACATTGACAAATACAAGACATTTGTCCACTGACGTCATCTTAGAATCTGTAGGGGCGAAGCACTTTGTCCATGTATTCTCAATTTGTAACATTGACACTATTCACCACACTCACTCGGAGGGTTTGAAATAAGCCACCGTCTTCCTATAGATGGCTCTGGCAAGGCCATCACAGTAATCTGCCAAGAAAAAAACCTACCCTAAAGTAGTGACTCGTCCACTTTAGAAAGTGTAAGGGGTCCCTATACTTGTACCCAAGATCTGGACACTAAGCACAAGTTTACGCGGGGGAGGAGGTCTAGTAGGACTGTAGCACCACAGGAAGAACTCGAGAGGTTTTTTGAGTATCCTCAGTAGGCTCGTGTTTTCCAGTAGCTGGACTCATGTTCAGTGTTCCCTGTAATTTTTGTTAGTGCTAACAAAAGTTTGCTTAGGTCCAAAGTCGAGTGTGGGCAAAAAAAATTAAATTAAAAATAAATTGCAAATTTGTTTTATGCTTTTATTTATTCGAACTATAATATCAAATAGCAAAGTAATAGTTTTGAATATTTCCAATGAATTTTTTTTGTCTTCTGTCTTTCGTACTAACCCACTGATTTTAAACTCGGTTTTAATTATTTGCCCATTTGGTAAATATAAGCTTATTCTCATTAGATCACCTAGATGTTCATATTGCTGTCTGCTATGTCTGTTGCGATCTTTTCTTTTATTGGAATTCATGACTAAAAATCCCCGTTCGCAATCCGCACGGGACGCAAGGAAATAATATTGTAAAGAATAGTAAGATTAGAAAATTATGGATGGGTTAGTAAGAAAGTTAACGTATTGTCGAATGTTTTCAACAATCCAAGTTTACTCTGCTTCCAAATTGTAAATTTCTTTCAGAATATTCATCTCATATTTTATCATTGTCAATATTTTGATATTTTGATTTTATCATAAATATAGAAAAAATTTCTGAAAGATTCATTATATTCTGTTTTCCAAAATTTTATTTTTTTTTCTGAATTTATAATAATTTTATAATGTGTGGTTAAGCATTGTTTTTGATCGTTATTGGAAAATCGTCTTTCCAGGTGCATACAGACACATTGGACAAATTGCATTATATATATTTGAAGTATCAATATTATTTTGATCTTCTGATAATAGTTTTTTGATTTTGTCTCCAAGGTATTGCGATTTTTAATTTTCTTATTTTCGTCTTAACATACTGATGTACTTCAACAACTGCGAAATATCTTGAAAACTACCTTACTTCATTGATTAGTTTAAGTGATATGGTATAATGTGGAGTTACTTGAGCTAAAAGTTCAAATTTTCCCTTTTCATACTCGATCGGTGAAACATTGTGTAAACAGTATTGCAGCTACCCCATTTTTCTTTCTAAGCATGACATTATCTCCAGTAAACATTATCATATTTTTATTACCCATAAAAGTACTATCTTGGCGCACGTTTTTTAGTGCGAATAATGCCATTTTTTGTATTAGTTTTACCACATGACTTGGGTAACGCACGCAAATATTCAATATCGCTAAGTTACATTAAAGACAATTAAAATAAATAAAATAAACACAATCAAGACCTCAGTATTAAAAAAGTGACGTGAAAGTGACAGAAATTTTGTTTCATTACAAAATAAAAATTAAAGAAATCGTTTTTAAATGAATGTAAATTTTATGGTGATGCTATGGTGATAATTGAAAAAGCAAATTCTTCATTTTTTATTTTATTTTTTTATGGGCCCTGGATCCCAAACTTGTAATATACGTCCCGTCGTATGAGTAATTAAAAATATTATTTACAACACTGTCAATTGCCCTCTCAAGCGAATGTGCTCACTCATTTCGTTCGTGCGCCCAATTTCGCTCTCATGAACAATTGACAACGTACCGCCCTAGCTGCAAAATATACTAGTTGATGTATAAGTTATGTTCAACATAATTTAAATTTTTTTTTGTTACAATTGACTCGCTGCCACAATATGCGACTTTCAAAATACCAACAAATACAGTTTTGTAATTTATATCATTAACTCGATATTTAAAATCCAAAATTAGTACTTTTTGTACTGAAATATCGGTGCTTTTGTTACACTTCATGGACTTAATAGAAAATGTCGTATTATTGCTGTCTGCCTTCCCAGTTAACAATTACTGTATGGAAGGTTGAATTTGCATTTCGTTAAAAACATTTTTTTCCAGGATATTGTTTATACATTCGGTGGATTCAAAAGCATAATTTTGACTTCGCCTATTTTGTGGCAACTTAATTTTTCCATATGCTTATGGATTTTAGGAACGGAAGTCATTGATAGCCAATATTACATTTTCGATACCATTAACTTTCTCAAAATCAGATTTTGACCGTTCTTGTTTTTCCCTTTTTTCCGTGACGTTGCTCGACTGTTCAAAAGGCACCCTCTCTGAATCCTGCTTGCACCTCTGGTATTAAAGCGTGGGTGGCAGCTGGGCGAGTCTGGAATGAATGGAGGAATAAATTGGAAGGAAACTTCAGGGCGGCTGAGACGGTGTGGAAGGTGTGTGCGAGAAGCATTTTATTGTATGGCTCAGAAGTCTGGGGGACGAGAGAAGAGGACAGGATAGAGAGAGTACAGTTAAAGTTTTTCAAAAAAATCCTGAAGCTTGATAGGTCTACTAACACCTACATCCTCCTCCAGGAGGTGAATGCGTGCAAGGTGGCAGTCTTGGCTGCAAGAAAGGTCATAAGGTATGAATATAAGGTGGGTGAAACGGGAGATGAAAGGTTAATAAAAGAGGTTTTTGGAATGGTAAATCGAGTGGGAGGAGGCGGTATGAAAGGGAGTCACTGGGGTAAGAATAAGAATAAATTGTATGAAAGAGGTGGTATATCTGGCGAGGGGATCGGAACGCTAAAGTAGGAAAGGGTAGGGTGGGCCGAAAGGTTGGTAGAACGTTTGCAAGAAGTGGACCTACAGGAGCGGCAAAGCAAAATAGAAAGTAGTAATTTTCATAAAGGGTATGTAAAGATAAAGCTGCATGGGCGGTTACCAACCTATTTAAGTGTAAATCAAGAGGACGATGCACAAGTCATGTTAGCAAGGTATAGGTGTGGATGTGAGGAGCGTGGAAGAAGATACTGGATGAGTGAGGAGCATAGAAAGTGTAGTGTTTGTGGGACAGCAGAGGATACTTGAGCATTGGATGGAGAGTGTACAAGGGGTGAATGGAATGAGGGAGAGAGACGGGAAGGAAAGAAATGGGAGGAATGTATGAATGATAGCGGAAAGGGTCTGAAACTGCTGAGACGGATAAAAAGATGTAAAGAGCAAACTGGTAACAGAGAAGGTGTGTATTATAAAGGAAATTGGAGTTTATTTTGTGTCAGTTACAGATATTTTTGTATTTTTATTTTTTAAATTTATATTTATTTTTAGACTACTTTGAGGGTGATTAGGTTTCCAACGCTCCAAATATGCCAGTTTTTGTACCGGCTAAAGGTCGGATACTTTTCTAACAAACCACTTACATACTTTATACTTGTTAAATCCCACAACTAAAATACAATACCATTGCCGACGATAGCTATTGGAGAAACTCAAGCAGCAAGAGGGAAAATGCAAACTTCGATTAATTATATTATTTATTTATTTATTTATTAACCTACTGGCATGTGTATGTGTGTGTATGTGGTTTCTATATGCCAGAAGGTTAATGAATAAATAAATAAATAATATAATTAATCGAAGTTTGCATTTTCCCTGTTGCTGCTTGAGTTTCTCCAATAGCTATCGTCGGCAATGGTATTGTATTTTAGTTGTGGGATTTAACAAGTATAAAATATATATGTGATTTGTTAGAAAAGTATCCGACCTTTAGCCGGTAAAAACCCTGGCATATCTGGAGCGTTGGAAACCTAATCACCCTCAAAGTAGTCTCCTTGGGAGTCCAAACACTTCTCCCTCTTTGTTCTCCCTACCACCACTCATCCAGCTTGCCCGTCTGCCAAAACTCTTTCCAAAGAAAGCCTCTTTCAGAATCGACTTTAGTTCGGCTGTCGTTGCAGCCATAATGTCCTCTCTTGTCTGAAATCGCGTTTCTTTCAATGGCATCTTTGGGGAATAGCCAGAAGTCGCAGGGGTCATATCAGGAAAAGAAGGAGACTGTCGAACCATAGGAGTCTGTTTTTTCGCCAAAAAAAATGTGAACCAAGTGCGAAGAATGTACTGGAGTATTGTCGTGATGGAGTCGCCAATTTTCTGATGACCACAACTCAAGTCGCTTGCGTCGCACAGCATCACGTAGGCGTCGTAGGACATCCCTCATTTCACTTGTCGTCATTTTACTTTCATTGAAAAACCGACGAGAGCAGTACACACTACGTCACTCGAACACTGCTCGACAGCATCTGACGCTATCTACAGGCGGGAAAAAATTCACGCGCGCGTACGAAGGTTCAAGGTCGGCTCATACAAGCGCGCTTGATTCAAATCCAACAGGTTTTTAAAATAAAAAATAAGGTCGGATACTTTTCTAACAGACCACGTATATCGTAGGGCTCATAACGCTGCCTTGTGGTGCTACAGGTTTGATTTCTTTCATTTCTGAGTAGACATATTTAAATCATGATATTTTAAATTTAATTGTCAAACAATCTTGAAAAATTATATTGTATAATTATTATTCTCACTTTCTTTATTTTTAATTAAATTCTGATATTTTATTAGTATATTAAAGAACGAGTGATAAGCGTGATTTCTCAGCACGCGTCCATGTTTAGAAAACGACGAGCGTAGCGAGGAGCTTGTGCGAAAAACGCCTTGTTACCGAGTTTTTTTATACTATTTTTTCTATTTTAAAGCCTTTTATGCCATTTCTAAATAAAAAAAATCGCCGATACATATTGACAAAATTGTATCGCACTCGGCAAGCCAATAACGAACCCAAAAATTACAATATATTAAACTTAATTAACAAAAAAATAATTTTTAATTATATTTTATTTGTATTATTAATACTTTCCTTTATTTATATTTAAATCCTGTCATTTTAAACTTAATCTGCAAACAAATTATCTTTAATATTAATATTTACTGCAAACATGTAAATGTAACAAAAGGCTTCCAATAATTTTAAGAATTTCCTTAAATTAATCTAAAACTCTCTGTTTCCCTTATTCGGTTCTATTCATAAAACTAAATAATATTGAAAATACTAGCTTATATTAATATTTCGAAAATGATTCGGCTAAATAAATGTGCGAGGAAAATATAAACGGAATGATTGAATGAAAAGCAATCAGAGAAAAAAGGCAATTACATTATGCAAAATTTCCCCTCGTTGCTTGAATTAGTCATGTGGGGGTTGTTTAACCCTACATCGATGGGGCTTCGATGCATTTATTCCCGCTTTTATATGGCTGCTGCTATCATTTGGAAATTGCTTTAACAAAATATACACATTGTTTTACACACCAAACCCAATAAGATAAAAGATTAGAATTTCTAACAAAAGTTTAAAATGATGAATACCAAAACGGAAATTACTTAAAAATTTGGTATTTGTTTGCTGAATAGGCCAAGCGAAAAACCAAATTGTTAACAAAACTGGTTAATAAACTGTCCATTCTCTGTATAAGTACATAGAAAGTTAGTCTGCGTTTTCTAATAATATCTGTGAGTCTGTTTGTGTGTTCATATAGCTCTTTGGTAGGTCTTTTCATACATATCCTATCTCTGTGTACTGCTACAAATATTTTCTTAAGAATTTTAATTTCAATTTTTTCTGTTTCTATGATGCCAGATGCTCCAATTGTGGTCGTTTCTGACGCATAGAATACTTCAGGCAATACAATATGCTTTGTTATGCTTTATCGATATGCTTTTCTAATTATAATGTGACCATGTAAGTTTGTATGCTTTCTGGAGTTTTTCCGTTCGTTTTATAATAAACAGCTAGTTTGATCCTCCTATTTGTATATATTCCCCTAAGTATTTAAATTTTTCCACTCTTTGTAAAAATCCATAGGTCATATGTATGCATTGTTGGTATGTCGTTCCATGTATTAGGTCTTCTCATAAGATATCTGTAAACCTGTTTTAGCGGCTATTTCATGTAATCGCTCCAGTGCTTTCTTTGCCTCCAGTGTGTTATTGCTGGGTATGGCAACGTCATCTGCTTCATCCTCTGCGTCATCTTGTTTTTGTTAATTGTTTTCGCGTGTTCTTCCTAGCTGTATGCCTCCTTCCTTCCACTGCTTAAGAATTTTGTCTAAGACCATGTTGAACAAAAGTGGTGAGTGGCCGTCTCCTTGTCTGACACCTGTGCGTATTTGAAAGGGTTCTGAAATTTCACCCATGACCTTGATCTTAGAGATGGTGTCCATGAGCGTTAGTTGTATAAGTGTTCTGGTTTTTTTGTCAATGCCATATTCTTCCAGTACTGCAAGGAGCGTTTGTCTATCAATGCTATCGTACGCTTTTTTAAAGTCCACAACGGTAAGTACAGTGTTATTTCTCTCTAACTTTCAATATTGTTCTAAGGTTCCAAATTTGTTCGATGCATGATCTCCCTTTCCTAAAGCCAGCCTGGTATTCTCTTATTTGATGATCTGCTTGTGGTTCTAGTCTGTTCAATAACACTTTAGAGAATATTTTGTAAGTGACTGTCACTAGTGAAATACCTCTCTAATTATTTGGATCTGACTTATCACCCTTCTTATTTAATAGGTGGATCAAGGCACATTTCCATTCTTCCGGCATTTTCTCTGTGATCCATTTATCTGTAATGATCTTATGAATTATTTTGATGACGTTTTTATCTTGAAGCTTCCACAATTCCATCTTCTTCTCCCGCTCTGTTATTTTTCATTTGTTATATGATCTCCTCTATTATAGGTGTACTATAATCAGGATTGGATGTGGTTTTTTGGAAGGTCAATTTTTCCGTGGGTTCTTTACAATTAAGAAGAGTATTAAAGTATTGTTTGAGAATTGTACAGTTTTCCTTCGTATTCGTTTCCAGGGACCCACCTGTTCTTCTAAAACAGAGGCTAGGAGGTTGAAAACCCTGAATATTTTCTTTGAATGTTCTGTAAAAATGTCTTGTGTTATTTCTCTTAAAATATTCTTCAGTTTCTTTTGGCCTGTTGTAGTTCTATGCTCGTTTTTCTCCTCTAATTTTCTTTGATAATTGTTTCTGAACTTCGTGAAATTCCTTCTATGTTTCGGATGTTCTGTTACTACTCAACTTCATCCACGCGTGTGTTCTTTTCTCAATGGCTTGTTCACAAGTTGCGTTCCACCAGCTATGTTTCCTTTTTCTAGGAGGTTCCGCCCAACGCATTGCCTTCTGAGCTATGGTCGCAAGATCTGTCCAAGTGCCTGTTGGATGCCTATTAATTTTTTCAATGATTTCGTCTCTGTTTATCCGCAAATATTTTGGATCAGGCTGGACTATTTGGTTTTACTGTCTTTTTCTGTCTTGGAAATGGTCTAATCTGAATTTGTAACAAATAATGATCTGACTCGAAGAACCCTTTACGCGTTCTGACATTTAAAATTTCCTGGTTTTTTTTTTAGAAATGGCTACATGAGCAATCTAGAATTCTCCACATACGGTGTTAGGTCCTTTCCATGTTGTAAGTTTTCGTCTTAGCTTTAGAAATTGTGTCGACATAATTTTGAGATTAAAATTTTGACAATTGGTGTTCTTCATTTTTGTTTGTGCGATAGTGAGCTGAATAAGGGCCTGTGATTTGTCTGTATTTTTTCTCCTTACCTAATTGAGCATTAAAGTCCCCCATTCAAATTTTAAAATGCCTTTCTGGTTTGCTGTTGGTAACTTCTTCCCAGAAGTCTTGAACTTCTTGTGGTTTCTTTCTGTTATGTTCATTTGTAGGTGCATGTGCTTTGATAATCGTGTAACCTTATTGCTTTATTTGAAGGAGAGTGTGCATATCCTTTCTGATATTGAATTAAAGTCAATAATGTTATCTATGCCTGATTTGTGTTCTGCAAAACAGGTTCCAGACAATGATAGTGTACCTCTTCTGACAGCAGGTTTACCTCTATAAATCCTATAATTTTCCGTGTTGTAATGAGTTTCGTCTTGAAAACGTGTCTTCGGAATCGCAAGAATTTTGATTTGAAATTTTTCTAACATATCTGTAAGTTGTTTTAGTTTTCCATGTTTGAAGAGAATATTAACATTAAATTAATAAGAGTGCCAATGTAGTGCTTGCGTAGAGATTTTGAGAAGCTCCTCATTATGTTCCTGGTCCCACAAAATCCGATGACCAGCAAAGTCCAGCACGGTGACTGGGGCATGGGGTAGCGGATTTTCCTTTTGTTCTTTCATGATTACTTCAAGTTGAAAGTGGTTGTGGTGATCTTTAAGAAAGATTACACTGATTACAACTAAGGTATTGAGCCTTAGAGGTTGCCTCTTGATGTTTTCTACCTAAGAACAGGCATTTCTTCCTACTCCAAATAGATAAGTTTGAGTTTGCTCTCGTGTCTGCTGTTTCAACAGTCTTTTCCGGTATATTAGGTCTAAAAAGTAGGGAGAGCAAAAAATACGTTTATGTCACTTTGAAATTAAAAAGCAAACGTTTAAAATCTAGTTTTACACTGATTGTGAAGAAATAAAATGGTCGGTCTATATTACTATTGTAAGTCCATCTATCTATTTGTGTTTTATAGGGTTTTAGGAGACAGCCGGCGATTTCTGTAAATAATGAAATCTTTAAGTTTTATGTGTCTGGATTGGAATGGAACACGTAATGTTTTCAATTCGTCTCTCGTCATAAATGCGATGAAATGTTTAGCATGTCTGCGGTTCAATGTTTAATACGGTCCTGCAGCCATTCGATGGGAAAGCCTCATTTTATATGCGCGCTCACTCGCCACTCAGAGATGTTGGTTATTAATGAAAACCACTTAAAGAACCCAAATGAAACTGTTAAAAAAATTGCTTTTATCTCTTGCATAATGGTAATACACTCGTATATTTAAATACATTTTTTATTAATTCATTACGTTGTTTTACAAATATTTTAATTATTATTTTAATTATTATTTTAATATTTTAATATACTACTGCCTATATATTCTTCCTAGTTTACTCATATATTTCTATAACAACATGTAACAGAATTGAACAAGACATAATAATTGTTGTGTCTTCTCCACCAATTCCACCGCATTCGTTCAATGTTCTCTCTCTAGCGTTCTTGTAACTAGTTTATACTCCTAGTCACGTCGTAAGCTGTCGGTCTAGTCACTCCTACTAATTTTGTCTCCGTAATCATATCTGTTTCCATTTTGTTTTCTACATTTTTTTTTTCTCCATTTCGATAACTACTAAAATGACTTTAAATGCTTACTAACGTAAATAACGAATTACTAGACATCGGATTATATGCAGTATCAACATATAAAAATATGCACTAAAAATACCGGCCAAGTGCGAGTTGTGACTCGCGCACCGAGGGTTGCGTACAAACTTGTAAGTAAGGTATCTTTAGGACTACCTAAACCTAACTGTATGCAACCCATATGCTTCTGGTGCCTGACAATACCTCGCAATATATTAGTGTATTTTCATAAGTTTTTAATAGTAAATTCGCATTTTGCTTGTAATTAAACTACATATTTACGGTTTTCAGATTTTTGCCTTTCCATGTCCTGTGAGACACCGCTTCTTGCCAAATTTCATGATTCTAGGTCAGGGGTCGGCAAACTCTATAAACTTAAGAGCCATTTTTTTATTTAAAATGATTTCAAACTGAATCAAGAGCCACGGATGATTTTTTTTTTCATAAAGTCATATGTTAATATTTGGTTCATAATTGGCGATGATTGAGCGCCTTTGCAATAATATTATTGGTGGCCTAGACCAAATCCATAACTTTACCAATATCTTCTAGAAATGTTTGTGTACAAACTGGTGAATTATGCAATGAAGAGAAAACACGTCATGATCAATTTTTCTTTAAAAATTGCGACAAATATTTTTATATTATACACCATACTTTCATCTCCATCTATTGCAATTGACACAATTTTTTTAAGCGGGGTGTGATTTTTCTACAGACATTTGGTCACTGCATTTTCAACATTTTCTCCTCGTGTTTCACCCTTGAGTGGTAATGATCTCAGGAGTTCTTCTTTGGGACCATCTGATGAAATATAGCCAGCAAAGAAGACAGCTTGCGGAGTATCCTTTATGTCACAAGACTCATCGACCGCTATTGATATGGCTGATGCTAATTTAACGTCCTCCACTTGTTGTTATCATACATTTAACGAAATATTTTTTTGTCCTATCTGTTTGCAGTTATGGCAGACAATGGTAAGCTTCTGATATTATTAATAAATTGCTTTATTGTTAAAATTGTGGAAAAGTGTGTCAGCCACATTTAGGTTTTCCGGTTTTGACGATTTCGTGACTAACGGCAATGTTTTCCAAGTTAGCATTACTTGCAGACTGCATTCTACAGTTAAAAGCCCAACTTTATTTTCGATTTTTTCTGTTCTTAAATGAATGTTCTTCTTTTTAACATCAACGAATTGATAATTCTTTGCAAATGCGGCATGTTTATACGTCTCTCGACAACAAAATGTCTCTCGCCATAAAGTCAGGGTTATATTAGAGCCACGCCGCGTGTCGCAACGCGTGGGATTGCAATCGGTTACATACATTTAGTATGAATGTGATTACATTAGCTCAGTCCCGCGTGTCGCCGAGCGAGCTGACTCCACGCAGACCACTCGATTTCGATCGGCGTGGCATTGCTGGTGGGGGAAGTAACGCGTTGGCTTGCTCCGCGCTAGTATAATCACCACGTGGCTATGCGCATTCCGGCGCAGTGCACGAGCAAGCAAGCAGACGTCTACCACATTCTAAAGCCGCGGGGATATATTAGAGCCAAGCCGCGTGTCGCAACGCGTGGGATTGTAATCGGTTACATACGTTTAGTATGAACGTGATTATATTAGCTCAGTCCCGCGTGTCGCCGAGCGAGCTGACGCCACGCAGACCACTCGATTTCGATCGGCGTGGCATCTCTGGTGGGCGAAGTAACGCGTTGACTCGCTCCGCGCTAGTATAATCACCACATGGCTACGCGCATTCCGGCGCAGTGTGTTGACGAGCAAGTAAGCAGACGTCTACCACATTTCAGTACCCGCGCAAGATGTCCGCCGACGAACTTATTGAGCTAGTAAGAGAATATAAATTGCTCTTGTCTTGTCTTATCTACTCTTGTCTCGTTGTAGATGGTAACTACGCTCCGGAATAATCATTAAATCATCTACTTGTAAAATACTTGTATCGTTTTTGTATAAAATAAACTTCGCTGAAATCCGCAATATTAAAAAGCCGCAATAAGTATGCCCTAAAGCCCGGAAATCATATGCCCTGAAGCCCTAATCTCTGGATCTCTTTGTAGCAATAGATCTCTTTGTAGCAATGACATTAATATTTTCTATATGCAAATATTTCATGAAGAAAATTGAGGAAATAAGAGCTTTACACCCAATTGGCAACATGCTAAGATATTTTAAACAATTATTTTTACGAATTTATAAAATTTGCTATAAAACATTGCAAATAACACTGACACAAAAATTAATCAGCACGCGCGGCGATGCGACACTGTAGTATAATCACCAGACCGTTGCGTCAGACAGCGCTGCGACACGCGGCGCGGCTCTAATATAACCCCGGCTTAATACGCGCTTAAGATGTCCGCCGACGAACTTATTGAGCTAGTAAGAGAGTATCAAGTGCTCTTGTCTGATCTTGTCTACTCTTGTCTGAAAATCTTGTCTTGTTGTAGATGGTATAATCCGAATAACCGGAATAATCATTAAACCATCTATTTGTAAAATATTTGTATGGGTTTTGTTGAATAAACTTTGTTGAAATCCGCAATAGTGAAAAACCGCAATAATTATGCCGTAAAGCCCGGAAATCATATGCTCTGAAGCCCTAAGCTCTGCACTTTGCAGCAATGCCATTAATATTTTCTGTATGCAATTATTTCATGAAGAAAATTGAGGAAATAAGAGCTTCGCACCCAATTGGCAACAGGCTAAGTTATTGTAAACAATTATTTTAACGAATTTATTAAATTTGCTATAAAAGAGTCGGAAGAGAACAGAGAGCAAATAGGGAAGTTTACGCAGTCGCCATTGATCTGACACAAAAATTAATCAGCACGCGCGGCGACGCGACACTGTAGTATAATCACCAGCCCGTTGCGTCAGGCAGCGTTGCGACACGCGGCGCAGCTGTAATATAAGCCCGGCTTAAGCCGTTTTGTTGTTTTCTTGCTTTTCATGGCAAATAAGGCAAGTTGGAAGACCAGCTGCAATAGGTACAAACGTAAATGATTCAGTCCATTCACGTTGGAATTAACGATCTCTATCGGATGTTTTTTTTTCTTCTAAGCCATTTTGAGAGGAATTTTTAGAATTGTGTCAAAAAAAGCATAATTTTGAACTATGCACTGACTTGACTGCGAGACACAATTGCTAAAAGAAACAACCGATATCCGCACTGTGACTGTGAGTTATGAACTTGGTGGCGGCGGTCGTAAGACTTCCGAATATTGACAGTTCTGTTTCTTTCTTTGTGATTTTTTTTTATGTTGCATTATATTTCTGAAGAGCCATAAGCTCACACCAAAAGAGCCACAAGTGGCTCGCGAGCCACACTTTGCCGACCCCTGTTAGGTGTAGGTCAACGGGAAGTACCCTATAGGTTTTGATTCCCTTGTTAAATCACAAAATATGCGACATAAACGGTCATATCTTTTGATCGCGTTGACTTACAAGTTTGATTTTTTCACAGCTCAAAGAGACCGCAGACCCGAGTATTTGATACAAATTTCAACTTGTTACCTCTACGCGTTCCTGAGAAAAATGGTCTTGACAGACAGACAGACAGATGGACGGACAGACAGACGGACGGACAGACACACAGACAGACAGGCAGACGGACAACAAAGTGATCCTATAAGGGTTCCGTTTTCGGTACGGAACACTAAAAATGTGCGATATATGCAAAAAAATGGGCGATACATGCACAAAATATGCACATCAAAATACTATTTATTATTGGAATTTACTTATTTTTTACAACATACAGTTGTAATTCTTGGGTCAATATAAAGCAAACTTGTGATGTTTGTCACTTTATATTAATTCGTATGCTAAAAATGACCTCTCTACGTCAACTGACGTTACTGGACAGAACTTGGCTTGGCTAACTAAAATTGGCGCCATTTCTGCGAAAAAAACTCTTCAGGCAGAGTTTGGCTGGCGCCTTTGATAAATGCGTTTACTTTCTTTATTCCTTCCAAAACCCGGGTTTTATATGTAACAGCATTTAATTTGCCACGGACCTTTTCCGATAGTGAACTCGGAAGGTCGTTGCTCTGTTCAACATTTGTTTCCAATATTTCGAAGAACTTGCACAGAGTAAGGTTTATAGTTCCTAGTCTCTCAATGGCGTCGGGAATATTGCTGAAATGTTTTGCAATATTTTGTATGATTAAAGGATCCTCAAATGCCACCTGGCTTGAATTAATTGCAATGGCTTCTGAACTGTCAAATTGACAAACTACTTCTTTTATGGCCTCAAAATTCTCAGCACATAACAATACAACTTCCCTTTCCCTTAAACCATGTTCCCCACCGCGTTAATATTAGTTCTGGAGGTAGTGCTAGCTTTGGCAGTCGCTATATTTTTGTACGCGCGATGGTGCATTTAAAAACAATTTCTTTGTAGAGGAAATCAATTTATTGACATTTTCAAACTATTTTCTCATCTCTTCCGCAAGTCGATGTAATCCGTGGGCTAGACAGGTGATGGGCAAGTTTGGATAAAACACTTTCAGAGCTTGACCAGTCTTCACCATATAATGTGCACCGTCTGAAATAAAAACACATATTCTCTCGTCCATAGATGAATCTACAAATTGTGATTTGATAGAATCATTTATGAACCGGGCGATAGTTTAATAGTTTGTTTTTTCTAGAACCTTGTAGGGAACCAAATGGGGAGGGCTCTTAAGATAATTTTCCAACAATCAAATTCGCTATATAACGTCCACACGAATCTCATCGGCTGAGAACCATATAAAATTGTTTGAAAGATCAGCGCATATTTCACTTAGCATTTCTTCGTAGATTGTTGACAGGTAGATTTTTGTGGTCAGCGTGATGTGGTGGTGAACGCATCCGCTTGCCATGCATGAGATCCCGGAGTCAATCCCCGGCCAAGCCCTGAAGATTTTTCACGGAACTTTGCTGTGGCCACCTCGTAGAAAGCAATGGCAAACTACCACGAGTAATTCTGCCACGAAAAACCTCTCAACTAACTAGTGCCGTTCGAAACCGGTGATAAACTGAAGGTTCTGTATATTTGTGGATGATGCGTCGTTCCACAAGTATGCGCGTGAGGTTGCCGTATATGCGTATACGCTCTTGAGAGAGTACGGCACTTCAAGAAGAAGTTTTTTCGAGTCGTGGATTCTTCAGGAATTATCTGATTAGTACTATAGGAATCTCTGGCATATATTTCAACAAAACCAAGATTTTAGTAGGTATACAAACACAGCGAGCGATTTAATGACAAGCAATTCGAAAATTGCCGCTTCCCGCAAACGCTTTCGACAAGTGCAAGCCAATAGTTCGGGTTGCCGAGTATGATGTTCCCGCGTGGCACGCCACTGGCTGCGGCCCGCCACCTAATAATAATAATAATATATAGTTTTTCAATTGATGGAAAGGAATATTGCACGCAGCAAATAACTCGCATAAATCTTTGTTGAATTCTATTTTCTTTGTAGTATCGAATTAGAAGGCGAAACTGGAATCAGCAGTTTTTGAAGGTTTCTGTTTTGCAGATATATGGGAAGCAGTACTCACATGTTGATCGATCTGGTATTTTTTTAGATGAAGGTATTCGTTTGTCACCAACCTTGCAGAAAATCACAGTGCGCAGTCGGTCCCTGTAGACCAACAGGCCGGACGCGCACACGCCCAGCATTATGTCCACGCCCTCCGAATCTTTCGCCGGGTGCAGATCGACTCCGTACATCGCCAGCTTCTTCGCGTTCTCCAAATAGTTCAACTCGGCTTCAGCCGGCGTCTGACCTCTAATAAAACAAAATAATAACACATAAATATCAAATTTGTCTGCTTAGACTTGTCAAGTTCTAAAGCTTTTTTAGTCTTATCAAATTTGGTCTTTGGTTTGGTCTTCTTGGTCTTGACAGCTTCAAATTTGACAGCTTCATTAGTTTTATCAAATTTGGCTTTGTCTTGTCAAATTTGACAGCTTTATTAGTCTTTTCAAATTTGACAGCTTTCTTGGTCTTGTCAAATTTGACTGATTTATTAGTCTTATAAAATTTGAGAGTTTGGTCTTGTCAAATTTGACAGCTTTCTTCTTCTTGTAAAATTTGACAGCTTTCTTCATCTTGTCAAATTTGACAACTTTTTAGTCTTCGTCTAATTTGACAGCTTTCTTAGTCTTCTGAAATTTGACAGCTTTATTAGTCTTATCAAATTTTACAGCTTCTTGGTCTTGTTAAAATTGACAACTTTCTTAGTCTTGTCAAATTTTACAGCTTTCTTAGTCTTGTCAAATTTGACAGCTTTATTAGTCCTATCAAATTTGACAGCTTTCTTAGTCTTGTCAAATTTGATCTTAGTCTTATCAAATTTTACAGCTTCCTTGATCTTGTTAAATTTGACAACTTTCTTCGTCTTGTCGAATTTGACAGCTTCATTAGTCTTATCAAATTTTACAGCATTCTTAGTCTTGTCAAATTTGACAGCTTTCTTCGTCTTGTAAAATTTGACAGCTTTTTAGTCTTGTCAAATTTGACTGCTTTATTGGTCTTATAAAATTTGAGTTTCCTTGGTCTTGTCAATTTTGACAGCTTTCTTCGTGTTGTCAAATTTGATAGCTTCATTAGTCTTAAAATTTGACAGCTTTCTTATTCAGGTAAGGGTATACAAACACAGCTAGCGATTTAATGACAAGCAATCCGAAAATTTCCGCATCCCGCAAACGCTTTCGCCTAGTGCAAGCCAGTAGTTCGGGTTGCCGAGTATGATGGTCCCGCGTGGCACGTCACTGGCTGCGGCCCGCCACCGTTCCCGCGTAATACAAAACAAATTTAACTACTGAAATAAGCACTTTACATGAAAAAGTGCTAAAATATGCGATAATGCTATAAAAATTGCGTTTTATGCATTTGCATATGCAAACATGCATAGGGTGCATCATATAATCAGATGTCTACTAATTACTAATAGTCAATTTAAGTAAATGATATTTTTTTAGCAATGCAAAAGCTTCTACTTCTATTATTAATACATTTTTATTTTAATATAGAAATATCCGATATAAATATATTAATATCCTCCTAAATTTTTGGTATCGGATCAAAATCCACGTAGTAATCTAAGCCAGAATACTATATATAAAATAAAGTAAATTATTTAATTCATAATACATTTCGTAACCCGAACTAATATAAAGAATAGGATGGTTGGGACCGCTATTACGTGGTAATCCATACTTACACTGAATTGAACAATTAATTCACTATGTTTCAGCTACATCAATTGATCAAAATCGATCAAAAATCCACGTAGTAATCTAAGCCAGAATACTATATATAAAATAAAGTAAATTATTTAATTCATAATACATTTCGTAACCCGAACTAATATAAAGAATAGGATGGTTGGGACCGCTATTACGTGGTAATCCATACTTACACTGAATTGAACAATTAATTCACTATGTTTTAGCTACAATTAATATGTAAAAATCGAGGGGTCATCCACTCCCTGAAATGTTGCAGTGTATTCGCAATTATCCTGATTTTTTTGATAATTCAAGGTACTCGAAGAAATTACTAGCGTAATGCGTAATAATGTAACGTACTGCAAAGTAATGCCACATAATGGAAGGAAATTTGAAATATTTACTTTTAAATAATTAAATAATTTCTAATGCACTGAACGTTAGAGTATATTTACTTGTTATTACTATGTGCAACCTGTAAGATAAGAGTGTTAGTAATGACGATGACATAACGTTAGTAGTATCGTCATTAAATAACAAGTGTGTTGAATTTCTATACATTTATTGAAATTCGATTGAAATACAACAAAATTATTGCTTATCAATATTAAATCATATGTCACAGTCCTGTGAAGTTTCCAACCGAATTTGCAATAATATGATATTACGTCGAATTTCCTGGTAGATATGAAATAGTTCTAGAGTACTAAAAAATGGAAAATACCAAAAATATGCTAGCAACACTTTTGAGAAAAACTATGCGTTTTTGACATATTATTCCACTTCGACCATAGTTCTGGAGTACTTGATCAATTTTTCAAAAAAGTTCTGCAAAAATTGACATTTTGCAAAAAAAAAATTGAAATTTCAAAAACAGTTCTTTTCGCGGATCTAAATAGCACCCTAAGATTTCTATCGAATATCCCTTTGACATTTTTTGATCAAAACCTTGGTTCAAAAGATATTTTCAATAATAAGGGACCGATGGTCTTGAATGAATATTTAAAAAATCCGCGCAACAGTTATGTTTGCAGTTCCTGATAGAGCTCCTAGAGTTCAATCGAACATTCTTATAACATTTTTCTGCAAAGTTAAAAATTAAAAAATGTACAAAAATTAAACATCACCGATGCGGCGAAGTGAAGAAAAAAAAATCGCGCAATAGTTCTGTTTGTATTTCCCGGTAGAACTCTAAGAGTTCTGTTTTGGAAAATCCTTATAAAATTTTG
The DNA here is from genome assembly GCA_944588485.1 of Phosphuga atrata. Lineage (NCBI taxonomy): Eukaryota > Metazoa > Arthropoda > Insecta > Coleoptera > Silphidae > Phosphuga > Phosphuga atrata. Next base: position 40,431,005 of record OX155894.1, read on the forward strand.
CACAAAGTACTCTAGAACTATTTGATACCTACCAGGAACTCCGATGTAATTTTATATTTTTACAAATTCGGTAGCTAACTTTATAGGACTATATATTACTATTAAATGTTTTATTATTAATACGAGGGGCAAGTAAAAACTAAGGTTCCCACATTTTTTCAGGTGTAAGGCATTTTTTATTGCAATAAATATGTATACAATCTGAAAGCTCGTATTTTAAACTAATTTTCTACGTAGTCGCCAGATCTTTCAACGCATTTTTCCTGACGAGTTATCCACTTCTGAAAACCCGCTTCGAAGAACTCCGCTGCTAGGCCGCGGATGTACTTGGTGACCGCTTCCTTCACCTCTTCATCTGTATTGAAGCGTTGTCCACCCAATTGTTGCTTCAATTTCGGAAACAAGTGGAAGTTGCTGGGAGCAAGATCAGGGCTGTAGGGGGCATGATCAAGCAATTTCCAGCCGAATTTGTCCAGTAGGGCGGTGGTCTGTCGAGAGACATGCGGTCGCGCGTTGTCGTGGTGCAACCTAACGCCCTTGCTCAGTCTTCCTCTCCGGCGATTTTGGATGGCTCTTTTGAGTTTCGTTAACGTCTCGTAGTACCTGTCCGAATTTATTGTGGTCCCTTTAGGCATAAACTCGGTAAGCAAGATGCCTTTTCGGTACCAAAACACCGTAGCTATCACTTTTCCTACGGACAGCGTCTGCTTAAACTTCTTCGGCCTCGGCAACCCGGGACGGGGCCATTGTTTCGAGTCTTCTTTTTTCCGGAGTGACGTAGTGACACCACGTTTCATCTCCCGTAACAATGGAGTCCAAGAATTCTTGGAATGGAGTCCAGGTATTCTCGGCGCATTCTCGAAGAAACCCCTCGGCACACTTGACGCGATTGTCTTTGTGGGTTTCTGAAAGCATGTGCGGGACACAACTTGTGATAACTAAGTTTTTTGGTCAAAATGTTGTCGATGGTTTTTTCACAAACCTCAGGAACCTGATCAGCCAGCTTCCGAAGCGTTACTCTTCGATCCTCGAGGAGAATGCGCTCAATCTTCGCCACGACTTCGCCGGACACCGATGGCCTCCCTCTCCTTTGCTCGTCGTGAACGTCTGTGCGTCCTTAGGAGAACTCCCTGTACCATTTGCGGACGTGTTGGACTGTCTATGAATTTCAATAGGTGTAAGCTTCTTCGCGTTTAAAAATCGAATCACTGAACGGATTTCACACCTGGCGGTGACGGCGATTGCGGGCTCCATCGCAGATGGCTGTTAGGCCGGCACTAAGCTTCGCAGTGATCTTCCAGGTAGTTGTAAAGGAGTGGGGGTGGGGTCAACAATGAAGATGGTGTTGCCGGATTTCGCCTAGTATCTCGCGCGGCGAGTGTACAGCGTTGGGAACCTTATTTTTTACTTGCCCCTCGTATTATACTACCTAATTTTAGACCAATTTCACTTTATTTCAAATGGCATCGGCTTCTTTCTAGTATGAGAAGTTTCATAGGAGCTCGCTGTCCTACTACTGTGGTGTAATACTTACGTAATGCTAAGGAATGCAAAGTAAGGTGCTGTAATGCATCTAAATATTAACATGTATTGCAAGAGTGGATGGCTCCTCGGTTAAAATATTATATCACCTGTTATTCACAGTTAAATTTAAAATATTTTATCTACGACCACTATTGTAGATGCCCATTATTGTACAGTTGGTGGACTAGGAGGGTCACAATTCAAACTAACGGAAATTGACATTGCGTACATTGGGTTGCCTATATCTATTATATGCCTATTTCTATCAAATTAAATAATGTCGAGTAACAGTTGTATATGAAAATACAACTGTTTGTTTATTATATTGTAAAATAATGTATAATACATAACCTAATAAGAAATAAATTTGTTACATCAAAATTACTTTTCTTATTAAACAGAAACAAATGAGTGTGGTCGTAGATAAAGTACATAATTCGAGTTGTAATTACGTACAATTGTTTGTCAATTACGTGCTCGTGGAATTGAGCACTCCCCGCTACGAGGGTCTTGCGTAACTGTTCCGCTCGTACGTAATATGCTTGTCACAACTCCCGTTACGTAATATACTATAACACGACTCCAGTTTCGACTGAAACTGACCTTCACCAGATAACCTTTAACTGACGACGTGGTTTTTTGTTACGTAAACTCTGACGTGGGGGCTGGAGAGACCCTTACATTATTGTGATTTTTTAAACGAATTAAGAGGTTTTTATTGGTATAGATAATAAATAACTACGTTAAATACGCATATATTAATAAAACAAACTGATAAACTTAATAAAGACGGAACAAAGCTTGAATATATAAATATACTCAACCTTCCCAGAACTCTATAATACTAATGAGTCTTTTTAGGACTATCAAAAACAAATCTCGTATAAAATTTGTCAGTTATTCTATAGCTTTCAGTCCACCTACGTGGCACTGAACAAAAACCATAAAATTAACATTGATTTTTAAGATCATGCCTTTCCGATACCTTGAGTGGATAGCCATCTGTGGACGCGTTTCGAGATTTATCTCTCATCAGCACAGCTTTGCTTCCATGAACAATATTTTGTAAATCACTCACTTGAAAACCCATATGTTGATTAGGGTTAGATGTTTTTAATTTTGACATTTTGTGAGAGAGACATGAACTTAGCAGGTTATTGATATAAATGATAAATTTTGAATCGGTAAAACCATACAACATTATAGATAATCAGATAAACTTAATAAAGACGGAACAAAGCTTGAATATATAAATATACTCAACCTTTCCGGAACTCTATAATACTAATGAGTCTTTTTAGGACTACCAAAAACAAATCTCGTATGAAATTTGTCAGTTATTCCATAGCTTTCAGTCCACCTTCGTGGCACTCAACAAAAACCATAAAAATAACATTGATTTTTAAGATCATGTCTTTCCGATACCTTGAGTGGATAGCCATCTGTGGACGCGTTTCGAGATTTATCTCTCATCAGCACAGCTTTGCTTCCATGAACAATATTTTGTAAATCACTCACTTGAAAACGCATGTGTTGATAAGGGTTAGATGTTTTTAATTTTGACATTTTGTGAGAGAGACATGAACTTAGCAGGTTATTGATATAAATGATAAATTTTTAATTGGTAAAACCATGCAACATTATAGATAATCAGATAAACTTAATAAAGACGGAACAAAGCTTGAATATATAAATATACTCAACCTTTCCGGAACTCTATAATACTAATGAGTCTTTTTAGGACTACCAAAAACAAATCTCGTATGAAATTTGTCAGTTATTCTATAGCTTTATAGCTTATATTTATTTATTTCAGTGACATAAACAAATGAAGAAGTTTGTGAGTGAAAAGAATAGTATATTTTACAACAAGAGATGAAAGGCGTTTTTTGGTGAGGTGGGAGTTTGCTCACGAGCGCCAGCAAGTTAGCAATCACACCGAACCAAAAAAAAAACACTTTAATCTCGAGTAGTAAATGCAATTTTTTCTACTGATTTCGGTTGTAGAATCCATAATTCGACTTTAATAAATCCAATTAGAAGCGAACTGTCAAAACTGTCAATACAAATTTAATTGTTGGTTTAGTCGTTTCCATGGTAACATATTGCATTCTCATACAAGGTGATATTTTTCAAGTCAAATGTCCTAATTTTATTCCGGTTTTGTAAATAGTTTCAGGCTCGTTTTACGTCTGTACATAAAATATTGCATTTCATATTGATGTAATTAATAAGAAAGTCCATGCAAATTTGGTTAGTTTAGTGTTTAAATCGAGAAAATCATAAATTTAAAATGCTGATTTTCGTCTCAAGATGTGAAAATATTTTCATCTCTAGAATGAAAAAATGTCACTTTCATGTAGGGTAAGCCGTGGAATAAATGTCATTTTCACATATATCAGTAGAAAAAATATTTTCAAATACTTTCTTTATACACTGTTAATACAAATAAAACACCAGCTTTATTTATCGCCCAATTTGTATTTAGTAATAATAACAACATAATATAAATTATGTCTATCGCAGTCGTGTCTGAACTCTCAACGCGAGTGGTAGTGTGCTCTCAGTTCTAAAAACCGAAAACTTTTATTCTATTATTCTTTATTAATTCTTGGCAAAGCCGGAATATTTAAATAACTAAAATGTCTAGACATCTAAGATCTACCACAGCTACAGACAATCACAGTGATATAATAATCACATTCTTAAGAAACGCTGATTTTGCAGACATTTTAAGTGCATCGTTAAATGAAAAAGTAAGCCCTCTTCCTGATTACATTACTGAATTAACCGATCAAATCAAGGCTCTTATAATGGATAACAAGGATCTAAAGGAAAAATTAACAATAATACAATCGCATCTGGCTCAACATCCCACGACTATTCAAGATAAGAAGCACACAACAGGCGAAAACTCTAGCGATAACAATAACACCAATAACGACACTATAGAGATAGCGACTAAAAAACAGGTACCGATTTCAGGCACCGAGAATAAAGTTGATAAAGAAAATGATACGGACAAAGAGAGATGGGAAGTCCAAAAAAAAACTACAAAAAAGAAGCGTCGTTCAAATATAATTATTGGAACAAACACGGAGTCGACAAATATAAAAGCGGTTACGAAATTTGCGCATTTACACATCTCCAGACTTGAACCACAACTGAGCGAAAATGACATAACAGCTTACTTGAGAAGCAAAAACTTTAAAAATATTATATGTAAAAAGATGATAAAAGGAATATTCTTCCTTTAAAGTTTCACTTCCTCTAGAAAATCTTGAGGATATCAAAAAACCAGAACTATGGTCCCGTTATACGCACATAAACTGTTTTTTTTTTCTGAACCTGGAGAAGAACAAATTAACAAAATAATTAATTTTCCTGTAAATAGAATAACTACAAATACTGTCATGTATATGAATGTCCAATCTATTAACAACAAAATCCCACATTTGGAAATTTTAAATGAAGAAATAAATCCGTTCTTTATCTGCCTAACAGAAACTTGGGTCAGTCACGGAAACCTGAAACGTCTATATCTGTACTGTAGTTTCACGCTGATTAGTTCCTTTTGCAGATCCATATCTACTGGAGGTGGTGTCGCAATCTGGAGTAGAAATACTTTGGATGAAGGTACGATCACCTTAGAAGAAATACCAATTCAATCAATCGAGAAACACATAGAAATCTGTGGAATCGTTTAGAAATCCAAACGAGAATCGACCATAATAATTAATTTATATAGGCCACCAAATGGATGTAATGCAACCTTTATGCTTACGCTCGATTGCGTACTTCACCAGTATTTTAATAAATCAAGAAAACTAGTTGTTACTGGAGACTTCAACATTTATTTCACTGGAAATTCAAAAGAAAACGGTAATTTAATAAACCTTATGTTATCCTATGCTTTGGAGGAACAAGTTAGAGAATACACCAGAATAACACCTACTTCACAAAGCTGCATTGACAATATTTTTGTAAATTTCAGTCAAACTTCAACGTCCGTTTCCGTCTCGGCTATAACTGATCATAGAATTGTTGTTCTCAGCAGAGATGTAACCGTTAAAGCAGATACTTACTACTTTAAACGAAAATTTAGCCAAATACATAAAGAACAATTTGCTCAAAGTCTAGAAGAGGAATCATGGACAAAGATATATGATGCAGCTAATATAAATGACAAATGCACATATTTCCTTAGCACGCTGCACTATCACTTTAACAAATGCTTCTCTATAGTGAAAGTTCACCGAAGAGAAAAGACTTGGATAACCAATGATGCTAAAAGGGCAAGTAGAAATCTAAAAGACTTGATTGTACTCCAGAAGAAGTACCCTTTCTTACGAGAGGTATACTTATATAAAAAAAATGCTACGGCTTCTATTTAACACAGCTGAAAAAACAATTCTTTAGCGAATTACTAAAGACCTCGGAGTAAAAACAGAAAACAGTTAGGAAGATTATCAACCAGCAGACAAATAAGACTACGAGAAAAGAAGAGAGCCATCTAAACCACAATGGCTCCAGCATCTACGACCCGGAGAGTATATCAACTTTTTTAATGAATTCTTCTTACAAGCTCCGGAGTTATGTATACTACTAATAACCCAAAACATTACTCCATCAAGCATATCAAACCATCATATGTCTTTGTGTGTATCTGGAGGATTTTTCAGAGAATGAAATTTCCTGGCTTATAAAAGGGAAATTAAAAAACAAATCAACATGTGGCCTAGATTTACTCCCATGCAATATTTTTAAGCAATACGTAGATCTGTTAGCTCGTCCTATTACACATATAGTTAACTATTCATTTGATACGGAAGAGTTTCCAGAAATACTAAAAACCGCCAAAATCGTGCCGATCTACAAGGAAGGGGAAAAAAAAAGTCTAAATAACTACCGACCAATTGCGATATTATCTGTAATGTCTAAAGTGATGGAATACTGTATGCTCCATAGGCTTAATCCATTTATAGAGAAACATCATCTGATCCCCAAGGAACAGCACAGCTTCCGTAGGGGAAAATCTACAACTATGGCGATCATAGAATTCTATTCCAAGGTTCCACAAGAATTTGATGAAGGAAAACATCCAGTCGGGATTTTTTGTGACCTTTCTAAGGTTTTCGACTGCGTGTCTCACCAACAATTATTAAATTAAATATATACAATGGGCATACGAGGTAAATCGCATAATTGGATAAAATCATTTCTTCAAGAGAGAAGGCAATGTGTGGAAATCACTGTTATCAATAAAACATTCAAATCTGCACCGGCAAGTATAAATATTGGTGTTCCGCAAGGAAGTGTCCTTTCCCCTACACTCTTCCTTCTCTATCTAGCAGACCTAACACGTTTTAGAAATAGTAATCACTGTACAATATATACAGATGATTCTAGCTTTATCGTACCGGAGATTTCAAGAAATCTGACTCAAATAGAGGCCAACAAACTATTAAGCAAAATCGTAAACTGGTTCTCCAGTAACAATCTGTTCCTTAATGCTAGCAAAACTGAATACGTAATTTTTCAAACCCAAAGAAGCTCCCGAGTAGATAACATTTCCATAGGAACTAATAACCTTCAATTAAATCGAGCACCGGCTACAAAGTTCCAAGGACTGTAAATCGAGGAATCCTGAACATGCAATTTGCAGATTCGGAACTTATATAAAAGAGTGAAAAGAACTTATATAGTAATTATATAAAAATAACATAATAAGGCTTACTCAATCAGAAGATTACGTCGGCTATTGGATAGATCTGACATCCTTATCTGTTACTTCGCTGAAGTTCAGTCAATACTATCTTACGGTATTTCAGTATGGGGAGCCTCTCCCAAAACTGAAACTCTCTTAATTGCTCAAAAAAATGTGATCCGTGCAATAATGGGTATTTCTAGAACAGTTTCATGTAGAACTCACTTTAGACAACTGGGGATCCTAACAATCGTCAGTCTTTATATTCTGGAAGTGGCCTGCCTAATCCACAAAAACAAAGCCAACTTACAAAGAAACATGGACAAACATAACCATTACATAAGAGCACATAGAAAGTTGTATGCTCCTAATAGCAATTTTACAATCAGTAGCAAATCTCCAACCGTCTACGGAGTCTTCATTTACAATAAACTACCAGCGAGCATGGCAGAAGAAAAATCCCATACTGTTTTTAGAAAAAAAACTGAAACTATTTTTGTTGGGGGAATCAATCTATAGTCTACAGGAATTGTCTACTTGAATTTATGTTAGGATTATTTTTGTCATTTTTGCTGAAATATAATCAGTTCAATTACTGTAATTACTTAGTATTATTATTTTTTATTATTTATATATGCTATTTTGTTTTTGTTTTCTTTCCATTTGACTTTTATGCCCGCTCCAGACTCTCGCGGAGTAACTTAGGCGAGGATCCTCGGCGAAGTTGTTCGAGGCGAGGTACTACACGGAGTAGGCATCCGCACTCTCGCCTTACTTCGCGAGGACCTCAGTACTCGCACATCGTGTCCCTTTGACTCGGGCACGAAAAACTGCTTCATTAAGCGAAGGTAGCCAAGGCGAGGCGAGTAACCTGACCGCACTCTCGTTCCTCGCTCAACTCTGTGCTACTTCGCGAGAGTCTGGAGCGGGAATTACACATATGTTTTCTGTACATCTATACTGTAATTTTATTTTGATTTGAAATTAGAGTAAAAGAATGAATAAACAGTCCACTTTTTTAACGATTATTTTAGTTTCTTATGGTATATTTTGATACCAACTACTAATTTTTTCTAACTAGCATTGTAGTTTAACTTCACAGTATTTAGCAGTAAGTTTTGTATTTTTAAACTCGTGTTTATGTAACATAGTCAGGAATAAACGCGAATCTTAATATAAATAAATTTGGTTTGATAAATGCTTTCTAATTAAATTGTATTGAAGTAATCAATTTTTGGGATAGCATGTTAATAGATAGTTAGGATGCAAAGGAAACTTAATGAAATTTGTGTCACGTATATGTTTGGGGTCACGAAAATCTTTTGGAAAGAAATATTAATTTGAGCTAGTAAAGTTATAAAAGGTTGGTGGGCTGCCATAACCGAAGAAGTTGGCATTCATTGACATCGCTCAAGAGCCATTAGCCGACACGGCGAATGTAAAAACCCGCTGAATATTTCACGATTCGGGCCGGTGTGAATGTAAATCTGTTCCAGATGTAAATGAAATCCGTCGCTTGGGACTCCAACTACGATCCTTTAGGGGGCGAAAGGAATCCAACAGATCAGTGTCGACTCTAACTGAGACTACCTTATTATTATTTTTTTGAAGAATTACACTCAATATTTCATATTTTCCATTGGGATTTCGTTAACGTATAATGATAAATCACCTCCCGTTACAAACAATTCTATTCAACGAACCAATCGACATAATTATCTCGACCAAGGAAACCTAATACCCTTGTACAATTTTTGATGTTATTATTTTTATTAAAACCCATTTTTTGCCATGCCCCAACGAATACGTTATCAAAGTAATCAATCATGATACATATACGCGGGTCTTATTTAAATAATGAATTCAGTTTTTTCATCTTGAAAACCTTTAGTACACAGAGAAAACTTTTTACATTCTGAAACTCTTTGAAGGATTATTTAGTCGACAAAAAGCTTCCTGAAACAAAAATCAATATAAATGCAGCGATTTTTAAAATAATTTATTTTCATTTACATACATCTGTTTTCTTAAAGCAACTGTTTACTATTTCTAATCAAATACAAAATTGGTTATATTTTTTTTGGTTATATTTTAATTGGTTATATTGGTTATATTTTTATATTGGTTATATTGGTTATATCAAATACAAAATTGGTTGCATTTTGTGATTGTTTTATTGTTGATTGTATAACCATATTTGATGCGAAATCGAAAGCGTATATAATTATCGTTTTGTGAGAGAATCCGCAATGTAGATTTTAATTCTGTAATTAGAAGGACTATAGAAATAAACGCGGGCGCTTCGGTTATAAATTTGACTTTCAATCAATCTTTAATGGCTTTGAACTATTCTACTCGCAAACATTTATTCCTCGCAAAGTGAGTCAAATAAAAACAGACGGAGCTAATATTTGCCGACTTCAAGTTTATCCAGTAAAACAGTCCAAAAGTTAATTACCTCATTTTTTTTTAAATTAAGTTTTATCCGGTGGAAAATGTATCGATTTAGAAGACATTAATTTATGTTTTGTATTTATGGCGGTTCTGTTGTCACATTAAAGAGAAGTTTTATTGACGATAAGATATCTTTTGAAGCTACGTGATAATCATTTTTCAGATGTTCAGAGACGTTTTTATAGGAAATTGGAAAAAAATCCATTAAGAAACTTATTACTTATCAATATTTTCTATGAGAAGAAATATTTTCTTTAATAAATTTATTAAATATAATTCTATATAAACACGTTTATCTATAATATTGCTTTGGAAATAAAATTGTGAGTTACATAATATATGATTTATTATTGACTTCATACTTAGGGATAATAAAAATGATTAATATATATTGTATAGAGTCAGTGTATTGGTAAATGCATTTGCGTTGAATATATTTATGGTGACATTGTTTTGATAGGACGACATTGTTTATTCATGTGTGCGAATTGAAAATTACGTGTTTATCGGAGTGCATGTAGATATTCTTTGCTATTGAATTCATCAGTGGAAAGCCACGAGTAATCATATTCGAACTGTAGGAAATGTATAGAAATCATGACCGATAGAAAAAAGTTGCAGTAATTTCGTGGAAACGTTATAACTCAAGTTCATTGAGGTGTTCAGCATGCGCTGGAAATTCCATGCAGTTCGCTCTGGAATACAGATCGGGAGCTTTGACTTTTAATCTTCTACTCTTTCTATACTATCAGTGTTCCATAACGCCAATTTAAAATAATATTCATGGACTTATTGCTGCTCAAAGAATTGAAATTATTATTGAATCAATAAAAACGGAACCCAAATGGAATTTGCTAATAATTCCTTACCGATATTTTTTTTTTTATTTTGCTTTAAGATAAGGAGGAAATATATGAAAGGTGGCCTGAATACGCGATTCAATATTTTATTTAATCCAGCACGAAATATTTTGCTCCTCTTGTTATTCTTACATTCTTTTTTTTATAACCAGGAAACCTCAACATTTTTCGCGAAAAGGACATTATCTCCGGCTTTTTTTCGGCGGCAATTCATCACTACGACATTTCATACAAGACACGACTGTAAAATAACTTATAAGTATAAAATTATAATTCCTACAGTATCATACGCTTCGCTGAATGATATACTACTCTTATATTTCATGATACTTTAATACTAACAGAAAAAATTGAGTGTGCTTTACAACCGGTCCAAGTAAAACTTTTTCGACGGTTTTGGAAGTTATTTCTAAAAATATTAAAACTTTAAATAAATATGTCATACTAATATTTTGTTTTATTTATTCATGATATGATTTACAATGAGTAAACAAAAAGCTTTCCTTATATTTATATGTTGTTTTATGTGGATGTATTTATGTTATTTTATTCTGCCTTTACAACATATTTTTATTAAAATTGTTAAATAAAATATTTGTTTATTTATTTACATTGTTTAGATCTAGAGGGAATCACATAAAGCAAATTATGACCTGTTACTGTTATTTTTCTTGTTCTTCCAGAATTGTTTCCTCCTCTCGCTATATTTAGTTCCACGTTCATCTGTTCATTTTCCTCTTGTTATTTCGGGTTCTTCTTCTGATATAATTTCCCATCTTAAGTTCTACTTCAAAAAATATACAACAATAAAAAAACGAGTTTATAAGAACATGAGCAAATTCTTAGAAATCACATAAAATTAAAAATCAAACGAACTTACCTTAAGTGAAGTTCGATTGTAATTATATGAGAGTCTCTTTCGAGATGATTACATTGTAGTACCGCTACTTCCCACTAGATCCAACCGCAAGTTCAGAGTTTAAAATTTCCGGGCTCCCGCCCGCGCATGTCGTCCTTACACTACCGGTCACACTTCATATAGTTTAAAGCTTATTTTAATATTAAGGAATTTAGCTCGTATACACAATACTCCTTAGTACGGGTGGGAAAAACTTTTACGAGAGGAAAATAAGGGAGGGATGTAATCATCTCGAACGAGACTCTCATATAATTACAATCGAACTTCACTTAAGGTAAGTTCGTTTGATTTTTAATTATATTTCGAGTCTCGTTCTTCGAGATTACATTGTAGATGTTTAGAGCAAGATGTTTATATGTAGTGTATATTAATTATAATCTTCACCATACTTTACTCCTCGTGGGAGCAAAGGCCTTTACCTCGCGCCACTCCTTTCCGCTTGCCCTGGCTTCCTGTACGACTGTCCTCCGCCACGTGATTTTTGGGCGGCCTCCTTCTTGAACCTTGGGGGTTCCAGTCAAGAGCTTCTTTTGCAATATCCCCCTCCGGCCTTCTAAGTGTGTGGCCGATCCATTTCCACTTCCTTCTTCTTATTTGGGTTTCAAGACGCTCCATGTTTGCTTTTTTCCAAAGTTCAATATTTGTTATGGTATTGGGCGGAATTATTTTTCCGAAACCTGTCGCGCCTTCTGTATCCGTTGTTTTACGTCTTTATCAGCACCACCATCCTGTGAAATAAGGCTTCCAAGGTAGCAGAAACTATCTACTACCTGTACCTGCCTGCCATCTATCTCCAGGTTGCAGGGGGCTGTCGCATTGATCTTTATCAGCTTGGTTTTATCGACATTGATTTTCATTCCCACCTGTATTGCGTACTTTTTGAGAGCCTCCAACTTTTTTCCATATCTACTTTGGTGTGGGACAGGAGACAGATATCATCGGCAAAATCTAGGTCTTTTAAATGCCTCACGAGCGTCCATCGATTTCCCCTTGTTTTTTTTATTTGCTTTCTTCATGACCCAGTCTAAGACTATGGTAAACAGAAGTAGGGATAGCGTGCATCCTTGTTAATTATAATAGTTAACATTTAAATCCTTTAAATAACAACGAGTTTAACTGCCATATTTATATCCAATAGTGGTATAATTATCATTAATCTTTTACTTAGAAAAAATATAATTAATGAACGGCTCTTTTTCTGGTTCTAATGACCGTTTGTAAAATTTTGCAAACATTTGCGAATTTTGCGACCAACCTGCAGTGCTTTTTATGATGCTTACGTCTAAGCTTTTTAGTTCCGCAGCCGATGTCGCCGCATGTCTCGTGCTGTGAGCTGTGTATCGCTCATCTATTCTACTAAACAGCCTTTTAACCATCTGCTTATCGATTGTGAAGTCGCTCTACGATACGGTTTTTTAAAAGTTATCAACAAATAATCAACATCTCCTATTAAATGTTTGTTTTTTCCAAATAGACTAATAAGACCCTAGCAACGCCAACTCCTTTTCGGTCGTTGAAGAATGGTAGGACAAAAGATGGTTGTAGAGCTTGAAGTCTTTATTGGATCAGTTATTTTTATGGTAATATTATTTGTTAATGTTGCAATAATACTTACACGAATTAAAGATAATGTCTGTACTCTGTGTGTTGTAGCTAGTGCTAATAAACACACCAATTTTAAGGTGAGCGATTTCAGATCTAAAGTTTCAATTGGTTCAAGCCTCTCTGCCCAGTTTAAAACTGTTTCAGTATTCCAAACTGAACTGTATTTTGGTCGCTTTTTGAAAACACCTTTGAAAAAACGACTGATAGAAACATCATTAAATAAATCAATCGAGCTAATTAAATTGATTGCGGACCTTTCAGAATTAAGTGTGCCATATGAGGCATCTTGATTAAATCGAAAGGTTAAATATTTTAGCACCCAATACACCTCTGGTTGGAATGGGTCTTTATTTATACTCCGACAATAGCACCACCAGTTTTTCAAGGCCGAATTGTACTGTTTGATCGTAGACTCCGTTAACGATGAGATTAGGATGTCCACTGTTTCTTCTGGAACTAATTTTCTCTCCCTTTTTCGCCTCCCTGCAACCAGGGAAAGGTGCTTCGCTAGTGGATAACTCAATCACCTACAAGGAGATAACAGTAAATCTGATAAAGGAGAAAAGATTATGGGCTCTTCCATAAGCATAGATTTAAATAAAGGAAACCAAGGCTGTGTAGGCCAATGAGGAACCACTACTATTCCATGAGCTTTATCCACTTTTATTTTTTGTAAAGCTTTAGCAATTACAGCAAATGGTGGGAAGGCATGGAAGAAATATTTTTGCCATTTTACTGTAAATGCATCTATATATGTAGCTTCTGGATCTCTTTTCTAGGAACAAAACCTTTGAGTTTTTGTATTATTTCTTGAGGCGAAGAAATCAATACCTGGACCTTTCCATTTTGCAATTATTTTTTGGAAAAAACGATCTCCTAATTCCCATTCCGTGTCTATATTCACTTTTCTTGATTCACACTTTGAGTGTTTTCCCGTGAAGGAATGTAAGATGCAAATATCCAAATCTTCCTCTCTTCACACCAGTTCCAGATGTTTCTAGCTACTTTATCTATAAATTGTACCCCGAGCATACGGTTGATGTACGAAATCGCTGTGGTGTTGTCAATCCCAAATAGGATTTCACAATTTTCGCATTCTTTAGCAAAGCATTTTAACGCTAAGAATGCTGCTATGATTTCCAATTGGTTAATATGTCGTTTTTTCTCATTCTGAGACCAGAACCCATTAGCATTTTTCTCACCACAATGGGCGCCCATTTGAGCGTAAGCGAAGCATCAGAGAAAATTTCAAGTTCATAAATAAATGACCTAATTGGATTCTTTGTTAAGGAAATACTACCTAGCCACCAATTTAGTTCTGTTTTCATGCTTGAATGAATCATCATTATTTTATCAAAATCTTGGTCATTTATTATTAATGCTTTTAATTTTTCCCTCTCTAAAAGTTTAGTGTATAACATACCATATGGTACTCCCGGGCATGCTGGAATTAAGACTCCAATTAAGCCAGCAAATTGTCTAATTGAGCGTGAATTTTTGACTAAGTATTTTCGAATATAATTAGATAGTTTATGTTTCTTTTCCTGCGGTAGGAACAATGTCATATTGCTGGAATCTATTATAAAGCCAAAATATTTACACCTGAGTTGTGGCTCTTGTTTACTCTTCTTTTCATTTACAATAAAACCTAGTCTACTAAGGACTTTTCTTGTACAGGCTATATTTTTCGTACATTCAGTTTGTGATCGGCCAATGCACAGAATGTCATCTAAGTATGCAGTCGATAGAAAGCCCTTTCGTCTTAAAAGATTAAGAACTGGTTTTAATATTTTTGTAAATACATAAGGGCTTGTACAAAGTCCAAAGGGTAAACATTTAAATTCGTAAATACGGTTCTTAAATTTTAGTCTTAAACATTTTCGGCTAAGTGGACCAATTTTTACCAAGAAGTAGGAATCCTTCAAGTCTAAATTACATAACCAAAACTTTGGTTAAATTAGCTTTAAGGCTACCAGCAAATCTTCAATTTTAAAATGCTGTGTTTCAATGAACTGGTTTAAACGTTTAAGATTTAATATAAATCTTTTTGAACCGTCAGGTTTTGAAACAAGGAAGTATGGTGATAAAAATTGCCCTACTACCGGTTCAAATTCAACTATTGCTTCCATAGATACTAATTTGTCAAATTTTAGTTCTAACAATTTTTCATCTTCCAATGAAAATTGTATCTTTGCTAAAGCTTAGAGATTGAGGAGGATAGGTATGAAAAGGAATTTCATATCCGCTTATGCAATTTAAAATGCATCGCTGGTGATCTTTTTCCATTCCTGAAAAAATTCATTCAGACGCCCTGCTAATAATCTCACCTCGTCAACTACTTCTTCTTGTCTGCATATGTTGCCCGTGGTGTCTTGTTGGTCGGCATGGCTAAATTGTTCCTGGTGTTAAACAGATTTGCTTGGGGATGTCTCGGCTGGTAGAATTTCGGGCTCTGATATGAAGTCCCCTGTCTCGTATTCTGGCCCCTCCAGTTTAAAGTCCGCCCTGACATTAGTTTAGGCCGTCTTTTCCCAGCAGATGGAGTGGAGGCAAGGGTTGTGGAGGCACCTTTCATCTCTTTTCCCATCTTCTCAATTGATTTTGCTGTTTTAATTTTATCACCCAAATTATCCCCATACAGTAATAATCCTGGTTTCGTTTTTTGTAGTAATTCTTTCATGGAAAATACTGGAGAAATAACAGCCTTTCTAGTTGAAGAGATCTGATTATGTAGTTGTGATACAAGTTTACCTGTATCAGCCAGCTTTTCTAATAATTCTAAACGATCTAACGGCTATTCTTCATCATTCAAGATCATTGTAATGCCTTGTCCCAAGGCAGACAAGGCTGATCCGGCTAGGTTTTGTTCAGCAACAAACCGTTCGTCTCTCTTAATACATGTTTCGTTAAGTGTTGACATAATTTCTCCATTCAATTCGGATGCTTCCAGGTAAATATTTCCACTACGTGGATGTTTGTTCATTAAGGGGTAAGGCCACTCTAGGCTATGAAAAAATAGGTCATTTTCTAGATATTTTTAAACAACATCTAAAAATGCTAATTAAAAACTGTTATTATATCTATATTTTATGTACATTGAGCTTTATTTCCAAATTTTTTCAAAAGATAATTTTCAAAAATGACGTCACAAAATAAAAAAAAATGGAGGTCCCTCACGGAGCGTAGACAAAACGGGCGAAAAGATCCTGGAAACAGCAATGGACGTGGAACAAATTAGTAAATGTTTTATGAATCTGTAATGTATACTATAAAAAAATACGGGCCAGATGCAGATTTTGATTTTTGAACAAAATTTTGATTTTAAGCAAACGCACGTTTTAAGCACGTTTAAAGCACGAAAAAAAAGTTCATTTTTGGGGCTTAAATTTTCGTATAAAAAAACGAATAAAAAAAGAAAGAAGCACTTTATAAAAAAAAGCCCTCGTATTTTTGTAGTATTTTTTATGTAGATTAAGAAATAAACAGATTGAAGCTGGTCGCTTAATTAGTAGTTGAGATTTCTTTTCGCCCGATTTTAAAATATGGTTTCGAGAAAAACGCGATTAAAGTTTTGACTCATAGTTTGTCATAGAAATAATGTATTTATCTCTATTCTACAATGCCTGAGCCATAAAATTGACTTTCCAGATTCATTTCCTCATCGCCCAGATGCTTTCTTGATGATTTCTGCGCCATTCGAGCCTCTTTTGCTGCATCAGTCAGCGCGCGCATGGAAAACTGGACGCGGCGCTCGTCAGCCGCGTCGCAAAAATCGTAGCAGTTTTGTCCGATTTTTAGTCCCAGAACCAGCATAACTTTTATTATGCTAAATAAGCCGTCGTTGAATACACACACGGCCATATTATCTGCAATATCCAACACCACTTTTCCACTGGAACTTTTGATTTTGGAGCCATCGACCACACAACAGAATTAAAACAAAAGTGTACCGTATGCGACATCTATAGAGTACCCCTTAAGTTCGCTTTTATCTCCTTGACACCAAACTTTGGTGTAAATTCAAAGATTTTGTACTAATTGCTCCGGGATCATCTCCCAAAACAAACTCTACCTCGTCATCTAATTTTTTCGAATTAGTTGCTTCATCATATGCAGCCTCTGTTGTCTGTTCGTCTTGAATAATGCTAGTACGGGAAGTGCCTGGCTCTTGGTTAATTTCTTCATTGAGAATAGCATTATTTTGTTTCTCAATGTCTATATTTTCCTTGTTTGCTTGAACATCATCTACAAATGAAAATGAAATGTTTTCCCTGATAATGCTAGATGAAGATTCCCAGCACTAGTAGTTATTGCCTCCTACGTGCAAAAGTCACTAGCCTGAACCGCCCGTCAAGACACACAAATTGAGTACAAGATGTCGTGTAAATATAATTGATTGAAAATATCATTTCCTTTAGATCTTAAATAACTCTTGTTAGTGCTTTCCTCTTCCCCGTGTCTGCTCCGTTTTTTTACTCTTACTCATAATATCTTGGATTATATGTTTTTTGTTAAAATTAAATTTTCAACAACAATTATTTGTAGGTTAAACGCGGGGTTAAACACTCTCAAAACATGTCATTTCGTCTAGCACAAAGAACGTTATGAAGTTTGACCGGTAGTGTAAGGACGACATGCGCGGGCGGGAGCCTGAAAATTTTAAACTCTGAACATGTGGTTGGATCTAGTGGAAAGTAGCGGTACTACTATGTAATCTCGAAGAACGAGTCTCGAAATATAATATAGTTCAGATTCGTTTTTATGAAGTGATGCCTTTATATACTTCCATGGTACCCACCGAGTAAACGAGTATAAAAACATATATAAGGGCTTGTAGCTTCACGTGTTCAGTGCTAACAATTATTGCAAACTTGCTACGAACATTACTTGAAACAGATTGATGATGTTTGCAGCAACATCGAATATCATGCTGTAAATTTATTAATAATAAAACCTCATCTTATAGCATCCCTGATCAGGTTTACCTCGTAGATGAAACATCAAATGATGCTTTCAAAATATCTCAGCTTTTTGCAAACCTTTTTTTTTAGAATTTACAGTGATCACAGTGACTATCTATATCGATGATAAGCAACCTGGCTTTACATAAAAGAAATTTAAAGTTATTAACCTATAAATTGGGCGTCAGAAATGAATCTGGACAAAAACTCGTGCAATTTTGGATAGGAAACAACATGGTTATCACAAATACTATCTTCCCTCAACATCCAATACGTCGATATACGTCGACGTCTCCAGGTGGCCTATACAGAAACCAAATAGATTATAAATTGGTACAGTCAAGATGGAAATCCAGTATACAGAACGTCAAAATCTTACCAGGAGCGGAGTGTCGTAGCGACCACAAACTGCTACTAGCTCGAGTAAAAATACACATTAAATCCAAGAAAACAAAGGTAAAAGCTCCCCCCTTGAACTCTGGAAACATCCATTTTTTTTTTTTAAAATTAAGAGAAAAATTGGAAGTAATCCCAAATAACTCAGAATTTGAAAATTCAGAGACAATGTGGCAAACTCTTAAAACTACTATGATCGATACCAAAGAGGAAGTAATTCAACAAAGTACCAACGATGTGAAAAACAAACAGTGGATGACTGACGAAACTTGGAACGCAGTAAAGAAAAGAAAGATGCTCAGAAGAGCAGACATACGCAAAAACGAACAGATGATCGAATACCAAAAACTGAACAGGGACATTCAACGACTGAGCAGACGGGACAAAAACCTACACTTAAAAAAAATCTGCCAAGTCATTGAAAGATTACACAACACCAATGAAACACGAGACCTCTTCCGAACAATCAAGGAAATTACCAGAGAATTTAAACCAAAAAATGGAAAATAGAAGATCAAAATGGCAAAACTATTACTAAAATATAGGGAGTTCTTGAAGTATGACAGTTATATTGCAGAAAGCTCTACGAGAAAGAAGACCCTGAACAAGAAAACGAACTACCACCCATGAATGAGGTGGAAGAAGAGCCTGATATTTTGAGGGATGAAGTAGAGCAAGCCATTGATTATTTGAAAAACAATAAAAGCACGTGCGGTGACAATATAAGCGCAGAAATGTTAAAACAACTAGATGAAGTTGCCATCACAATTCTGTGAAAGATATGCAACAATATATAGAAAACCGGACAAAGGCCAAAGGATTGCTGCACATCGACCTTCATTCCATTGCACAAAAAAAGGTTCCAGTCAAAAATGTAACAACTACAGAACTATTGCACTTATCTCACATCCAAGCAAAGCTATGCTCAGAATTCTCCTTCAGCGCCTCAGAAGCTTTTTGGATTGGCAGATCCCACAGGAACAGGCAGGATTTGTCAGTGACAAGGGCACAAGAGAACAAACCTCTAATGTTCGACAAATTATCGAAAAGGCAAGAGAATTTGCAAAATCATCATATCTCTGTTTCCTAGACTACAGCAAAGCTTTTGACTGTGTTAGCTGGCAAAAGCTTTGGAGAGCTCTCTTAGAAATGGGAAACCCTCAACATCTGGTGCTCCTATTAAAATATCTATATGAAAACAGCAGTGCCACTGGAAGACAAAACCTCCCCAACCTTCAGCATACAACTAGGCGTAAGGCAAGGGTGTATTTTATCTCCCTTGCTATTCCTCATACATATGGTGAATATATTTTCCGGAAGGCTTTGGACGGTTGGGAGGGTGGAATAATTATAGGTGGCAAAAAAATAAATAACCTTCGTTATGCCGATGACACCATACTTATAACAAAGGACGAATAGGAAATGACTGAACTTATTGAAAGAGTGGAAGGAGGGACAATGGGTTAAAACTAAATCGGCAAAAAACTAAGTTAATGGTAATAGATCGCACCAACAAAATAAACAGAGCGCCGACCATAAACGACATAGAAATGGTAGAAGAAATTAATTATCTGGGTGCTAATATAAATAGAGACGGAATTTCATCTACCGAAATCAAGAGGAGAATCGCTCTTGCCAAAACTGCCATGACAAAGCTGCATAAAATCTGGAAGGACGAACAAATAACAACTAAAACAAAACGCAAACTTGTCGAAACTCTTGTCTTGACAATAGCATTATATGGGGCAGAAATCTGGACCTTGAAAGCCACAGACATTGCTAAACTGGACAGCTTTGAAATGTGGGTCTGGAGAAGGCTTTTAAGAATCCCTTGGACTGCTCACAGAACCAACTTATCAATATTAGAAAAACTGCAAATTAATGTAAGACGACAACGAATTCTCAAGTTTTTTGGACATGTGAGCAGAAGAAAGGATGACAATTTTGAAAAACTTGTGATACAGGGAAAAATCGAAGGCACGAGAGCTAGAGGGCGATCTCCGAAGCGAGGGATGGACCAAATGAAGCACTTCACAGGAAATTCACTGCAGGACAACATGAGGTGCATCACGAGGAGAGAAATTACAATCACCATAACATGAATGTTATGCATACGATCACGACACTTCAACTAATGAAGTAAACGACTAGAGAGAGAGAAGAGAACTTATTAATCTATGAGACTGAAATAATGGATGCAAACAAGCTCCAAATCGATTCCACTTATACCAACTTCTCTAATGCCTTCGAAACCGTTAACTACAACATCCTACTTGAAAAAATGCCAACATACAACACATCGCTTTAGTGACGTACGACTGAAATAGCTCCGTAGTTTCTTGATTGGGCGCAATAACAGAGATAACTAAGTTCTTTTGTATCATATAAAATTGATGTGATATCTGGGGTTCTACAGGGTTCTCACTGTACACCACTCCGTTTCAAATTGTTAATGAACGATATAGGGAATAGCTTCAGCCGTACTTAATTAATAGCTTCAATACAAAAAAATAGCTTCAATTAATAGCCGTATAAATATTTATTACTCGCCGACGATCTAAACAATGTTAGGACCGTAAACTCTAACTCTCATCAAATGCTCCTTTAATATTGTATATCTGAATTGTTTTTTCAAATGGCGATTTGTTCAATGGCTCGTTACTAAATCTCATAAAAATACATACACTCTCTCTCTGCCTGTTATATCAGATCGTTATTAACTAGTCGTTCTCTCTGTACATTATATTTTTTTTCCTTTTTTGCTCTTTTTTGTTTGGTCTATAGCTTTAAGGTTTAACCTAGTTATGCCGATTATTATATATTTGTTACACACATTAATGTAATAGGCACTGAGAATTATGTTTTGTATTGACTAGCCAAAGAAATTTAAATTTTGCTAAAATATCTAGTTGAAACGAAATATGCAGTGAATAAACAGAATACATTCGCTGAAAATTAAAAAATGTCTTGTTGCGACTTTGGGTATCAAATGAAATCTCTAGACAAAATGATTAGAAAAATGGGTGCAAAACGGAATTTCTATAGTCCATATATGGTGTGATGCTAGTGCGTTATAGCGGATCGCATAAAAACTATATCCATAAACTCCTTCCCAATAATTGTAGGCAATATTATTGACATTCGCCATGTCTAATGTAGAAATATAAGACGACTGCTATATTTTCGACCGATGTCATAAATTTTAACAATTTTTTATAGCACATTTAAAATATTTTTGAACAATTTATCAATCTACCATATTCGAAATTGTAGCAATATCTTCAAGAAATATATTTATTTATTGAATTATTTCCAGTATTGAAGAAGTTATGAGATTTTATTATATTTATTATTTTCGGCGCAAAACGGAACAAGGCAAAATGGATAATGTAAAATGAACAAGGCAAAATAGATACACACCCAAAAAAAACCTCCCTTCCCCCTTCATTGGAAGAAGTTGGCCAGATCATTCAACTTCTTAAGAATAATAAGGCATCTGGAGAGGACTCTATCGTTGCTGAACTGTGGAAAGGTGCTGGAAACAATGCCGTGCGCAAGCTAACCGAGATAATCCAGGACATCTGCTAAACATCCTGAGAACATCCTGAGAAAAGAGAACATCCTGACCCTATTAATAATTGTATAAAAGAATAAGCTAAGTAGGAAAAGAACTGATATAAGTTGTAGTTGTACAAACATATACTTTTTGTGTTTGAAGTTTCAACCACTTTCCTTTATCAGGACCTGGATCTACCGAAGCATTGTTACGTAGAGCGTTTTTTATTACAATATTATACAAAAATTAATATACACCTAAATCTGCTAGAATTTTTGTATAATTTTTTTTCATATGAAATCATCTTTTGTTACATTTATCATTATTTATTTATCAAAATGATCATTATTAAATGGTCATATAATAATAATATAAAACAATTTCATAAAAATTATTGTTATCCTAACCTCTCATCAAGTTCTGCTTTATTTCCACCTTAAGGACGACCATGACACTAAAAATATAGTCTAGATAAAGCCTTGGAGAGTAAGTCTAGTATACATACACAGATTAGATTATTAAAAATCTAGCCTAGATGAAACCTTGAAAACCAAGTCTAGTCTATATACACATACTAGATATACACAATCCTCAATGATGAGGTGGACAGAAGGAAGGCGACATGTCTAGGGGTGACAACCCCGAATAATAAGCCTCCCAAGCTAACAACTTGGGTAGTATCTTGGACAGTGGCTCGCCACTGTCCCATGAAGAATATTCTTCAACTGAGCATAAAGGAAAATCTCGCTAAATGCACTACCCCAGGTGGTAACCAATCCACCGTCACCTATGGTGACGTTAGCTGACCTTCGGATTCTGGGGAGTCCGCACCAACATGCTTTAAGGATGAGTCGGAGCATCCTGAAATCACCGGACGTAAACTCAGACCAAGACGGCAAAGCTTCTTCGCAACATTTAATGCCAACTCACTGCTAAAAGTGGCTAAACTGAAACATTTGACTGATTCACTAACACGACACAACATAATACTAGGAAACCAGATTTACGAATGAACATGCCTTCGAGTCCCAAGGCTACAGAATCCTCAAAGGAAAAGTGGGTCAGCGGGTAATGAAGAACGTACCCCACTTAGGTACACCTACGCTTCCATTGATAGAGAAACGTTTAACAAAGTACTCCAGGAACTAGCACTAGACAACAAAACCCGCAGACTCATCCTAAAAACTTTGAACAACACCCATTCCAAGGTTAAATTTAGAGGCGAGATTTCAGAAAGCTTCGAAATAAAAACTGGGGTGAGATAAGAAGATGGACTTTCCCCACTTCGCTTCAACTGTGTTCTTGAAAAGGTTATGAGAGAATGGCGCAAGGAACTGAACAATTTGGGTGCTCAGAGTGGTATCTACCTGTGACGTAAGAACGATGGACTGGTTGTAGATTGCCTGGCCTTTGCAGATGACATGGCACTGTTTACTGAATCTCTTGAGAGTGATATAATGCAGGTAAACTGCTTCAGAAAACAGGCTGCCAAGGTGGGTCTTCAAATGTCGCTGGAGAAAACAGAATTCTACATCAACATCAGAGAAGCAAACAGAGAGGTGTTACTAGAACAGAGGGAGATCAAGAGGACTGAGAAATTTAAGTATCTCGTCGAATGGATTAAACCCAACTTATCAGAAAGAGTATCATTATCAGAAAGAGCATCCGAAAGAGCATCATTTGAAGAGATTCAACAAGTTAGAACTAGCCTATCGACTGACTAAGAACACTGACAATAAGAAATGCCTGTCACGCAACCTGAAACTTAAGCACTGCACATCAATCTTACGACCAGAAGCCCCGTATGTCATGTAATGTCTTTCCTTGAACCGAAGAGGTCTAGTAAAGAAATTAGAAATCTGAGAGAGAGGAATCCTCAGGAAGATCCTAGGCCCGGTAAAGGAAGATGGGGAATTCCGAAGGCGGCATAACTCTGAGCTCAACGAATATATTGAGATGCTCTCTGACTGTTCAAGGAAAAGAAGGGTACCTTTCTATGGCCGCGTGGCAAGATTGCCTCCAAACCGACTAGCAACCCGTCTGTTCACCTTCTGGCAAAACAAGAAACTACGTACCACTTGGTTGACAGAAACCGAGAAGGATATTAAAGAACTGGGAATAGCAGATCTCAAAAACAGACGCACAGAGTCTGTGAGACGCACCCTGAAGGAAGTCCGTGGATTTCAAGAAAAACCTCGAAGGAAAGGTATCCCCTGGACAGAAGAGAGAAAAGAGTTACACCGGCAGAAGATGCGACAATACTGGGCAAAGGTGAAAGCCCAACAGTTGAACAAGCGTGGTCCAAAATAGGCCTATTCGAAAGAAGAAGAAGAAGAAGAACAAGGCAAAATGATAAAAAAATCAAAACATTCTTTTGTATGTCCATGCCATCCTAAACAATTTCAAATAGTAAATAGCCAACATTGGTTTTGAGTCATTACTGAAAAGCAAAGTTGGTCTTCGAAATCAATGGATGAAGCTGTTAATGTTGTCATTAGTATAACAGCAGTAGTGGTAAAAAAATGCAATCAATTTCATGTTACCTGTACGTTAAATGTACGGTTTGTCAAGAAGAAAAAAGCAAACAGAGAATTTGTGGCGCAAAAACCATTAGGAAGTTTCTAGAAAGTATTCACTGACGATACACTGGCGGAACTGGTACAATATTTGACTGCAATGGAAGGGCATTTGTTTGGACTCACTACAAGTTTGGACTCACTGAAGAATTCCCTTTCTTCGATTACGGGCTTGCAAGGCAAAATAACATAAAATGAAATAACAATGCAAAATAGCAGCCATCATATTATGATGCACCATCAATTATTTTTTCTTTTAATCGCACTGATAATAAAGGCGATGATCCTTGTTGTCCATCAATCTTAGCAAAATGTGACAGAAACTTTCAAATTCCCGCCATATAAACATGGCGGACGCGCCTGCGCTTAACTCACCGTAAAAAGGTCTATTACAAAAACTTCATTATTATACATCTCAGCAGAAGAGACTCCCATGCTTCTTCTTCGGAACTGCAGAACACTAATACGTAAGAGAGAAATGTACCTTGGGCAGGCCCCGCTTTCCCACAGGGCACTCGGGCCACGTGCCCAGGGCCTTGCAATCAATATGGTCCCCCTAGTTCCTGCCAGATTACCACACGATAACCGATATTTATTACCTAAAAACATATTTATTTCGAAAAAATCAAATGATGATGAACCTGATATAAAAACTAACTTATCTCAAAGAAGAAGATGTAGAAGCTCACACCAGAGTTTTTTTTTATGGCTCTGTGTCGTCAGTCCAATTGAATGGAAAAGAGAAATTCAATGTCTAAATCTTTCTTCCCATAATTGATACCCTGAGCGTTCATCTAAAACAGCGTTCAAGTTCGTATAAGAACGTTAGTCAATGTTTTGGTTTATTTGGAAAACTTTTAATTTAATTTTTAATTTAATTTATTGAAAAATTTCGGAGAGTTGAGACAAATTTGCTGAAATCTATTATGAAGACGTTAATGAGATAAAAATGGAAATGGAAAGTATGGATTTAACAGAAAATTATTCATATCGAAAATGAAAGAACTAATAGTATACAGTATAATCTTGATAAACCGGCGGTTGGTTAATCCGGCACTCTTGGGAACGTGTCTTTTGACGCGTTGAAATGAAAATGTAAGTCAAAAGTAACACCATGTATGTCATGGTCAAAAGTAACACTATCCAGAGTTCTTGAAAAATGGTCTGGCTAACACACCCTAATTTTAACTCTGAAAACTTTATTGACGATTCTGACCAAGCTAACTCCACTCTAGAATTGTCTTACTATCTGTTCTAAGTTTGTACATATTATTTATATAAAGTTTATGAGGTATGGGGAACAAGTTATTACAAAATATTGTTAATGCAACGTTTCAACGATTTTATTTCGTCTTCCTCAGGCTCCAAACAAAATATGAGCATTAAATACACAATATTTTATGACACCATTTCTTACCTAAACAACTATTATTTTCAATTCAAACAAAAAATGTATTAACATTTGCACATTAAATTCACTTTTAAATTAAATATAAATTTAAATTTTCACTGTCATGTTGGGGAATCCGATACAAGCGGCAGTGCCCCAAGGTAGCGTTTTGGGACCAATCCTCTATACACTGTTCACTGACCTGCCTGTAGTCCACAACACCATGGTTGCTACATTTGCCGACGACACCGCTATCTTGGCAACTCGTGAAAATCGATCACTGATCGCTGCAAAGCGGACTCAATAAGATCCAAAGATGAAGAAGGCTAGTAATACAAAGTCTATCCACATTACCTTCACTATGAAGAAAATGGACTGCCCAACGGTTTCACTCAAAAACGAACCACTCCCGAAAGTCGAAGAAGTAAAATATCTAGGCATGCTTCTGGACCGCAGGTTTACCTGGGCGAAATATATTAGGAACAAAAGGAAACAACTGGATGTAAGGCCGAAAAAAATGTACTGGCTCATAGGAAGGAGATCTAAGCTATCCCTGCTTAATAAAGTCCTCATTTACTAATGCCAATCTGGACCTACGGTATTCAGCTCTGGGGTACGGCCAGCAACTCCAACATAGAGATCCTACAGCGATTCCAATCCAAAACGCTGAGAACCCTAGCGAATGCTTCATGGTACGTGACCAATGCCACGCTACACAAAGACCTTGGAATTGAAACGGTTAAGAATATGGCTCAAAAGCTATGCACCAACTACTAGAAGCGACTCGAAGATCACCCAAACCCGCTGGCACACAGCTTGCTAGATCAAGGATCAATCATAAGGAGATTGAAGAAATTCAAGCCGGTGGATCTGCAAGCACGGTTCCGCACAACCTAACTGTCCAAAACTAAAAAAACCCAATGGGGAAACATAGAGCAGCGTGTGTCATAGGATGCACTCTCTACTTCCACACTTCCTACCAGTCATCAAAACTAATAAATGTTGCTTAATGTAACAGCTTGTAGTAATATTGGGAAAAAAAAATTTGTCAACAAAATGTAGCCAAACTAATTTTGTTGTTGAAATGGGGTATTTATAAATTTAAATTTCTTATGTTTATCAATTATGCCGGCGTAATGACTACTTTTTGTACATATTTTTTGTATGTATACGTTTACCTATATGTATACATATTTTATTCTTTCTGAAATACAATTGTACATAAAATATGTAAAATTGTTATTGTTTTCTTGTAACTCTGATAATCCGGAATTTTTTGATAATCCGGCGGTTGTTTGTTCCCATAGGTGTCGGATTATCAAGATTATACTGTATTGGAAATATATCCTCTTTCGAAAGAAAACAAAGTTTAAGATTCATTTCCAAATGTTGAAATCATATTGAGAATCTTTTTAACCTTTTAGCCGTCCCAAAATATTAAACTTCCGTGTGATCCCAAAATGGGTCAAAGCTGACCCACTTTATAAACCAATGTTATTGTCTAAAAAAAAGCATTAACTGCAGTTTTATATAAAATAACGAGAAATTCAATCTCTTGACAAGTATGTAAATAATTAACTCCTATCTGTTTTTTATTAGATAAAAAAAATACAAAAGTTGTACTTTGTGTATATGATATAAAAGTTATATAAGTAAGTACTTTGCGTTAATAAAATAATAACAGGATATAAAATAATTTTAAACTCTTCTGAAACGCATCGAAATCTTTTTCCTATTCTTGCTGTGGACCTGATAAAAATAGAAAGTGTTAGTTAAAAATTATTTTTGTGCCACATTTTTACCTTCTAAATTTCGCCATTTTCTTCACTTTTGCATTTGTCGCATGTTGTGGTTTTGACAGTCTGTACCGTTTTGCTATGATTAAGACACACAAATCGTTGTCAAACTTCACATTTGTTGCTGTATTTGTTGTTTTCCCCAGAACGGGCATAACATCTCCCACGTTTGGTACCGACTTCAAGTTTTTCCTGGGGTTTACGTATAGTCTGCCCTGTAGTTTCGATGGCTGTGCAAACCGCATTTGAATATCCTCGTCCATCGTTTTTAATTTGATTACATCGTCTGGAGATTTGGTGTTTACTGAGCTCCATTCCAAGTCGTGCTAAGAAAATTTTTCCTCGAAACTTGAGTGAGGAATTTGAAATCCATGCAGGATTTTTCAGAATCCAGATCACGAAGCTATTATAACAAGCAATGTCAATAAAATTATAAAAAAGCCGTTATGGCCATCTCCTTGTGCCTCTTTTACATGAGTATTCTCTCACTAATTTATCTAAAACATCAACACCACTTTTGGTTTGATTATATGTCAAAATTATTTCTGGCTTATACTTTTTTTCTTCAGTGGCAATTTCATGCTGGTGGTGCAAAGATGACAGAAGAACCACAAATTTTCGAGGTTTTGTAATGTAAGAGACCAAACTCAGATTTTTAATAAATAAAAAAATACAACGCTCGTTTTTTGACATCTAGCCACTGTTTTGGAATATCTTTACGAGATTTTCTTATACTACCAACTAAAGTAAGTTGTTTGCTAAGCAATTCTTCGGGCAACGTAATGTCTGTAAAAAAGTTGTCAGTCGTAATATTACGTCCAGTTCCGTGCCAATGCTGCGCCAAAGTTTTGACAATCCTAGGACCTTGATTCTTCTCACTTACGTTTCCAACTTTGCCTAAATATATTTCAAAGGTGCAACAGAAAAATGTTTGTGCGTTACAAAGGGCCCAGATCTTTATGCCGTATTTACCTGGTTTGCTGGGTATGTATACTCGAAAGAGACACCGTCCTCTAAAGGTAACTAGCTGTGCATCTATGGTCCCCCAGGCCGAAGGCCTATGGTCAGTAAACATCTCGACAGTTCTGAGCAAAAATATTAGCAAACTCACGAATTGGAGCCAGTTTATCATTTTCCTTTCTCTGAAGTCTAGTAGTAATATCGTCGAACCGAATGTATCCCAATATTGACAAAAATCTGTTTCTACTCATTATTGCCAGATAAATAGGTCTACTCAATGATTTGTTTGTAACTGACCATAAGCTGTGAGGGTTCTCTCTAGATTCCCTGAAACGGTCAGTAAGAACAAGAATAGCTATATTTCCAAAAATTTCTGTGGCATCAACTTCAGCCCATGTTAGTCTGTTAGGCTTTTCTGCTTTTTGCTGTTCTTTATTGTACGCATTCACACATTTTCTGGCTCGTTCATTTGTATGCTTTACAATAAGATTTATAATATTGTCAGATATAAACAACCTCAAGCAATCTAATATAGAAGAGATATTCTTGCTTGCTTCGGTAAGACACTTTTCTTTGCGTACAAAATCAGTCACTTTTCCGTTTTCGGTGCTATGTAGCTCCAATTCATTTGCTCCCTCGGCTGATCTTCAATCTCATTGTTACTAGATACACTGTTCCTTTGTGGGGCCAATTCTTCGCTGACAATATCGATTTTTTCAAGTTTTTCGAGAAATACTTCACTACTGTCCTCGGTTTCCGACACATCACTAAAAGCTTCATTTTCACCTAACTCACGATAGTTTTCATCGTCTGAATCATTCATAAGTGCCTCGAAAAACACTTGGTCTGTGAGAGCTCTTTTTGCGTCCATGTTTTCGTGACAAATGTATTTCAGACCTGCGCGGATTACACAGCAACAGCACTGCGTCGTAAAAAATAACAATAACGTGAAAACCCAAAACGAGTCGCAAAGTGACCCGTTTCAAATAATTGCATATTGCATTGTTGCAAATTTTTGATCTGTCATTTAATGTATGCCAAATTATATATTAATAGAAAATATTAGGATTCACAAGAGGGAATTACATTTAAAAAATATTTGACAGAATGGCTCCCGATAAATTGGTTTTCGGGTCACAACTGACCCGGTTTTGGGACCGCGAAGGTTAAGCATGATAGGTAAACTAACTGCAGTGGGGAAAGTTCCTTTCCCAAATTGAAAAGAATAAAAAATGACTGTACCTGACGTTCATATAATGTGATTGCCTCAAAAACATAGATTTTGAAAAAGTGAATAATGATTTTGCCCATCTCAAATCTAGAAGGATACCCCTTCAATCAATATATCATAGATTTTTAAGCACTAACCTGTAAATTCTAAAAGAGCTACTTTTGTGGATTATAGTAGTATTAGATTATCCATTCGTTTTCTGTGACTGTAAAGAAATAAAAATAAAACTAGAACTTTGCTTATCTACATCCTTTGCCTATTCTAACAAAATAGTACTCTTTCAAGGTAACAGGGGCCATTATCCTAATGTACCCACGGCCTCCAATAGGTTAAAGACGGCCCTGACCTTGGGGTCCATTGAGTTCAAATACGCGCAATATTTGAATCCTACCCAGATCCTGAAATTCATAAAGGAATCAGGACTAGAGGAGGCGCTAAATGGTTAAGTGTACCAACGATTAGAGAAAGCGGGTGGGGTACAATAGATCCTAAGATATTAAGGGCTCAGTACAAGTCACCCCGAAATCTATAATCTCCATCAACCTAGTTTCAAATTTAATTTTTTAGTATGATATTTGATATTAAAATACGATCTACCCGGACTCTTTGGCTGATAATAAATAATGAAAGTATACTATTTTATATCGATTCAATATTTTAGAGTTATTCTTTGTTATCAATAAAAAAAATAATTGTGCATTAAATAATAATTATGTTAATTACAAGGCAATTACAATAATTTCCGTTCGCAGTAAACAAGATTGAATAATGGAACATTCACTTCTAAGAATGTGAATACCCGTTGTAATTACTTTTGCTCGATTAATAATTAATAGTGTAAAATATCGAAACGCAGATGTTTGTCGTACTGCTGCTTTTATTTTACAGTTAATTTTTTTTTTCGCGTTCACCCTCGGCAACAGTTTCACTTTAATTGAAACGGAATTAATTAAAAATTAATTATACACACCACACCTCACTTCACTTGGACAATAAAAAGGTCCCACACATGCACTGAAAACCGTCTATACACTGCTGTAATAAATCAACTGAATGCTGATTCAAACTAAATTAAATAGACTTCCTACCGAAGCAAGCTAAAACACTAACAATTTGCAAACTTCCTCTTTATATATCTAAAAGCAACCTGTTTTATATAAATAATAATTAAAAATAGTTAGGTCAGGAAATTAATAAAAAAAGTAAACAAAACCTTATTGGATTGGGGTAATTAAAAATGATTTTAAAAAATAAATATAAATAAATATTACTTTTAAGAAATGAATCAAAATATTGTAAAATTAGGTTTGGGATAATTAAATGGTTTCTGTTGAAATTATTTATTAGTGTTTGTGGTCAAAGTTTTATGTAGCATAATAAATACAATTTTAATATGAAATTTAATTAGTGTCTAGTCGGTTTAGCTTATAACCACGTGCTTGGTAATAGTATGAAATTAATTGGTTTCAAGTTAAAATCTTTAATAAATTTGAATTATGACGTGCACAATTACACCGTGATGAGTACTAAATCGTGGAAAGTTTCTCCACCTTGCCAGTTCCAATATTAATGTTCCATGTATTATACTAAATATCATCAGTTAATAGAAACTCGCTGCTTGCATATTTTACATTAATTAAAAGCTCACCTGAATAAGGTACCCTATTCTATTATATCTACTACTAGTTGTACAGTTTCTGAAATAAAATTTTAGGCTCGACATGGAAATAACTAAGATATTTTTTCAATCGGAATCTTTGACTGACGGAAATAAGGTTATATATATATATATATATATATATATATATATATATATATATATATATGTTGTATTTGAGGTTTTCGCGGATAGATACCTGTGTTGTATTGTTTTCTCGGGGATTCCGCATTGATGCTGAGGGTTGGCTCTGAAAAGAACCGGATTCTCGACGTTTCGGCGAACTAACATTCGCCATTCTCAATAGATATATGCGTCCGTGCGGGTCAACCGTTAGACGCATACTGAGAGCTCGTTCGTGCGATGCGACTACTTATAGCTGTCTGGCTTCGGGTCATGCGCGTTGTGTGCGGTGCTTCGGTTCGGTTGTTTGTTTGTCTTGTTGGTCGTACATGAGTCTGGGGTGTCTGGGATTGCATTTTGAGGGTGGATATGATCGGTCGCCATGCTGGGGGCAGTCTCAAGGAATCGTCTCTCGTGTTCATGCAGTAGTCTCGTTTTTCTATCTCTATGGCTTCTCTGTATACTCGTGACATTTCGTGGCTAATCTGTGCAACAGTCCTTGAATTTCTAAAGTCCATCCAGTGACCGGTGTTTGTTTGTTGGACAAGTGCCGATGAAACTTTGTCTCTGTGTCTGGTTGAAACTACATGTTCTTGAAATGTTCAAATGTTCAGCAGACTTAGGGTTCCACCCTACATGATGAATTTAGGTGGTGACGCACGCGCAACAATTACATTACTGAACATACACCGCCCTTGAAAGAATTGCTTTCAACAAGATTAATATAAATATTACATGATTAACCTTGTTGTACAAGTAAAAATTAGGGATTACGCTTAATTAGAGTTGCATGGATGTTGCGACGCCTCTGAGTCTGCGTATGAATGCTGCGTTTTTATTCGGAGTAAAGACAAGGTATCTCCGCTAAAAACGATTACCATACCAAGATTGGAACTGTGCGGTGCAGTTTTGTTAGCAAATTTAATGGACAAGGTTTTGCAATCATTTAAAGAAAACTTTGTAAAAAATTGAGCGTTTTGTAACCCTCTGATCACCACTAATAAAATCTAATGTAAATTTGAATGTGTCCGAATAAGAATCCCATATCAAATCTAATGTCTTTGAGTTCACATCATCAGTTACATAATATTTGTCGATGTCGCGTTTAATATCAAAATCAGTAAAAGTTTGTTATTGGAGGACCATCTTTGTCTTAAATCAAATCCCGCAATTAGGGATCTAGACTTTCCGACTCGATGGTATTTCTTAACTGAAAGCTTCCCAGGGAATATTATATACGTTCTCCGACTAATGTTGGGACGCTGAATCGATTGGTGAAGAGTAGAAGTCTCTGTGGTCGGCGCTTCAAAAGTTATGACAGTGTCAAATCAGTAGGAAATGTGTGATTGCGTACAGCGAAGAAAAATTTGAATTAAAAATTGTTATTTATAACTTTAGAGCGAAATAAACTGAAAACCCGTTTTCAGCACTTCGAGAAGTCTCTGTGGTGAGCAGTTCAAAAGTTATAACAGCGTCAAATTAGTAGGAAATGTATGATTGTGACAGCAAAAAAAATATAAGATTTGTTTATTTGTAACTTTAGAGCGAGATTAACTGGAAAACGTTTTCAAATTTTGCTGTGACTCAAAAAATAACGATTTTGAAAAAATCGATTTTCTCGCATTTCGTCGTTTCCGCGGTCTAAACTGCCCGAGTCGATGGTATTTCTTAACTTAAAGCTTCCCAGAGAATATTATATACGATCTCCGACCAATTTTGGGACGCCGAATCGATTGCTGAAGACTAGAAGTCTCTGTGGTGAGCGGTTCAAAAGTTATGACAGCGTCAAATCAGTAAGAAATGTTTGAATGTGTACAGCGAAAAAATAATATAAAATTTGTTTATTTGTAACTTTAGAGCGAAATAAACTGGAAAACCATTTTCAGCACATCGATTTCATTCGTGTAACAAAAAAAAAATCACGAAAAAAATCATTTCGTTCGAAAAATACATGCTTTTTCGGTTTTTTTCGATTTTTTCTTGAACTGTAAAGAGCAGTGAAATCATTTTGGGCACACAGACACTACACGATAAGACGAACAAGTCGATGTGTAAATTGTCCGGAAATATTCAATAATTCGTCGATAAATTTCAAACGGAAATTTACCCGATTCTCGATTTGCTAAGTAGATATCTCGAAAACGGTTGCAGATAATTAAAAACGGATTGCGGCATCGTTTTCAGAAGGTCATTTTCCTGGTAATACACTAAGATTGGCTGCGGGCAATTCACGAGTTTCCGAGATCTTCACTAGAACGCCTAAATTCCATAAAAATTTCTTCAATTTTTGCAGGTGAAAGAGCTAGCGAAATATAATTTCCATATCTGTAATCATCAGCAAAAATGTTTTCAGAAACGTTTTTAAATTTCGCTGTGACAAAAAATAACGACTTTCGCATTTCGTCGTTTCCGCGGTCTAGACTTCCTGAGTCGATGGTATTTCTTAACTGAAAGCTTCCAGGGAATATTATATACGTTCTCCGACTAATTTTGGGACGTTGAATCGATTCGTGAAGACTAGAAGCCTCTGTTTTGAGTGGTTCAAAAGCTATGACAGCGTCAAATCAGTAGGAAATGTGTGATTGTGTACAGCGAAAAAAAATATAAAATTTGTTTGTTTGTAACTTTAGAGCGAAATAATCATTTCGTTCGAAAAATACATGGTTTTTCTTTTTTTAAGATGTTTTCGTAAACCGCAAAGAGCAGCGAAATCATTTTGGGCACCCGGAAACTACACGACAAGACGAACAAGTCGATGTGTAAATTGTCCGGAAATATTCAATAATTCGTCGACAAATTTCAAACTGAAATTTACCCGATAATCGATTTTCTAAGTAGATATCTCGGAAACGGTTGCAGATAATTAAAAACGGATTTCGGCATTGTTTTCAGAAGGTGATTTACGTATGGATACACTAAGATTGTCCGCGCGAAATTCACGACTTTCCGAGATCTCCACTAGAGCGCCGATATTTCATAAAAATTTCTTCAACTTTTGCAGGAGAAAGTGAACCGAAAGAGCTAGCGAAATATAATTTGCATATCTCTAATCAGCAGCAAAACTGCTTTCAGAAACGTTTTTAAATTTTGCTGTGACTCAAAAAATAACGATTTTGAATAATAAATAAATAAATTGTTTCAACTGGTTAGTTGCCATTTTAGAAATTAAAAATGAACAATGGAAACTATGAAACAGTATTTGTACAATCAGATAAAGGGATTAGAAAAAGGAAACTTACTTGCTTAACCATCCGTCCCAAACAAATAGGGTGTAACCTTGAATATCGGATTATGTAGTTCGGCCTTACAGATGTGGCACGTTTCTTCGTGGATTTCTTTTCTTCAATCTTCTTTCTCGCTTGCACTCACATTCAATAATTTTTTTAATTTAATAATTCTAATATTAATCGTTGCACAATTGTTACGATTCGGTTCGTATGGACCAATGAGTATTTAATTTAATAATTTTACTAATAATTGCACTACAATCCGGTTCGAATGGACCATATGAATATTTAATTTTAATACTAATTGCACTACAATGCGGTTTGTATGCACCAATGAATACTTAATTGTTAATAATAGTAATTGCACCACAATCCGGTCTTAAGGACCACATTTTGGGTCAATAATAAATTTTAAATAGTTGATTAATATTTGAATATTTAATATAATAAAATACAATGTTACATAACCTTTAATAATTTGTGGACTGTATGTTTTAGTTAATATGACCATTATATATACATATTCTGTTTACACAATCACGTTTGACAATAGGGAATATGCTTCAACTATACACCTATAACACTATTTTCTCATTTACTTTGAATTTATTGCAATAAAACTTAAATCAAAACGTCCAAAATACGCAGCGAAATTCAAATTTGCGAGACTCATCACTAACAACCAAAAATATGCAAATGCATATATTTTCCCATTCTACTTATAAAAGAATGGACTAGCCAGAAATGTGTTTCTGACTAAACTATGAATTTATAGCCCTATTCGTAAGGGCAAATTTTTGCATATTTCACCAATAAGAGCATAAATTGCATATTGGCTAGGATAAGACATATTTCGAAATAACTGCATATTTTTAGTGCATATTATGCTCAATTTGGTTAAAATATTTATATTGATTGATCTGCTTTTTGACGGAAATCTTAGACGCTTATTAAACTCTATTGCAAGACTGATGATTCAATAAAAATTCTGGGTGAAAGTTTCAATCGAGATTCGATTTTACTCTTTATGACAGATGCCGCTCCATACATGGTAAAAGCAGCTCAGGCCATGCAAACCAAAATCTTTTTAGCCAAAAGTGACACATCTGACTTGACTTGCACAGGGCTTCATGAGTTCAGAGTTTGTGAACAAATTCGAGGAATTTATACTAACGCCGATCGTTTAAAAGTATTTTTGAAATCACATGGCGTCGCACTTCCTCCGCAACCAATGACTACTAGATGGTAAACATGGGTTGAAAAGTGTTCAATGTACTGGACGAAGAAGAGGCCGCATATATCAAAAGAGCTACTTATTTCAAAAGAGCTATTAAATGACGGTGAAATAAAATTTGATTTAATTTTCATTGCCTCAAATTATGGATTTCTTAGCCAATCAATAAATTTGCTTGAAACGTCTGGGCTACTGCTTTCTAAACAGATTGAGATAATAGAACTTGCTGAGGATGTAATTAATGGCGTTAACGGTGAAGCAGCTAACTTTGTGGAAAAAACTTGTTATTTCAAAAGAACTTAAATGAGATGTCATTTATTGTAATAAAAATTAGAAAATTCACAATTTTAAACAAATTTGTAATTTAATTTTTTTTTAAATTAAATTATTTTGAAGTTTAGCTGATTTTTCCTTTGAATTTATGTTTTCGTACCTATAATTTAACAATTTTTCATATATTTTATTTCAGGTTTAAGGGCATATTCTTTTTAAATGCATATTTTTAATTTTATACAGCATATTTTCATTTTAATAGAGCATATTTAGATTTTTATAGAGCATATTTTAAGCGTTTAAAGTGCTTTATTAAGAGCATATTTTTGGTTGCCCTACTCATCACCATTGGTCGATATGTGAATGTGGGACATTTATCGGCTTCGATTTAGGTAGGGTGGACTGTACACTTCGATTGGGACTTTATCAAACACTTTATCTGGTTTATTTATAATAGTGTTTTAGCATTCCGGTACAATATAATATCTATAAAATGTTTTTTAGCTTTTTCCATTATCGAAATAGCGAATTCAAACTGAAAATCCGTAACTGTCTATGCAAATAGGCTATGCAACACTGAATGTCAAGTGTTATGCGACGTCATCCAAAACGCGCGACAAATGGGACCGTTCGAACATGTCAAATTTATTGGGTATTTTATATATAATTTTAGAAATTAATTGAAACACTTCCAACAGTATTTATATGTTGTATTATGTTAAGACGAAGTTAAAAGTGAAGCGAAAAAAAAAAGTGAAGTGAAGCGAAGTTAAATTGAAGCATAAAGTTGCGAAGAAAATGCCAAGAAAATTTGCCCGTAATGTTAAATATTATAAAAGCATCGGGGAAAAAAATCAAGTAAATTTAAATCACTTGCATATTCCCTATTTTAAATATTGTATTTAATCAATACATGTCGTCATAAATTGTAAATGTATTTTTGCCAAAGTTACTCTTTGAAAACGGATTATCGCTTTGTTTTTTGCCAGCATTTTCATTTAGATGATTTTATGGATTAGTTTCCTAGTTCTTTGACCAGCCCTCAAAATTGCAAAAAAAATCGCGCAATTTTCTAGATTTATCAAGTCGTATCTCGCGATCGAGAGCAACTAGCAAAATTCAGTTTACATACGTGTAACCAGCAGAAAGAACGCTTTCCGATACACTTTGAAATTTTTCAATAACTTGATAAATAACGAATTTGGCGAAATAAATTTTCTCGCATTTTCTGCGCCGTCAACGATGCAATAACTTTTAAGAGGGGTATCAAAGAGATTTCTACTTTTCAGCAAACGACTCAACGTCCCAAAATTAGCCGGAAAACAAATAAAGTTTTCATATAGAGCTTAGAATTTAATAAATCTCTTCGACCCCGCCGTCGATACTTAGAAGGACACTAATATTTTAATTGATTTCTGGAGAAACTGTACACCGATTTCCATAAATTTAACCTTAAACGATTTGTAAAGGCATTGACCAAAATTATTCTCAGAGAGCAACATGCAAACGGATATCACAAATGGATCAAAACAGCGAAATACCGTTAAAGAGAATGAAAAACCGCTAATATTTCAGTTAGTTTGAATTCCTCAGTAAAATAAACTTTGAATCGCTGAACTGAAACACTGAATCTTGTTCAGCATTTCAATTTCTTTCAGATAAACTGAAAAAATAACCACAAAATATATAGAAATATCTACAAAACCATCTGTTTTGGTCAGAAAAATAATGAGTTTTCGATTGGTAAAACCATACTACATTATAGATAATCATCTAAACTTAGTAAAGACGAAACTCAGCTTGAATATGAAAATATATTCAACTTTTCTGGAGCTCTATAATAATATTAAGTCTTTTTTAGGACTACCAAAACATATCTCATGTGAAATTTGCCAGTTATTTACTAGGTGTCAGTCCACTCTCTCCATTCCATATTTAAGATCTATTAACTTAAGTGAATGGCCATCTGCAGACAGGTTTCGAGATTTATCTCTCGTCAGTGCAGCTTTGCTGTTATGAATTATTATTTGACAAACACTTGCTTGAACCGCTCTTGGCCATGGATGATTAGAGGTTAGATTTTGTAATTTGGCATTTCGTCAGAGAGACATGAACTTAGCAGGTTATTGATTTAAATGATAATTTAATATTGGTAAAACCATTCTATCTTATAGATAATCCTGTAAATTTAATAAAGGCGGAACAAAGCCTGAATATCTTTGCTCTATAATAAAATTGAGTCTTTTTGTGCCTCAGTATTAGGTCTCAGTTGACTCTCGTGGCAAACGTGGCGTTTAGTGCTACCAGAGTGGACCTAGACCTAGTAAACAAGCGGCAAATTTCACGTGAGATTTGTTTTTGGAGTCAAAAAAAGACTCAATAATATTATAGGGCTTTGGAAAGGTTGAATATGTTTATATATTTAGGCTATGTGTTCCGTCTTTATTAATTTTAATGAGTTTTCGGTTTTTAAAAAATTATTTAAAAACTACCAATCACAGCAAAATTATTTTTCCTAACTAGAACTATTTAAAAAAGCGTACACATCTAACAATAAGAATAAATTGTTTGGAAAAAGTCAATTTTCTATTGCAAAAGTTTCAAACTGAAATTTTTGCGATTTTAGAATTCATACTAGTACATGTGGACCATATTTTTTGGAATGGAATAGTTATTTTGCATGGAAGTGTTGAATGGTATAGTTTGTATAGGTGGAACAATTGATGAAGGTGAAATTGTGTAACGAATGAGGTACGCGACACTTGTGGCACTTTCAGCGCCACATGATGTCTGTGGAACGTGAAGTTTTACATGAAATAGTAAGCAAAATTGCAAGATGCGCGATTCTTGTGGCGTTTTCAGCATCAGTTTAGGTTGTATGTGTGTGCGAAGAATAATGGGAGTTGCAAGATCTCCAGCTCCTGCTGCACAAAATATTTTCTAATAATTCAGTTTCAGTCTTAAAGGATTTTAATGCTGTCAGGTTTATAAAATAATATAATCAAACACTTTTGAAATGAAGTTAATCATATAGAGTTGCCAATTGTCTGAAAGTTTTAAATTAAAAGAGTGATATAGTAGATATTAGAATTACTTTAGTTACTATATCTAATGGTGTGATATTAGTTACTAAGGCTTACAACATTGACGAAAAAAATTAGTAGTTGCATAAAAGTTATTTAAATCTCACTAAAAATTTCATAACCTTTAAACTAATCCTTGAAGTTCAAAATAGCCAACATATATTGTTTGAATCAAGTTGAGTTACCAACATAGTCAAACACAATCTCACCAACGTATTACGAAATTGACGTTGTTGTTGTCAAGTTTGACAAAAACATAAGCAAGTCAAAAAAAATCAGCTGTTTCGACAAAGACTTTTTTTCGTAAAAGTTGTTAGCCTTAGTTACTAACATCACTTTATCATATATACCTAGTAACCTCCTTTTATGAAAGTTGGCAACCCTTGATTTCCAATGTCACTCTTTTGCTTTTAGACAATTAGTAACACTGCAAAATTATGTTACTGAAAGTCTCACACAAAAAATCATCATCACCAATAAATTACTCAACTGACGTTGATGTTGTCAACTTTGACTTGATTTCCAAAGTAGTTTCTTTATTTAAAAAAATCCAGTGTTAAGGTTATAGACCATGAAGATTTCAAAATGGCCAAATTGTTTCAAAAGAAATAACTGTGATCTTAATAGATCAGAAAGGGTTTCTATTACATCTATTACAGTTTTAAAGTTATTGTTTTTTGTTCTATTACTATCAGTTCCAACTTCGTTTGACTTCGTGGGTCTCAAATACGGTCTAAATTTATCTGGCGCTTTGTGGCATGCAACCTAATAGCCCAAGCTTTATCTTATTTTGGATCACGCCGGATCTTGCCGTGTGTAGTATTACTTTTTCTGCTGCTACCCGCTGTGCAACCTAACCAAAGTTAGACTAACAGTGTTTTCCACTTTAGCTTATCTTAGATCGAGGTATTGATTTATCTGCCAGTTCGCGGTATACAACCTAACCTAGATTAAACAACACCCCTTGCTAATTTATTTTATTATGGATCGAGAAATCGATAAAATTTGCACACTTTTTAGGAGAATTCTGCTTTATCGAGCATGTTTGACAGGATTAAGAAAAAAAATTCAAGAAATTCAAATTATACTTTTTTAAATAAATCCTGCGGCTATCGAACTCAGAGATACCAAAAACTACGAATTAAACTAGAATTTCAATAGAAAATGTATAATCCATATTGAACTGAAATATTTTAGAATATACAACTTTTATAATATGCCAGTACCAAGTTTTCAAATTATATACAGGGTGCTTCAAAAAAATGTATACACACTTTAAACTATTGTAGTTTTCCCGCTCTACAAGGCTAATGTTATATTTCTTCGCCAGGTGCCAGCATAATCGTCCCTCTATGTTATATTATCAGTTGGAATTTGTAATATCAACATGGGGGACGTACGTTTGAGTTTTGAAGAACGTAAGCAGGTTATTAAGTGGTACTGGAAGTTTGAGAATGTAAATGAAGTTGAAAGACAGTGGAGAAGGGAGTATGATACAGAACCACCTTCAAGATTAACAATTACACGCATACGAGACAAATTCGAAGTTCATGGAACAGTGTGTGATGTGCATAAAGGTCATTCAGGTCGGCCTCGAACAGCTACAAGTGATGAGTCATCAACGGCAGTCTTGGAACTGTTTCAACGCTCTCCTAACAAATCTTCAAGGCAAGCGGCTCTTGAAAGTGATGTAAGTGCTAGCAGCGTGCTACGCATTCTGAAGAGAGGCAAGTATCGTGTTTACATTCCAAGGCTGGTGCAACAGCTAAATGACGACGATCCAGATCGAAGGTTGCAATTTTGTGAATGGATTCAGGAGATGGTGATACGTGAACCGGGATTTATGGGTAGCATCATTTGGTCGGATGAAGCCCAATTCAAACTTAATGGAACTGTCAATAGGTGTCAAAATTGTGTTTACTGGGGTGAAGAAAATCCTCACATTACAATTGAAAAAGCTGTAAATTTGCCTGGTGTAAATGTGTGGTGCGGTTTGTCTTCAAGGGGACTCATTGGACCTTTTCGATTTGAAGGCACTGTAACTAGTATTAATTACCTAACAATGCTTGCTGATTCCATATTTCCTGCCATTCGTGCATTATACGGTAATGATGATTTTTATTTTCAACAAGATGGTGCTCCGCCGCACTATCACAGGGACGTACGAGCTTACCTGGATCAAAATTTGTCGGGACAGTGGATAGGACGCAGGGGGCTAATCGAGTTTCCAGCACGCTCTCCAGACCTTACACCACTGGATTTCTTCTTGTGGGGCACAGTAAAAGATGAGGTGTACAAACGTAAACCACGTAACCTAGACATTCTTTGGAATGAGATTCAAGCAGTGTGTAGAGAAATCTCATTGGACGTTTTGATACGATGTACAGAATCAGTGGTGACTCGTACTCAGAATTGTATTGATGCTGCAGGTCACCAATTTGAACAGTATTAACATTTGTTATTTATGTTTCATTTACATTGGACTTTCAGCTTTGTATTTTCCTGAAATTTAACTTTGTAGAACGGTAAATAAATTTTCTATGGAAGTTCAAAGTGTGTATACATTTTTTTGAAGCACCCTGTATATATATATATATATATATATATATATATATATATATATATATATATATATATATATTTATTTGAAGAAAAGGATGGTTGCGACCATTTCTACGTGGTATCCATACTTAGCCGGAATTGAAAATACTGAATAGTAAATTTTTCAAAACATTTCTCCGCAAACACGGTTCGCTTTGGAAAGATGAAAATAACAGCCTTTTTAGAAAAAAATCTACTCTAACAATAATAATGTTAAACGCATGTTTGGTAAAACACGGAAAATTGAACAAAAAAAAACATATACAGAATTTCAACGTATATTGCTTTTAAGAAAAAATTATGTATCAAGCCTATGACCGTGAAGATGTCAAAATATCATCCTTTATAGAAAAAGTATGGTCTATGTAGAACTGAAAGAATTATGAAAAAATCTCTTTACAGTTATCAAGCTATAATTATTCGAATTTATTACTTTCTCTTCCGGTTTGGGTTTGAGAGGGGGCGGCCGCCGCCAGATAAAATATTTTGCAAACCTGACACAGTGATTTCATAGAATGATTCCTTGTGTAAAAATGTGTACAATTTTATTGTTCCACGTGCGGTGAAACCCATAATGGCAATTTTTTTAAGGAAACCAAACTTGTCAATCATGAATTTTAATCAAAACCGAACACGGAAATTTCAAAATAGTCAAAAATTGCGAAAAGAAGCAATAACCCTCGAAGGATTCCAATGGAATTTTTACTGTACATGGATACCCATAAAAAGTATACCCAGACGAAAATTCAACGTACCGCCGGCTTCGGGGATGGCGCGGAAAATTATTTTAGTTTTCGAGTTTTTTGGCAAATATCTCTGCAGAAAATATCTCTGTCTTGAAGCAAAAAATCTGGACTTAGCGCACCGTATGTGGAATTCAGGTAGCTACAAATAAGTATTCTTTGCAAATTTTATATAGTCTTTCGGTTTTGTCACAAATGTGAAAAATGTGAAAAGTAATATTTTTTTCAATGCGTAATACCCCTTCTCTGAATTTGTTTTTACAATTTACATGGTTTAAAATGGAGAATTAATCCGGAGGTAAACGAAAAAAAATCCTATGACCCAACAATTAACACCGGAGCGATAAAATTAATGCGCCTTTTAAAAGAAAGTGCGCTCTATCGACCTGTGTCAAAATTATCTCTTATAAACCCAAGGAAATGAGGCATGGGATTTTTCGAAAATGCTGCAGTAAAGTAGAGGACATTTTTAAACGCTCGTCATGTTGAGGATATCAGCCGCAAAAAGTTCATGCAGTGTGTTTCAATAGGCCTCGATGAGCACTATTCGATTTTAAAAAGAAAATCTAGGAAAAGTTCTAGATGCCTGTTCCTTCAGCCATCAAATTGTAGAACTGATCGTTATTTAACCAAAACTCTTTTGTTGTAGACGCTAGGAAGACGCGGAATATACCGTTAGATTCCAAATTAAATGTGTAATTTTTAACTATTCTTGCGGAAAACTCGTAAATGTCACCGTATGGAAAATGGATTTTAAATCACCAGATGGCCCAAAAATTTACATCGTCTCCCATGTAAAATTACCTTAATTTCAAGAATCTCCAATCAGAAATTTGTAAGACAATAGTTTTCTTTGATAAATTTGGAAAAAAACTCTAATCAAATGTGGCCTAGCTTACGAAATACTTGGTAAAAGTGTGAATTTGCAAGAATGTTCAATTGTTTCTAATGTAGAATTTTCAAACTTTACTGAATCTGCGAAGTGAAATTTTCCCGGACACCATTCACCCCGGTAAATGAAAGGAAATTATGCAACCCATAAGAACCGCTAGCAACCCTGTCTATGTGTAGATCACTTGAACTAAATAAATATGCCCTGGCACTGCAGTTTGCAATAGAATGATAAAATTTGCTCCACTGGTAGAGGAAAGTGTGCTCTAGCGATTCATGCTAGAAGAATTTCTTAGAAATGTAGGCAAATGAGAAACGCAAAAGTTTGAAAATCAAGTAAACAATTGGAGGGAGATTTCAAACTTCGGCCACGTCTGGATCGTCAGCGGCAGAAAACTCATGCAACACATTTTAATAGAACTTGATGAGTTCTATTCGAATTTGAATCGAAAATGACTATAAATTTTGAGATGGCTGTTCCTTTCGCAGTCAAAGGGTAAAACTGACAGTTTTTCGCCAATAACTCTGAGGCTGTACATCCCAGGAAGGCGCGAGTAGTACCGTTGGAATCTAAATTCCATTCAAAATCTTTAATTATTCTTAAAAAAAAAACTCGTAAATATTGCCGTTTACGAAATAAATTTTAGAATTCAAATGTGAATGGAAGGAAGCAACTCTTTCTTATGTAAAATGGTCTGAATTTTAAGAATCTGCAAAAAGAAAAGTGTAAAATATTCGTTTTCTTGTAGAAATTTGTGAGAAATTGCCAATTTTGACGTTGCTATGTGTTGCTAATCAAGAGCCAGAGTCGCCGAAATCTGATTTCAAGAAATCTCTTTGAATTTAGTTTTTATTTAGTTTAGAATTTCAACCTAATAATGAGCGAAAAATCAGAATTTTGATTTATATTCTTTTTTTTAATTTATCTTCTCATAAGCATACGAATAATCATAAAAGTATAAACTTCAACAATGACATTTGCACATAACCTGAGCGAAAATAGTGTCTAAATGATCAGCTGTAAGTGTAAATTGGCGATTCAGCGGCAAGAAATGGTCGTAGTTTTTTTGACCTGGTGTGCGAATCCGTTGATGGATTTGAGAAATTCAAACGCCATACTGTTGGTCTTTTCGCCGG
This sequence comes from Phosphuga atrata, assembly GCA_944588485.1. Lineage (NCBI taxonomy): Eukaryota > Metazoa > Arthropoda > Insecta > Coleoptera > Silphidae > Phosphuga > Phosphuga atrata. Next base: position 40,475,909 of record OX155894.1, read on the forward strand.
TCATAACTTGTCAGACTGGAATTGTAAATTTTCTTTTTCGCGTTTTCGTTTGAAGAGGTGAAAAAAAGTGACTGTGCGAATTGGGGCCTGCGGTACGTCCCCGCAGCTGTAATGCGCCGAGAGAGGTGTCGTTCGAAAGTAGACACGTGGGGCTATAATACCTGGAAAGAGTAATACAATTCTAAAACATTTCACCGAATATTGAAGGTTTCAATTTGCTCAATTTTGAAAAATTTGTTTCGAGTTTGGACGGGCGTCGAGACCCCCAAATGTGATCGAGCGGTGCGCTCTTCCTATCGCCTTATGGACCCTTTCGTTCTCTATTTAGAAACCGCCACCGCGACGCCCTGCTCTTTAATTTAGCGAATCCCGGAAGATTCTCACGTAATTGTGTAAAACATAGTTTTTCGGGCGTGCCGGCGCCATCCGGGGAGCAATCGCAATAAAACTCCAAAACAAACTAAAAGGCAGTATGCCGAATCGATTGGTGCCAGTCCGGTCCCGATCCGACTGTTGGTTTTTCCAGGAGAGGGATCCCCGCAAATTAGGTGAAAAAAACAGCGGGTTTTTCCGATTTTTGTGTTAAAATTGACCGGGAATAGGATTCGGCAGGTCCAAAATTCTTCCACCGCTCGTTGCGGGTAAACATGTCGCATCGAACCAACCGGTTTGGAGACACGGCGCTCTTCAATCAAGAGAACGGCGTGCACAACAGTGATGGAAAAAACGTTTTTTTGTCGCTTACATTTTCGGCCACACCGGGTGAACCGGCGGTCGCGTACTTGCATATTAGGAATGATTCGATTTCAGTCTAGTCTGACAAGATTTTAACGAACATCTTGAAGAATATAGATTTAAACATACAATCTACAAGGAACAACGGCTGAAAAGGAAGTATAATAAAAGTAATATATAAGAAAGGAGATAAGGCTATATGTAGCAATTACAGGGGAATGTCATTTTCTTCATCGACTTCAAATTCGCCTTGGATTGCATCGACTAGGCCAGTTTTTGGAGAGCCCTGAAAACCTAACACTCCTATTGCTCTGCAGCCCAAGATTGGGCCTTGGCCTCCTCGCACAGCCTAACATCTTGAAGAATATAGATTTAAACCTTCAATCTACAATGAACAACGGCTGGAAAGAAAATATAATAAAAGTAATACAAAAGTAAAGAGATAAGGTTATATGTGGCAATTACAGGGAAATATCATCGTCTTCAAATCCGCTTTTGATTGCATTGACTGGGCCAGTTTATGGAGAGCTCTGGAGATCGAACACGTGCCGCTGAAAATCATTCAACCGGCTCAACCAGCAGTGTTCGTATCCGAAATGACTTATCCGAGGAATTTCCGATTCGAACTGGAGTACGACAAGGAGACGTCGCCTCGTCACTACTAATAATTAACGTTGTGGTTGACTTTTTAACGTTGCGATAATGCGGAAAGCATTCGATAAACGAGTCCTATACTGCGACGGCGACGACATCGTAACCGATCTGATGTTCGTCGACGACAGCGCCGTCTGCGCCGACACGGATGCCAAAGCAATAGACATTTTGTATATCCCCGTGGGACTTGCGAGCGGCAGACGGACACGGGCGCCCAAGAGGAATGGAGTTTTTGAAGAAAAAGTGATGATTTTAAAAGGCACCTACAGCCGCCCCCCTGCTGGGCGGAGCTTAATAAAGCTCGTCTAAAAAAACCTAATTTTTTGTTCAATTCACCGGAAAAAATTCAAGACGTAAACCGCATTTTTAGACAATTTTTCTAAATTTTCAAATAATCTTCATTTTTTGACCCCTTTTTTGTTCAGGGAAGGCGCCTTACTCGATTAGTATATTTCAACAATTATCTCAAGAAATAATTAAATTAAGAAAAGGATTGTTTTCAGAAAGTCATTTTTCTGTAGATTTATTTAAACTGTCCTTGAAAAATGTATTAGTTTCCCAGTTCTTTGTTCTGCCGACAAAATTTGACTAATTTTACCAAGTGGTATCTCGCAATCGGAGACAGATAGGAAAGTCAATTTGTATTTTTCTAATCAGTACAAGGAAAATTTTCATAAACACATTGAATATTTTGTAATAGCTTGATAAATAACGATTTTAGCGAAACAAATTTTCTGGCATTTTCCGCTACTTCACGATCTCGAAACTTTTAAATTTGCCACAATCATCAAAGAATTTTTTTTTCAACATTTTTTTTTGTGGGAAGTGTAAATAAAAATATTTGAGTTTCACTATATATTTTTATGGTAAAAAATGTTAAAAAGTAAAGTTTAATGAATAAATTTATGTGTAAGTGGAGGACAGTCGATAATGCTTGACACTAATTGATTATCCATTTCATTCCGTATTTCTCTTTAGAATCCGCATAATTTTTTTTAGGAAAAGCTCTATAAGTAAAAGGAAAAAAATATTAATTTAAATATCTTATATTCTTCCTTTTGTTGTTTATGCTTTGAGCGCAAGAGCGGGCTAAGCCACAAGCCATTATTTTACCGCATGAATCCAGCAAAAGTGAATTAACACACATTTGCCATAATCCAAATTAGAAATTAATCCTTGCAGTGAAAGATTGTTGTTCAAAATGTAATTTGTTCGCTTAAAATCCCCAAAGAAACAAGTTAGTTGGCATCAATATTTCCAAACGACGCATTCGTCTATTGATGTCCTTATAGAATATTCCTTTTTTTCTAGATCAATAAAAGTTTGCTTTTCTTGATCAATAAAGGTATTTTAAATAGACAATTGAAAAACTCACTATGTTTTAATCACAAAAAATATATAAAACTTGTTATTCACAGTTATATAAATTTAGACACTAAGGCTTGTCGCACATTGGGTCCGCTCCGCTCAGCTCAGCTCAGCCTTTCATCCCAGAAAAATATAAAACCCGTGCCAAGCTCAGCTTGGCTCCGTTTTGCTCCTCTCCGCTCCGTATCCTCTGTTTGTCAAGAATACTAGGCCGGAGGTCGGATGCGTTTTCATATATGCGCTAAGGCATTTATGCAACCAGGATAGCAGCACATATGTAGCTCTCCCGGGGGAGAGGTGGGAGGGGATTGAGTGTGTGGAAAGCTGAGCGGATGCAATATGTGGAAAAATGACGGAGCTGAGAGGAGCGGACCCGATCGGATCTGATGTGAGCTGAGCGGAGCGGATCTAGTGTGCAACAAGCCTTATCACGAATAGAGTATCGAATGGTGAAGAACGGGAAAAATGGCCCCCAAGGTAACGATGCGATGCGGAAAAGGGATATGTATATGATTTCAATATTTATTCTGGAAAAGGCGATACTGCAGGAAAAGTCACTGCTACCTTACAGGAAAAGGTTCTATCTTCACTTATCTCTACAATTCGGATTTCACGAGTCACTTTAACATTTGACCGCTTCTTTACAAGTGTTTGACTGATGGAGAATATTCCCTTTCCTGATGTAGGAAATTGTATTCTTTCGCGAAAATTTATGCCAAAGTTTGATGGGAAATTGAAGAAAAGTGATTCTCAATTCTTGTGTAATAATGTAGGCACAATAGCCGTAAGGTGGCAAGATTTATATTTCTTATTCAAAAAGACGTAGAAACAATTGGGGGTAGCATTTTTGGGGCTGGAACGGATTAATGGCATTTCATTTAATTTCAATGGGGAAAATCGCGACGCTGTTATCAAAAATTTCGCAATGCGGTTTTTAGTCGCGCTTTACCACAAGCTTTCCCTTCACCAAAACATCAAATTTGTTTCGCGATCTGCAAAATTGCGAAGACTACAGCGGAAAAATCACAGCGAGTTCCCGAAATTCGACCTAGATTAGCAAGTTCAACTATACGGCGACGTCGCGACACCGTTATCAAAGATTTTGCAACGCGGTTCTCACTATCGCTTCCTGGCAAGCTTTCCCTTCAACAAAACGTCATACTTTTTTCGCTTTCCGACCGCGTTTTACTCTAACAAAACATCGAATTTGTTGCGGCAGCTGCGAAAAAACAAATGCAACCAATCCTCGGTAGATCTAACTTCGACGGGCCGTCGCGGCGTTAGTTATCAAGCGATTTCAACGCGGTTATCAATTTCTGCAAAAACCTCAAAGTTTGATTGAGTCTGGGATTCATTGCCGTGGTTTTATTATCGATTAAGATACTACACATGACGATGCCCGGGTAATTAAAAAAATTGTACAGATTGTCCTGATGAACCAAAAATTTGCATTAAGCATACAATTCATCTCGCTGTGTGCGACACTTTTTACAAGAAATTATCTCAAGTAGAAAACAGCTGCAGCAGTGAAGATTAATTAAAATAAAATTAATTGGTTCTGATATAGGCAAAGCTTCAATGAAAAATATCATGGAACGTTTGAGGACCCGTGAAAATTTGGAATTATCAGAATTGGCTAGATGCTTACTAGATCCTTCGAAAGTTCCAACAAAGTCTGTTTTAATATTGGCGGAAAATCTTTTTGAACGTCTTTATCCTGACTGCAATAAGGTTGTTCAAAAAATTCAGAAGAATTAGAAGAAGTGACAATTCAAATTATTCCTTGCAAGACGAAGTACGAAAAGCTATTCAAAAAGGATTAAATAAAAATACTTATATGCAAACAAATCGCTATCCTAATTCTATGAAAAAGAAGTTTGCTAAATATAAAAGAACTTCCGAGAGAACAAAAAGATGAAATACTTTGTTTCAAGTCACTCTCTAAAATTTTCACTTTCACTCTCTACTATTAAAGCTACATCCACCTACTCCGAAAGATCATTTTCCCTAAACGCCAACTTTTGTACAAATCTAAGATCTCGTTTAAATATCAAATACTACCAACAATTCTTAAAAACCGAAACTGCGGTTTTTAATTTAAAAAACCGAAAACCGCGGTTTTGAAAAAGTGCGGATATTTGGAAACCCTAGTTAATATACAAAATATAATCGTGCGTTCTTCTTGGAACATATTATAAAAAATTAAATTATTATATGTATATACAATATATAAAAAAACCGGCCAAGTGCGAGTTGTGAGTCGCGCACCGAGGGTTCTGTACAAACTTGTAAGTAAGGTATCTTTTTTTTGTGGAGGACGTAACTGTATGCAACCCATATGCTTCTGGTGCCTGACAATACCACGCAACACATTAGTGTATTTTCATAAGTTTCTAATAGTAAATTCGCATTTTTCTTGGAATTAAACTACATATTTACGGTTTTCAGATTTTTCCCTTTACATGTGCTGTAAGCCATCGCTTCTTGCCAAATTTCATGATTCTAGGTCAACGGGAAGTACCCTATAGGTTTTGATTCCCTTGTGAAATCGCAAAATATGCGACATAAACGGTCATATCTTTTGATCTCGTTGACTTATAAGTTTGATTTTTCACAGCTGAAAGAGGCCGCAGTCCCGAGTATTTGATACAAATTTCAACTTGTTACCTCTACGCGTTCCTGATAAAAATGGTCTTGACAGACAGACAGACGGACGGACGGACAGACAGACAGACGGACAACAAAGTGATCCTATAAGGGTTCCGTTTTCGGTACGGAACCCTAAAAATTAATTATATATAAAAAAAATATTACTATTATTGCGGTAGTTTTGTAGCGAATTGTCCGCGTGTCAATCTCGAAAGGAAACATGAAAAATCGCCAGGCCCAGAAAATATAAATATATCCAGGTATATTTCACTGCTTGAGATTTTTATCAAGTATGAGGAAATATAGTCGAATAATGTAAACTAACTTTGAATGGATAAATATCGTGTTGCTAGCTTTAATTGGGCCAACTTACCCAACTATTACTCAACGGTATTATACAAAAAAATATTTTTCCTGTTCCAGCCGCGAATAACATTTCTAATCGCAATAATTGAATTACGTTAGTATCACTTTCCTGCGCAGTATCGTCTTACCCTTCAGACTTTTATTTTTTCTTTGTTATGGCAGTCTTTCAACATTGCCATCTGTTTGACGAATATCGATTTCTTTAAATATTTATGGAAGACTTTCTCATAAGTTGAAGGAGCATTTTCTTTGTTGGGAGATTTGCATTAAAGCACTTAAGGATTGGTTTCATGATAAATTTCATTTAACAAATTGTGGGATTAAGTAATTTAATTCGTGCAGCATTCAATTAATTTCTACGGTTTGAAATAGATTCAAGGTGGGAGTCTTGGTTTTCGGGATTTCTTAATTTAATTATGTTGATTACGCGTTGTCGAATTTTCTGATGGATTTAAAGACGTACGAATTTACATGAATTATACAAAGTAGGAGGTTTCAGGTCTAACGTAACACAATTTGTCTTCAGGCGGTTTCGAAATAATTTATGTGGAATAACGAACAAAGTTATGTTACACGGGGCCATGTAGTTTTAAAATTAACATTCTGGGATCAAATATATTTCTGCTTACTTATTTCAGGCTATAAATTTATAAAAATCGATATGAAAGTAGAATAAGAGACACATTTTCAACAATGTAATTTACACACAAAAAATGTTAATAAATTAAAAAGTATTTTTATGTTATTATTGCATGTTTAACTACATAATTATCCTGATATCGATTAAAAAATTAATCACTTACAGTTCAATTTATTAAGTTGAAAGTTTAAATATTAAATACTTTTATTATAAATGTACTTTGAAGAAATGTGTTGTTATTGTATGCTAATAATTGTGTATGGTTAGTGGAAGGTATTTGATAATCATATCTTACAGTTCATTTAGTGTTGCTTAAATGCACATGTAGTTTGTAATTAAATTATTTGATCAAGTTTGGTTTATAGTTATAGTAAGTTCAATGTAGATCCAAGGTATATATTATGTTGGCTTAGAAATATCTTAATTAAATTGTGCTAATTAAGAGGAGTTGTGTTTAGGGAATGGATTAAAATAGGAAAGTAGAGAGTAAAATGGGTTGGCATGAATAATGTAGAGTGTTTTTGGTTTATCGCGGATATTGGAGGTTTAGTGGGGGTTGGTTAGGAGGAAAAGTGGAATGAAAAGCAGGTACCTATATCGCTCGCGTTTGGAAGAGGCTTCCCCGGCATATGAAATGAGGTTAAACAGAGAAATAGTTAAATTGCAGGCAGAAACGTTGCACAGTTAATCTGTATAATAAGGCCCTTTATCAATGTCGTAGCTATCTGAGGGGGTGTGTCTGAGTGGAGAAGGGCTGCACAGCATCCTCTCCAGGCAGTCATTTCAAAGACTTGATTTTCTGCTCGGTTTCTGCTGTTGCCGTTCTCCAGTATGCACACATTCATATTCATGCCCTTTACTTAACACGCCACTCTGTACTGCTCTTTATTATAATATTGCGTTACTTCATTATTCATAATTATCCGTCCCTAATTAAGCGCTTAAACGGCCTCCAATTAAACATTATAATATACTCGATTTTTTACTGTTAAGACGTGGAATGCGGCCTAATGAATCGCGGCCACAAAATAAATAGATGCTTTTATCACGGCATCTGTTATCTCACAATCCAACACTTTATCGTCTTTTGTTTAACAAACAAAAATTAATTACTGGAACAGTCACACAAATCAACTAGCACATCTTATTTACTTAACAACTATAACTTCACTAATTAATTCCTCTGACTATTCATCTTGGACGTCTAATTAAATAATAAAAGGGCTCTACTAGCTAAAATTAAATAAGTTACATCCAACATACTCAATTTTAGCATAAATTATGTCTCGCTGTGTCACTGTGTTGCTTGCTTCATATTTATATTCCACGTTTTGTAATTAACATATGAACATGAAATACATACTAAAGAGAAAATACGGAATTAAACCAAGCAAGCAGCTATAATTACACATGCAATTTAAGTTGACAAAGACCCGACAGAAAATAATCAATATTTAATATAAATTCTCGAATGATAGATATTTGCTAGCCTGAGTTTGTGATATAATTTATTTGATTAAAACGAGATTAGAGAATATTTGTTTCAGGAGAGATATGTTTAAAGAAAGATTTAAAGGTCTTATTCTTATATACAATCTTAAATAAATAATATTTTACAGGCAATGTTAAATATTGAAGATTGAGACATAGCCAAGCACGCAAATAAGGGATTTGGTACAAAGATGTTTAGATTAATAAAGTAGGTACAAACAAAATTACAAAGATAAGAATTGACAAACACGAGAAAACAAACAAAACTAGGTAAAGAAAAATATATCGGCTCAATATGAAATACAAGAGAGAGCAACCATTGTTAGGCAAACACAATAAGACATAGGAAAACAAATTAGGCAGGTGTAACAAAGAAGACTAGATGAACAAAGTTGGCTCAAAACAAAATGACAAAGATAAGAATTGCCTACTCGAGGAAACAAACAAGATTGGAAAGAGTGGATACAAAATACAAGAAAAGCAAGAGTATATCGCAATATAAATGTCGAATAAGGCAAACATGTTAGACACATACAAATGAACATAGAAAAACAAGCAATTGAGATGAAACAAAGAGCAATGGACAAATAAAGTTGGTACAAACAAAATTACAAAGATAAGAATTGACTTGAACGACTAGACGAAAGGGATTGGAAGGAATGGATTCAACAGACAAGAAAAACAAGAATGTATCGACACAATATGAAAAACAAAAGAAGGTCACATAACACAATTGGAAAACAAATAACGGTGAAAAAAGACGAATAAACAAATATAGTTGGTAAGAGGTTGTTTTTCTTTGCTCGGGAAAATATGTAGGGTAAACCACCCAATTATTGGCACTTTAAGAGTAAGATTCGTGTCAGTCTGAAATGAAATTACCATAAAGTTTCATTTACAAGAGCTAGTGGACAAAACATATGCCAGTATCGAAGAAAATACTTTAGTATTTGTTTTTATACCCGTTTTTATGTGATTGAATGTTATTGAATAAAAATTTTATACTTAAATCCAAAAGACTACAGAAAATCCTATTATTGGCATGAAAATTTTCAATATTGGTATCTACTCGTCTAATTATTGGCTTCTAGTTAAAGTAGGAGATAGGTACAAATCATTCAAAATAAAAGAAATATCTATCTATACCTAGGATATAATTAAAACACTGTTTTAGTAGGTAAATATCTGCTTTTATTTATGTATTAAAGTAATTAAAGTTTTAATAAAAATATTTAAAAAAATCAACTTTTATAAAATAAACAATTTCTCTTATTCTACTCCGTTTGGCAGTCTCACTTTATCAGTACTTAAATGTCTATCCTTGAGATCGTATAACTTTAGTACCTACCTACCAACAAAATATTAATCAGTCTGAATAGGAAAATTCTTTCCGTTCATCATTCTCGACGTTTCCGATATTCTCGAAGCTTCACTTTCGAGCTTATTCTACATATTCTTCCCCAAGTATTTCGAGTAGTCTATAGCTGTTGAGTCCCAAGGAAAAAGACCGGTGGAAAAAGCCCGGAAACCATTTATAATTGTATTTGGTCTTACGCATTTATCAATAGTTTTTGGCAACAGTGGCACAAAATCAACTTTTGTAAGAGCTCATTATGGGTTGTCACGCCGCCACTCTAAGAGCGTCTTTGCCAACCATCTCTTAGAGGTCTACAAGCTGAGACATCTGCAGGCTGAAGCAATAGAGTGCAATTGAGATAAAATGGTATAAGCACAATATCTAATGAGGAACAAAGCTCACTAACGGCATAAGTGAAATGGGTTTTTTGTCTATATCTACAAATAAAATTACAGGGAATTGTACTTGATTTCGCACGAGATGCGAATGTAGATTGCGGAAGAACACTTTTTCTGTATACCTATTGAGAGAAAATTTCTGTTTTTATCCAGCCATTGTCACTGATGCCTATACCCCAATCTGATGGTACCTTTAATGAAATTTTACTTAGCACGAGCCTGTACGGGAATATCATCATAGGTGAGTTGATTTCGCCATTGGCAGCAAAAGTGAACACCACTGTTAGTGAACTTCTAGCTGGGGCGTGGTCGATTTCGTAAAAATTCTTTGCACCCTTTTGGGCCAAGAACACACTTGTCTTTGGGCATGCCCGAAATTGGTTTCGCCACCATTCAAGACTCTTTTCGGGTCTGATAGAATTCCAAACAAACCATGATCTTTCAGGTATATTTGAATTGCAAGAAACCATCCTTTTATATCATTTTCTGATACGGCACCACTTACCGCTGTTACTGCTTCGGGAGTTCTCATAACAATATCCGGGTGTCGCTTCAAGAAGAGTTTAAACCATTTATCTCCGCGAATGTTGTCTTTGAACGGGTTAGATCGGCCGCCTTTTTTTATAAATTCTGATACGCTATTCAAAAGATCTTCTTTCCGTTTAGGAAAACTCTTTGCATGGCTAACATTTATTTAGCCAATTCTTTAATTTATTCTTTTCGTCTGCGTTAAGTACTAGACTTGGACCAGGCTGAGGTTTGTGATCTGGTTTCTTAATCCGAAATTGTAACGTAGCTCGAGAAACCAGATATTGTTTCGCCGCGGGCTTTTTGGCCATGCCATTTTTAATCGCGATCTTTTATACTTTTTGTTGACTTCTTTTTATCGATTTTTAAAAAAAAATATGGAGAAACAATCATTTATTTAAAACCTTTACAAATACATCATAACAATCTAGCTGGTTGATAATATTCGAAAAATTCCTATTATTGTCACTAATGCCAATAAAGGGATTTTGTAGAAATTATTGTTCCATATGTTGGCACATGGAATAAATAAAATGTGATAAAGATATTCAAGAAATAATCTTTGAATCTACTGCCTAGAGGTATAATTAAGTTTATTAAATTATTTCGAAAGTATCAATTAGCGAATTGTTGCCATGTAATATGATTAATGAAGCGCTCACCATAAGAAAAAACCAAAATAACTACACCATATCACCAGCACAAAATGTTACCTGTTGTTTCTAAAGCGCCACATTGGTTATTGGAACAGTGTTGTCAATTTTTAACAGAAAACTAATACTAATTTACTCTTTAATGCATTCCAAATTTGAAAAATCTATGGTTTCCTTGTTTTTTCGAACTAAACTCTAAACTGTCAATAATTGGAGGAGTGCCAACGTTTGGGTTGTTTACCCTAATTTGGAAGAGATATAAAACGAAATTAAAGTCAAAAATTGTACAAATAGTGACCCTTTTTAGTGATTTGTGTTTTGGAAAGAAAATATTATGCGGAGGGAACAAATTTAGTGTTAAATTACAAGTCGTTGAAATTAACCATATGCCATTTTGACATATCAACCGAGAGACTTCCGGTATAAGAAGTCTTGAAAGAAAATGGCGGATGAGCGGGTATAGGACCACTCTGTTGTCCAGGGAGTGAGAAATCACCCCCAAAGGTTACACCGAATGTCTGCCGGGATAAGCAGACACCTCTTGAAGGCCAACAGCTCCGGGTGCACGAGCTGACAAGAGCAGGGGCACCCTCTTATCCTTGGGATAAGGAATCGTCCCTAAAGGCGGATGAGTCAAGAAATGATCAACGGCATGAAGATGCAGAAGGCAACGGGAAACCAATGCAGTAAAGATACCTGTGGATATCCCTATTAAAATCAGCATCATGTTTAATTTCACTATTAAGAAATATACCGGAGTAAAAAGTCCTCCAATCGGTTCTCCGGGGAGGACAGTTTTGAAAAAAGGCATGAAAATAAGTACATGGAATGTTAGAAGCCTCTTTAAAGCAGGAAAAATTGATAATGTAACAGCAGAGATGCAAGGATTGAAACTTAATATACTTGGAATAAGTGACTTAAGGTGGCCAGGAACTGGAATCCATCACACTGACGAATCCGTTCTATATTTCTCAGGAAGTAGAGATAAATCTAATAAATATGGAGTTGCTATCATGGTGGATAAAAATATACATAAATCAGTGACCAGCTTTATCCCCTACTCAGACAGAGTTATGCTGATACAGATGCCTTCGCATAATAGAAGCATCAATATCATACAGATTTATGCACCAACAGGGGAGATATCTGATGACGAAATCGAACAGTTTTATGCAGAACTATACACGGTGCTCGAAAGCACCAAAGAACAAGATGTTAGTATCGTCATGGGGGATTTTAATTGCGAAGGAGCAGTAGAGGATATTGTGGGTAGATATGGACTTGGAGAGAGAAATGAAATAGGCGACAGATTAACAGAATTTTGCCAATCAGAGAAGCTAGTATTAACTAATACCTATTACAAACTGCATAAAAGAAGACTATATACCTGTAAGTCTCACAACATAATGAAAAAAAATAGTAAAAAACCAAATTGATTATATACTCATAAAAAATAGATTCAGAAATAGTATAACTAACAGCAGTTAAAACATACCCAGGGGCAGACATCGGTTCAGAACACAACCCAGTAGTCGCCCGATTTCACATCAAATTAAAACAACTAAAATCTAGAATAAAGAATAACAAGATAGCAACAGAAAAACTTAAAGATAAAGATATAAAAGAACAAGTACAAAAAGAGATTAATTTAAAAATGAATGAAATAGAGAAAAAAATGCTATCCCAGATATAGAAAAAAAAAATGTGAAAATATAAAAACAAAACTAATGGACGGAAGTCCATTTAATGGACGGAATCAATTGACACCAGATAACACAAAATCTAAACAAAAATGGATAACACAATCCTCCTTCTTATGGAAGGACGAAGAAAAAACAAAACCAACCCCAAAAAATATATAGAGCTGAAAAGAAACATAACAAGGAAAATCCGGGAAGAAAAAGAAAAATGGCTAACTGCAAAATGTGAATATATAGAAGAGCTACAAACAAAATACGATAACAGAAATTTACACAAAGAAATCAAAGATTTAACAGGAACATCGCGAAAAAGACAAACCATCATTATAAAAAATAAAAACGGGAAGATCATAGTAGAACCAACACTAAAACTAATAAGGTGGAAAGAATATATAGAAGAACTATTTCATGACACAAGAAGTACTAGAACCAAGCAGAATATGACAGAAGGACCAAACATATTGAAAGAAGAAGTTCTCTCTGCAATAAAGACATTGAAAAGCGGAAAAGCAGTGGGACCAGATGAAATACCAAGCGAACTATTAAAACTAATAAATAAGGACCAGCTCGATATTTTGGTAGATCTATTTAATACAATATACAGAACCGGAATGATACCTAAACAATGGATAAAATCTACCTTCATAACTTTACCAAAAAAACCAAATGCCAGAGAGTGTGACTATAGGACTATTAGTCTAATGAGTCATACACTGAAAGCATTTCTCAAAGTCATTTACAAGAGACTATACAACAAGCTAGAAAATGACATAGGTAATACTCAATTTGGTTTCAGGAATGGTTTTAGTACAAGGGAGGCATTATTCAGTTTTAATGTATTAACGCAAAGATGTTTAGACATAACCTTAGATATACACGTATGCTTCATAGACTATGAAAAGGCCTTAATGTACGCCATGATATTGTAATAGATCTACTGAAAAACCGAAACATCGACTCGCGAGACATTCGGACTTTTGACGAATTTGACGAAATACAGATACTAAAGCTAGTACTACAGGGTTGTATACTGTCTCCAATGCTGTTTAATCTATACTCCGAAGAGATATTCAGAGAGGCGCTAAGTGAAGAACACACTGGAATCACAATAAATGGTCAGACGATTAACAACATACTGTTATTATAGCAAAGAATTTTACAGATCTCCAGAGCTTAACAAACAAGCTAAACAACATCTGTATACAATACGGTCTCAAGATGAATCTGAAAAAGACGAAGTACATGGTCATAACAAAAAGCAGAACACAATGTCAAGACTTATACATCGATAACACGCGTATAGAAAAGGCAACTAAATATAAATACCTTGGTACATGGATAACCAATACAATAGATCAAACCCTAGAAATTAAAACCAGAATTGAAATAGCCAGAAGTACATTTCTTAAAATGCGGGTATTTATTTGTGATAGACAACTAAAACTTGATCTACGTACAAAAAATATTAAGAGGCTACGTGTTCTCCATTCTACTATATGGAATGGAAGCATGGACTTTAAAACAAACACAAATAAAAAAGCTAGAAGCCTTTGAGATGTGGAGTTATAAACGAATGCTTAAAATACCATGGACGGACAAAGTAACAAACACTAGAGTAATCGAACGCACGAACAAGCAACGAGAAATCATACAAACAATAAAAAGAAGGAAGCTACAATATCTAGGCCATATATCCAGAGGAGAAAAGTATGAGTTGCTTCAACTGATAATACAGGGCAAAGTAATAGGCAAACGGAACAGTAGTATACGCAGATACCCATGGCTGCGTAACCTAAGAGAGTGGTATGATACCACATCCCAAGAGTTATTCCGAGCTACCGCTTCCAAGATGAAGATAGCGATGATGATTGCAAACCTCCTGAAAGGAGATGCCATATAAAGAAGAAGAAGTTGGTAAGAGAAGAATTGAATTGAAGAAGTTCGAAAAATAATCTTTAACCAAAGAAAGTTTCAGGATTCCTGCAGCAGCGCTAGTCCTAAGTGTGTTTATTGAACATCGTAGCCATCATAGCCGAAGCTGCTTTGGCAACTTGCACCATAGTTAACTGGGGCTATTTTTGTGCGTTTGCTGGTCATTTTTGTTTTGTGATAGGAAGTCCTCTTCTGTCTCGGCAAGAATGACGTCTTCCTCTACCTCAGAAAATATGGCACGACTACGCATGTATACGAGTGTGAGGTCTAGGTCGTCCCCTCGGTAATCCGAGCTGATTTCCTCGTTCTCGGCCATTGTGGTTTCAACAGAGGGAGTGGCCGCTGTTGCTGTCTCGTCAACCAAGGAGGTGGCCGCTATTGCGGGCGTAACTTTCGGATACTACCTAGCTACCGATACTACCTCTGCATCTTCTTTCGGGAGGTGGACACCAGTCGGTATCGTCCAATGGTTCATTGACATTTTTTTTTGATTCTCACTTTTTCAAATGCTGACGTGCCGTGATAATATTATATAAGAAACAAATAGTTTTAGAGTACGGAAAGATGGTTCATTCTAGACTCTTAACCTCCACTTCCGGTCATCCACCTCCGCCCCCACTTCGGGTTCCAACCTCACTTCCGGTTCCAACCGCCACTTCTGGTTCCAAAAATTCACCCACTTCCGGGTCGCGAAACGAGCTGTCGCGGTGTAAAATCAAACTTTTCGTTAGAGTGCGGAAAGTTAACTGTAGATAACTATTTCAGTTACGCATTGTGGCAAGTCATACGTTGTAGTATAATAAACATATCTTCTAACCGACATTTATTAATTGTTAACTGTAATTGTAAACGTGTAATTGTAAAACCTGTAATTGTAAAATAGTCGCGGTCGAACCGCGAGATCGTGAACATCAAATCAAAGCGTGAGAGAAAACTATCTCTTTAATCGAATGTAAGTGAATTTAATATATTTGTTTGCAATATGCCAAGAGAATTACATTCTAACGCTAATCCAGATGCAAATGGTGACCCTGTGATATTGTACCTTCAAAGTCCCTATTTCAAGGACATGATTACTGGAGCCATAAGGAGTGAATTAGAGTCGATGAGATCATCAATCATGGATATTATCCAGGACAGTGTGAGAAAGGAACTATGGGAACTATGAGTGCGGTGTTAAAAAAATACAACTTGAAAAAAATATAAACAAGGATATGTGGCAATTTCAAAATAAAAAGAAAAGGAATAATAGAAGATCAAATATAATAATTGGCACAAACTCCGAGAATTCCGCAATTAGGGCGGTGAAGAATTATGCTCATCTTCATGTCTACCGTCTGGATCCAGAACTCAACGAGGATGATGTAATCAAATACCTTAACAATAAACAGTTCGACCACATACAGTGTACTAAACTTCCTACTAAGTTTCCCAAAGAATACTCATCTTTTAAGGTCTCTGTCCCAATGGATAAACTTGAAGATGTACAAAAACCGGAAACCTGGCCGCAATACACAAGAGTTAATCGTTTTTTCTTCCCAAATTCTCACAAACTGAGAGTAACCAACTAAATCTTCCGAATTCAGGGCCAATTTTACTTCACTCTCCATCGAAAAATAGCTGCAAAAATAGTACCAAACCTATTAACAATCTGATACTATTCATTAATGCTCAAAGTTTTAAACAAAAACTCCTTCAACTGGAGCTTTTAACATCTGAGCACTCGCCACACTTTTTATGTCTGGCAGAAACGTGGCTAATGAGCTAATGTCTTACATAAATATACCTAATTATAAATCGATTGCCTCCTATTCACGAACGCAGTCTATTGGCGGAGGGGTTGCAATTTCGGCTAAACACATATATTTCGATAACTGCCACACTCTAGAAATCTCCAGTAAATCCATTGAAAAACAAGATGAGTTGTGTGGGATTTGAATGGAAGTCGGGTACTAATTCTGTGGTTATAATAACTGTATATCGACCTCCTACGGGGTGTGTCACCACTTTCATGATAATTCTCGAAGAGCTACTTGACTGTGTGTTTCCTAAATATGATGACATCTTTATTGTAGGTGACTTTAATATACACTTTGATATACATTCCAAAGATAAAACCAATTTAATCAACATGCTGCTATCATATGGTCTAGATCACAGAGTAAAGGTTCCCACTAGGGTAATTAACACCTCACAGAGCACAATTGACAATCTTTTTGTCAGACTAAATCGTCCAGCTCCAATCACTGTTGGGGACAACACTATCTCTGATCACAGATTCATACTTGTTGCCAATGTAGTATATCCTAATAAAATTAAACAAGATTTATATTTTGCTCGAAACTTCTGTGCAGCCAACAAACTTCGCCTACAACAAGAATCCTGGGCAGATATTTTCTCAACTAAGGACTGCGAGAGAAAGGTCAACTCGTTTATCCAACTGATGCAATTTTATATTTTTAAATATTGTCCATTAAAGAAAATAACAATTACTCCCACTTTTTGGATAACCAAAGAAATTAAAATTTCAAGCAGAAAATTAAAGGACCTGTATATTTTACAAAAGCAGCACCCTGACTTGAAAGATATTTACTTGGCACACAAGGAAACGCACCTGAATCTCCTTATCTCTACTAAATGAAATTACTTTAGAAACAAAATTGGAAAATCATCAAACAAACAACGTAATCTTTGGAAGACAGTCGATGAACTGTCCAACAAAGTACGGAGTAAACAAGAGATTTACCTATTAGAGAATGAAAGACTTGTAGAGCCCCAGAAGCGATAGCTTCACTTTTTAATGACTTTTTTACCTCAGCACCTGAAAGGATTATACAAAACATACCGTCAACCTACTTAGACAATAGCCACATTCTCCTAAACGAAAAATCCATTTATCTTGAAGATTTCTCTCCTAGCGAAATGTCTTTAGTCTTCAAAAAAATTAAAAATAAACTAACCCAGGGCCCAGACTCATTGCCTGCTAGTATCATTAAGGAATTCGAAAGTGAACTGATAGAGCTTATTACCGATATTATCAATTGCTCGTTCGCTTCTGAAAAGGTACCTGATGCTCTAAAAATCGTAGTAGTTTCACCTATATTCAAAAAAGGAGACATCATTGATAGGAACAATTACAGAACGATCTCGCTCGCATCGGTTCTGGCAAAGATCCTTGAATATTCTATGGAAAGGCGATTAATGCCTTTCATTACGCGACATCATCTAATTCCTCGCCAGCAACATGGATTCTGCAAATAAAAATCCACCTCCACAGCAATCAGTGAATTCTACAACAAAATCGTTAATGAGGTAGACGAAGGGAAATGTCCGGTGGGATTTTTTTGCGACCTGTCAAAAGCTTTTGACCGCGAAAATCTCCTGGACAAACTATATAAATATGGAATTAGAGGAAAGGCTGGTCGTTGATTCGAGTCCTACTTAAATAATAGAAGACAATACGTCAGAATAATTTGAACCTAAGACCGGTGATAAATAATCTCACCATTTGCAAAGGTGCTCCTAATCGAATCTTCTTCTTCAAGTGCCGTGTCCTCCCAGAACATTGGCGATCATTCGCTTGATGCTCACTTTGTCTACAGCCGATCTAAAGAGTGTCGTGGTGTTTAGTCCATACCATTGGCGGAGATTCTTGAGCCAAGATGTTCTTCGGCGCCCAGGGCCACGCTTTTCCTCTATTTTTCCTTGAATGATAATGTGGAGCAATTTATATTTCGGATTTCTCATTACGTGGGCAAAGTACTCCAGCTTTCTTCTTTTTATGATATTAAGTACCTCTCTTTGTTTATTCATACGCTGTAGAATCGCCTCATTCGTCACCCTGTCCATCCACGATATCCTCAGCATTCTACGGTAAGTCCACATTTCGAGGGCCTCAATCCTTTTGCATATTGTGTCAGTGAGGGTCCATGCTTCCATCCCATAGAACAATATGCTAAAGACATAGCAACGTAATAGGCGTATTCTTAAGGGAATTTTTAGAGCTCTGTTGGTAAGCAGTTTTTGCATGCTCCTGAAGGATGTTCGTGCCTGTTCTATTCTGCTTTTGATTTCTTGAGTTAAGTCCCATTTTTCATTCACCCAGCAGCCCAGATATTTATATTTTTGTACTCTCTCCACTATTTCTCCATTTATGCTGATATCTGTTAAGTTGTCGGCCATATTTTTGTTTTTGCTGACAACTATCCATTTGGTCTTCCTTATATTTAATCGTAGACCCATTTGTTGGCTATGTTCTGTAACCGCTGCTAAGCGTGCCTGTAAATCATCTTTATCTGTTGCCAGTAAGACGGTGTCGTCCGCATATCTTAGATTGTTGATGACCATTCCATTAGCAATTATACCCTCTGTTCTGTCTTCGACGGCTTCTCTGAATTTTTTTTCTGCATACAAATTAAACAGCAGGGGCGAGAGCACACAGCCTTGTCGGACTCCTCTCATAATAGGCACTTCTTCAGATGTCTGGCCGTTAATTCTAATGTCAGCTTCTGATTCCAATACAAGTTGGCGATTATCCTAATGTCTCGTCCGACCAGACCCATACCGTTCAGTATAGCTATTAACTTATCGTGTTGAACAGTGTCGAATGCCTTCTCGTAATCTACGAAGCAAGCATATACATCGAAGTTTACGTCTCGACATCGTTGTATTAGAACCTGGACACTAAACAGCGCCTCCCTTGTACCGAAACCGTTTCTAAAACCAAACTGAGACCTAGCAATATTTTCTTTGCATTTGGTGTATATTCTGGAATGAACGATTTTCAGGAACAACTTTAATATCTGGCTCATTAGGCTGATCGTTCAGTAATCTTTACAATACTTGCAGTTAGCCTTCTTTGGTATAGCAACGAATGTTGACCTGAGCCAGTCTTTAGGAATTACTCCGGTCTTGTATATGCAGTTGAGCAAGCTTAATAGAAGTGCAAGGGGCCTGTCTTCTTCCAATATTATCAAAACCTCTATTTGTGTTCCATCTGGTCCTGGTGCCTTTCCGTTTTTTTGCACTTAATATAGCGTGCAAGAGTTCTGCCTTAGTGATATCTACCCGTCATCCAGAGTAATATTATGCGAAAAACTTCTATCATCTACAAAGAGATCTTGGATATATTTTTTCCATTCCTGTAGTTGTTCTTCTGTGCTACTAAGAATTTGCTGTTGCTCGTTCATGATTGTGCTGTTATTGTTTTTTTTATACTGACCAGATGTCCGTTTGATTTCCTTGTACATATTAAAAGAGTCGTGTTTGGCTTCTAACTGCTCTATTTCATTGCACTGCCCCGTCAACCACTCTTCCTTCGCTTGTCTAATCTTAGCCCTAATTTCCCTTTGCACCTCCTTATATCTGTCACGGTCTTTATTTTTATATGATCTGCGGCGGTCCATTAATTTCAGGATGTCATCGGTAATCCAAGCTTTCTGTTTGGTTCTGTTTCTTTTCAGCTTAGCTTGACTGACTACTACTATGGATGCTTTAATCTGTCTCCACGTGTTTTCGATATTATCTTCGTTAATTGTTTGATTAATGCTACCCAATCTGGAGTTTAATTCTTCTTGCACTTCTGTTCATATTGCTGGATCCAAAAGCTTTCTTGTGTCTATACACTGTAGAGCCTGACGCTTTTTGTACTTTTTCAGATTCAGTTTCAGAGTAGCAGCCAACAATGAGTGGTTCGTGAAAACATCCGCACCAGGGTAAGTCTTAGTATTTTGAATGGTATTCCTGAATCTTCTGTAATATATATAAAATAAAATATTGATAAAATCTATTTGATTGCGTACCTTTCTATCTGCAATGGAAATCCACGTATATAGACGCCTTGGTGGATGTTTAAAGTGTGTATTGGCTATAATTAAGTTCTTCTCTTGGCAGAATTGTATTAACCGATCTCCTCGCTCGTTTGGTTCACCAAAGCCATAATCTCCCACGATATCCTCTCTCCGGCCCTTACCTACTTTTGCATTAAGATCGCCCATGATTATAATAACTTCCGAGGATTTGGTCAATTTCAGTGATTCTTTAAACTTCGTCGTAAAAAACTTCCACTTCATCGTCAGAGCCATCACACGTGGGGGCATAAACCTGTATAAGATTACTTTCTATCGGCGCTGTATTAAGCTGTAACATACACACTCTGTCAGAGATGGGCACAAAACTCTTGACGGATCCACTCATACTGCCTCCCACCAAGAATCCTACACCATTCAAACGTCGCGCACCATCATTGCCGGAATAATAAATGCAATGATCTTCCACTCTCACTTCTCCAGTCTCTGGCCAACGCATCTCGCTGATACCCAGAACGTCTATTTTGATTCTTTTCATCTCCCTGATTGTGTTATGCGTTTTTCCGCTCTCAAACAAACTGCGAACATTCCATGTTGCTATCCTTTTCATGACCGAGCCGGGGATTCTTAGCACCCCCTGCCCCACTAAGGGGCTGCCGGGGACTGGGAGCCGTAATTTGATTTTTCTCGAACATGCTAAAGATTTTCCTGGGGATGTCCTGAGGACCCTTAATGCAGTGGTTTCCCGTTGCCTTCTGCATCTCCATGCCGTTGAACTTGTAGATAGTTTCATCCGCCTTTAGGAAGAATTGCTCCTTCCCAGGACAAGAAGGTGCCCTCACTCTTGTCAGCTCCTCCACTCGGTCGACAGAGTCTCGTCTGTTTCTAGCAGGGTGCACCGCGTGCAGGTGAGGTTGTCATTTGGGTCAGCTATGTGAATGCTGTCACCCCTTACACGCCATATGCAAAAAAACCTAATCAAATAGGTATTCAAATCTATAACCAGTTACCATTCGCTATTAAGGAGTTAGCCAGTTATAGAAGTTTCCGAATACGCTTTAAAACTTACCTCCTAGATAAATGCTATTTTACTGGCAGTAATTTTTTTAATGATGTCTAATATTTATTTTTTTAATTTTTTGCTTATGTATTCTTGTACTTTATGTATTTCTATGTATTCTAACATTGACCTGTCTAATATGTATAATTATTACATCTATAGATTAATAAATTGAATTTGAATTGGACGTGCATAAATCAATTAACAATTGATTAATTGTAATTCCAAAATTTTACAATTAATTAATTGTTAATTGTGTTATCTTGCAATTACAATTAATTTTTTTAGTTGTTCGTTGCAATTAAATGTGGCAATTTAATTGTTAGTTGTTAATTGTTTTCACAATTAATTTTTGCCCAAGTATGATCTATACTATTAAATCTTTTTATGTGAAATTATAATGAAAAAGTTTTTTTTGGGTCGCGATATGAACATATTTCTAAAAATTGGGACTTGGCTTTAAAATGTTAAGAATCACTGATTTAACTAATACTCTGGGCTCGTGGAAGACTGGGAGACATTGTGGAAGACTGTTATTCATTAATGCCCAAACTATGCCTTTTGTAAAAAGATCGATAAACGCAATAAATAAATAATATATAAGTAGATGTACAGTGTACATGGTCATCAAATTAGACATATTTTGGAACGAAATTAGATAAAGTATCGAATTTTATCATAATTTGTGTGTGTACAATATAAACAGTTAGTAAATATTTGATTTTGGCAAACATTCCTTGTTAGTATTAGACAAACAGAAGTATCAAGGTTTGTTGATGTAAGTTCTTTAGTCGGTAAATTCAAATTATTGTAAGCCAGAAAGCTCCTATTTGCAAAAAGAAACTAAACAGTAGTGAGCAAACTATACAATATTTTTAATAATAATCAGATAAATGTATTTCTAACGACTGCGTTGTATATTGCCAGCGGTATATATTTAGTTTGCACTAAAACTTTCACTTTTGTTCGGTTTACTACGGTCTTTCGGTTAGAAACTCGGTTTTTTCTTTCATTCTGTGCGTTTTTTTTTTCAACCCCCGTCGGGTCCTTCTTTCGTGTCCTATTTCCATTACGTTTTTCGTGCAGTGTGAATCTTGTTTATTATGTATATATTCCTTCTTTATTCCTGCCATTAAATTTCCCTTCTTCTCGCAATATATACGAGACCAACGAAAATTCCCACGAAAAACTAATTTTCACCAAAATATTGCAATAATACAGTAAATTAAAAGGATACATTTTTTAACTATTTTTGCCTTGATTTTCTTATGAATATAAGTAATTTTTATATTAAAAGAGACACGATTGTAAATTTTACTTGATTTTATTCTTAAACTTAAACTTAACTTAAAATTGACAAAACTTAACTTCAAACAAAATGCGGCTGTGTGCTACAAAGTATGAAACTTGAAATAACTCGAATAACTCTCTTAAAAGAGATAACACAATCTGTTTTATGCTAAAATCAATCTAGGAGTTACACCTACAAGGTAGGAAAATCACGGGTAGGAAAATTCGGCAACGAATAGTGACAACAGGAAAGTGATTAGAAGGCGGGAAAATTAGCAAGTCCTGCACTTCGGAGACTATGCAGGGAAAGCGAGAAAGGTGCAAGACTTTCTACCTGGATGGGCAATTTACAAATGGGATTTACAAATATTTCCACAAATTATTTTGTAATTATAGGATTAAAAGGCAGACAAAAACTAACTTATATCAGGTAACTTATATCAGGTAATATATAAGCTGATCAGCAAAAAGACCCAAAAACATTATTATGGGAAATATCTACACAATACATTTACAATTTATAAGTAGATTAAAAACTAGCAAATAACTTAAGTATCCAACAATATGGCCTAGACAGGAGGATAAGCTACATAAGGCTTGGAAATTTCCAGCCATAAATAAATCGAAAAACAACTAAATGTATTTAAAATTTAAATAAAATAAAAGGACTTAAATGTTTATGGCTGTATAAAAGACGTAAAGGTTTTAAAAATAATTAGGAATAATTCTATTATTAGCTACACGACGCAACATGCCGCCTCCCTTGAACTGTTTAGTTCAAACTAGTGGAGTGAAGTCGTTGATTTCTTCATCGATTGGAAGTGGGCAAGGTTTCTTAACGCAGCGGTCATATTCGCCCGCTTTGGTCCTCAGCGTGACTACTCTTACAATTCCATCCTTTCCGGGGTGAATGGCCGTGATGCGTCCAAGAGCCCACTGTAGAGGGGGTAAATTTTCTTCAAAGATGATTACTAAAGTTCCAACCTTGATATTCGTTGAATCGCGCTGTGATCCACGTAATTTTATGAACTGATGGAGATATTCTTTATGCCACCGTATCCAAAAATGTTGCTTGAGCTGCTGAGCGTGTTGCCAAGCTGACAGACGTTTGATTGGGGTGTCTGTGAAATCGACCTGTGCAAAAGATGTCAACGGACTACCTATGAGGAAATGGGCTGGATTCAAAGGAAGAAGTTCATTAGGATGAGATGACATAGGAGCGATGGGTCTTGAATTTAGTATTGCTTCTATCTCAATCATTTATGTTTCTAATTGTTCAAAGGTTAGTAAGGTATCAGCCACGGTCCTATTTAAATGATGCTTGAATGATTTCACTGCTGCTTCCCAGATTCCACCAAAGTGCGGAGCTCGGGGAGGAATAAGGTGCCAATCAATCTTTTTTGCGCTACAAAATTTAATTATAGTATTTTGATGAGCTTTAGAATTAAATAAATCATAGAGCTCGTTAAGCTCATTTTTAGCTCCGACAAAGTTAGTAGCATTATCGGAATGAATTTCTACTGCTATTCCTCGTCTTGAAAAAAGCCGCTTGGGGCTGGCTATAAAAGCTTCAGTGGTAATATCACTGACAAGCTCCAAATGAACAGCCTTTGTGCACATGCATATGTATGCTGCCACGTAAACCTTTATGCGGCCGCGATTGCGATAACGTTTTTCTTTAATATAAAAGGGTCCACAATAGTCAACTCCAACACGCAAGAAGGGTCGCGACGAAGTGCCTTGCTGAATGGGAAGAATTCCCATTGGGTGATCGGCAAGGCGCGGCTTCGCACGGAAACAGATTATGCATTTACGAATTAAGCTACGCGTGATGCTGCGGCCATTTAGAGGCCAGTAAGGTTGACGAACAGAGTATAAAGTTGCCTGCATACCGGCATGTTTAAGTCGCGAATGCTCAGCTTCTATAATTAGCTTAGTCACATGGTGTTGAGCAGCCAACAAAATCGGGTGACGCTGCTCTTCAGCAATAGAAGAATAACCGAGCCTACCTCCAACACGTAAAATACCGTTTTCATTTATAATTGGATTTAATGCAATTAACTTGCTAGATAAAGGAAGTGGCTCCCCACTTTTGATTGATTCAATTTCTTTTTTATAGCAATTGGACTGGACTAATTGTATAATCAAATCGTGAGCTAACGTAAGTTCACGAGTGAGTAGTGGACCGAGTTCATGCTGTGAGCTGAGTTTCTTAGTATTGTGAACAAAGCGCAGAATATATGCCACAACTCTCTGTAGCTTATCGAAGGAGCTGTATTTTTCGATGATATTATGATTTTGAATTTCAGTTTTCATGCAAGCAATTTTGGGAATAATGGGTTTTAATTCTGCAACATCCATAGGAGGAAGAACTCCGTTAGGCCATGCTGAGTTTTCCTGAGTCAACCATGTAGGTCCGTTAATCCAAATGGAACTTTCAATAAAATCCGACGGAAGCTGTCCTCGAGATATAAGATCTGCAGGATTGTCTTGAGATAAAACGTGCCGCCAATGACACGATTCAGTAATGGTTTGAACTTCCGATAGACGATTCGATACGAATGTTTTTAATCGATGAGCTGGCGTATTTATCCAATGTAACACGATTGTCGAGTCTAGCCACAGATATGATTCTTGAATTTTTGTCAAAATAGTGGGCTTTATAGTATAATAAAGACGAGCAAGTAATACTGAGGCGCAAAGCTCTAATCTCGGTAATGACAGAGGTTTGACAGGAGCAACACGTGACTTAGAAGAGATCAGACGTATATATAGTTGACCTTGAGAATTAATGGAACGCAAGTACAAACAGGCACCATACGCCTTTTCACTAGCATCGCAAAATCCATGCAATTGTACTTTAATTGGGTCAGGTAATTCCGCGAGGAAAACGTAAATTTTCTATTGATGGTAGCTGGTCCAAATAAGCAGACCAAGACGAATGAATTTCGACAGGAATAGATTCATCCCACACTACCCCGGCCTTCCACAGGAGCTGTATGAGAATTCTCGCATGCACGATGATCGGATCAAGGAGACCAAGGGGATCAAACAACTTTGCAATTTGAGATAAGATAGTCCTTTTTGTAGTAGTTTTGGAAACCGAGAGATTGACAACGTAAAAGAAGTAATCTTCTCGAGAGTTCCACCTAATACCTAATGCTTTTATAGATGAATCAGGATCTAGTGACATATGTGCGCTATTTGGATGCTCTTGATCCTCAATATGTAGAGACGGATGATTTGAGGCCCATTTTCTTAAACAAAATCCACCCTTTTTTAATAAAGCTATAAGTTGATCGCGTAGAATAATTGCCTCGGAAATTGTTTGTGCACCTGTGAGCACATCATCTACATAAAAGTCTCTACGCAATATTTGAGCTGCAATCGGAAAATTATCTTCCTTATCATTGGCAAGTTGGTATAATGTTTTTATGACTAAATAAGACGCACAAGCTGTACCATATGTGGCAGTTTCAAATATATAAATTTGAATAGGTTCAGAAGTATCTCGTCGATAGAGAACCTTTTGATATTGATTATCTTCAGAGTTAACGCGAACCTGGCGATACATTTTTTCAGCATCAGCAGTTAACACATAAGCATGAGACCGAAATCGTAAAAGAATACAGAACAGATCGTCCTGTAATTTGGGACCTACCATAAGGGTATCATTCAATGAAATGCCACTTGAAGTTTTGGCTGAACTATCAAGGACAACGCGAGTTTTTGTTGTTATACTATCTTCCGTCAACACAGCATGATGAGGAAGAAAGAAACTTTTATAAGTGGTAATTTGGTCTTTTGGTCTATAGAAATATGGCAAGATACCAGCGAAGGTTGAGAATGCGTACTGATTTCACCCGCAACCCAACCCAGCTGAGTTTTTTTTAAGAATTGCATTTGGGTGATTTTTTAATGATATTTGTCCTACAACAAGCAATTTATAAAATAATTTAACGCCAATCAAAACGTCAACCTTTGAAGACTTAAAGAATTCGGGATCAGCTAATTTAAAGTTTTTAGGTATGTCGAGACCTGCTTGATCAATAGTGATAGACGGAATCGCCTGACTAATTTGAGGTACGATTAAAAATTCAGCAGATTCCCTGTAATTATTGCATCGAGATTGCAATGTCGCACGAGCAGAATGCTTTACGCTAGTGGAGGTATTATCAATTCCAGTAACATAAATATTAGCTGGTTTTTTAATTAGATTCAAAAAATTTGCAGTAGATGTTAATGTTTTTATTTGTTCATTAGCCAAAAGAATCATTAGACCAAAAGAAAAAATATAACGAGATATAGGCAATACAAATTGTGAAAATATGATAGGAGGATAAAATTATAGGTAGCCAATTGACTTACTTGACCAGCTGGAAGATAATTACAGAACCAAATAATGATGGGATACTGGGCGCTGCACAGGAACAGACGATGCAGTTTTCCAACAAATGATGGTCGTTGAACAGGAACAGATGATGAAATTTCCACCGGGTACTGGATAATAGTTGATGGTGACCACGTGCACTGAGCAATGATGAAAAAAACTATGTTTCACTTAATTCCTCACACGATGAGTACGCACTGACCTAAATGTAATAATAAAAATTAACACTGGAATACTACGTAATTTTAAGCAATCCGGTTCGAAGGACCAATGTGACGACTCGCGATTAGTTTACCGCGAGTTAAGATGTTACGTGCAAATTAATGTTATATTTGCACCATAAAAGTCTTTATGATAGGAGAAAGAATTAAGTGATTGGGTGAATTAAGTTAAGAATATAAGTAATTCTTATATTAAAAGAGACACGATTGTAAATTTTACTAGATTTTATTCTTAAACTTAACTTAAACTTAACTTAAAACTTACAAAACTTAACTTCAAACAAAATGCGGCTGTGCGCTACAAAGTATAAACTTGAAATAACTCGAATATCTCTCTTAAAAGAGATAACACAATCTGTTTTATGCTAAAATCAATCTAGGAGTTACACCCACAAGGTAGGAAAATCAGGGGTAGGAAAATTCGGCAACGAATAGTGAAACAGGAAAATGATTAGAAGGCGGGATAATTAGCAAGTCCTGCACTTCGGAGACTATGCAGGGAAAGGGAGAAAGGTGCAAGACTTTCTACCTGGATGGGCAATTTACAAATGGGATTTACAAATATTTCCACAAATTATTTTGTAACTATAGGATTAAAATGCTGACAAAAAACTATCCCATCAGGTAACTTATGAAATATATAAGCTGATCAGCAAAAAGACCCAAAAACATTATTATGGGAAATATCTACACAATACATTTATAATTATAAGTAGATTAAGAACTAGCAAATAACTTAAGTATCCAACAATATGGCCTAGACATGAGGATAAGCTACACAAGGCTTGGAAATTTCCAGCCATAAATAAATCGAAAAACAACTAAATGTATTTAAAATTTAAATAAAATAAAAGGACTTAAATCCAGAAAAATAGATTGTTTATGGCTGTATAAAAGACGTAAAGGTTTTAAAAATAGTTAAGAATAATTATATTATTAGCTACACGACGGAACACCTTTAAATGTTAGAAAATAATAAATTCTGTATTTATTTCAAATTTCTTTTTCTTCTTATTGAGTGATATTATTGGAAAATTCGTTAAGTGAAAACGTATTTTATATAAAAATCTATTTATAATAGTTTTCATTTCTAGAAAATACGTTGTCAATTCGGAAGCAATTTTCAATTTGACGGGTGTTAAGTGAATTGATAAATGATAGATGAGTTTTTATTTAATACATCTGTTTACCGATGTTTGTATATGTAATACAAATTATGTGAATACTAAACGTGGAATAATGTCAACCAATATTGAATATGTAATTAGAATGCGCTTGTATTAATGTTTATCATTAAATTATTTGTAATTAATTTAGAACAACGGCATTAAAATGATAAGCGACAGCAAATTATTGAAACTAACATTTAGATTGAATATTAATTATTTATGGGGTGTTTAATAAACCGTAAAATATAAAAGTTGATGATAAATATTATTTCCTATACTGTGCAATATACCACAGATGAAATATCTCTGTTAATATAGATTTTAATATATTTCCTATACTGTGCAATATACCACAGATGAAATATATCTTCTAATATAGATTTTAATATATTTCTATTAAATCTAACTATTTATCTCTAAATATTTAAATCTAACAAAAATAAAATTTATTGGAACTAAAATATGTTGCTTAACTGACGATTCAAATATATTCAAAATATAATTACTAGAAGTTGTCTGGTCTTATCTGGTTTGTCTGACTTTGTTTGGTCTTGGCCGATCTTGCCCGGTCTTGTCCGGCCTTATACGGTCTTGTCCGATCTTGTCCCATAGATGGGTTCGTCTGGTCTTGTCTTGTAGTTTCTCGAGCGAGCATAATTTTGAATCTCTGTTTTATTACAATTTTTATAATTTCCACTTGAAAAACATTATGAAAACTCAATATTTATTTCGACCGAAACCATCATTTTTTAAAACCTTCCATTTAGATCATTTTTAAAACAAAATGTATTTAATTTTGTTTTAAAAATGATCTAAATGGAAGGTTTTAAAGTTTTCATTTCACGCAGTCAACACAGATTTGATCCTACGGTTTTGACAGAAATAATACTGGATCGAAGACTAAGCTAACAAGGTTTAATTAAAGTTTAATCTTAGTATTAATATTCAAAAATACAATCAATGTGTTAGGTTAGTATGTAGTGTTATTATGGCGAATCAACTGCTACGCTTTATTTACTTAACTATAACTTTCCTAATTAGACCCTCTAGCTACATTCCCTAATTATCAAACAAACGGTTGCAGGCAGTTGTGCACTATAAATATTAAACAATAATTGGTTAATGAATTACAGTGATCCTGAACCACTTAATTTCAATAACGGGATGATTCCGAATTCGAACTCAAAACGTGTCAGAGGTATAAAGCAAACACTCGGGAGTGAACTGCGATATGCTATTTAAAAAGTAATCTAACTAAATTACCACAATGAATTTGAGTGGAGGACTGAGTAAGCGCTCTAAGGGCTTTCCTTAACCCTGGAATGCAATACAACCTCCTACTATAATTAATATTCATCAATAATATTATTACAGGGACAGCGTTCTTGTGCCGACGCTCACCTCTCTTATAATGGAAATATCTTGCAATAATCTCATTATTTAATCTAAAACTCATCTCTTAATAAACGCTTGTTTAGAGAGTATAAGTCGTCAAATCTCTGATAGTATAGTGAACATCACAAAATAACTAAAAATTGCATATGTTTAACACCTATACTTAGGACTGTATTGTTTTAAGGATTCAGAACAAGATGGTATTCAAATAATTAAAGTCTATAACGACATTTCATGACGGCACAAAACTTAACTTTAATTGTACATATAATGAGCATTACAATAATAGCAAATCATAACACATTATAATGATAAAGTAAAAATCCTGAGCGTTGAGACTAACGAGTGGCCGGTGGATTCTATCAATCGCACCGGTCGTACCGAAACATGGACGCATGAAGAAGTTTAGCGACGGGTTGTAAGGCCGCCGCCATTGCGACGAGTTGTAAGGCCGAAGCAATTCTACATGCGACCACGTGGTGAAAATTCCGATCTCCGGGCACGAGTCATACAAGATCTCGTGATCCAAGAGAAGAGCCGAAGCGTTATAACATTTGAGGCTTGCTGCGGGTTGTAAGTGCGCAACCGAATGAAAACGGTTAAAAACTTACATTATGCGTTCGAAGCAGCACCGAACTTTTACTGGACTTTACCTTACGACGGTTGAACCAAGAGAGCGAGTTATGATCTTCCGCAGACCCGGGTTGAGGTGTACATGTGCGCTAGGGGCGGTTATTTGCCGAAGCGCTTAATTTGCTGGTCTAGAGATGCCGCCACTCAATTTCCAACATTTCCGCCCGCCATCAGCAAAGGTTGCTGATGAGCAGACTCCTCTTGGGTTGGATGAGGGGACGGCAATGGTGCGAACTTGACGAGTGGTCTGGTGAGAGTTGTCTTGAGAGTAGCTACCCTGGCGAGTCCATCCTTGCCTGGATGAAGTTCTAGGATCCGGGCTAGTGGCCACTTGCACGGCGGTAGTCGTTCATCGGTTAGAAGAACAAGTGAACTGACCTTGAGTGCGTGATGCCACTTTGAGATGGACTGCTGTCGTTCTAAATAATGGGCAGACCATTGGGCCCAGAAATTCTGTACATGGTGTTGAATGAGCTTCCAATGTGAGATTTGAGAAGATGATAGTTCCAGCAATGAGGGTTCGGGCAAAGTAGTTAGTGCACTTCCAATGAGGAAATGTCCTGGAGTGAGAGCAAAGACATCTTGAGGATCATCAGAGAGAGGTTCTAAGGATCGAGAGTTGAGGATAGCTTCAATCTGAGAAAGTAAAGTAGTTAGTTCCTCGAAAGTAAGCAAACTATTACCAACAGTTCGGTTAAGATGGAATTTCGTCGATTTAACAACTGCTTCCCATTTGCCGCCCATGTGCGGCGCCGCTGGTGGGCTGAATTTCCATTGCCTGTTGTCGCGTGACAAGGCAGAGGCAATGATCCTGTATTTTTTAGAGCTTTCGTTGAACATCCGGCGGAGTGCAGAGTCGGTACCGACGAAGTTGGTGTCATAATCTGAGTAAAGGGTATGAGCTATCTTTCGTTGAGCTGTGAAGCGCCTGTAGGCGGCGATGAACGCATCAGTTGAGTAGTCGTTGACTGTCTCTAGATGTACTGGCGAAGTTGAGAAGCACACGAAGACGCAGATCCATCCCTTATAGGTCTTTGAGCCCATACCTTTCCAAGTTTTAATCGTGATTGGTCCGGCGTAGTGTACACCAGTGTGTAGGAAAGGGCGTGAGGGTGTAACTCGAGAAAGAGGTAGTTGGCCCATCAATTGACGTGCACGGATCCCCCTCTGTCGAGCACTCACTACACACCGCAAGATGTTGGTTTTAACGGGAGCTCTTCCACCTAAAATCCAATAGGATTGTCGAAGGTAAGCCAGGGTGAGCTGAGTTCCTCCATGAAGGGTGCTGCGATGAGCGTGGTCAATGAGCAATAGGGAGAATCGTGCGTGACGTGGAAGGATGGCTGGATATCTTCCCTCCTGGTTTAGAGATGACTGATTGAGACGTCCTCCGACTCGAATAATACCAAATTCATCAATGAAAGCAGATAGTCGGGTGAAGGGATGACTGCGGGGCAAGATAGAACCTGTGTTGAGCTGCTTGATCTCAGATGAGAAGTACGCTGCTTGGGGGGCTTTGATCCAAATGTGTTTCGGCTTTTGCATGTCGTCGGATGGTATGACACAGACTAGCGAGTCGAGCCCTTTTCGTAATTTACGAGTAAATCTAAAACAAATTGCGGTTAGGCAAAACAGTATTTAAAGAGAGGATACCTGGTGAATGAGGTTCCAATGATAGTCAGCGGATGGTGCAGCTACGATCAGTGAAATGCCTGGTCGAACTTTGTTCGGACAATGTTCGTCTGAGATCGGAGGTTGAAATGGCCATGAGTCCATCGATTAGGTTATCCATGGTGGTCCCATCCACCACAGCGTGTGATCTTTAAGATGAGTCAGCTGGATTGGCGTAGTCAGCTGGATTGCTAATACCTGGAACATGTCGCCATGTTGCAGTTGGCGTAAGTTCTTGAATTTGAGAAACCCTGTTCCTGATATAGTCCTTCCAGCGCGACGGATGAGACTTGATCCACATCAGGGTGATTAGAGAATCCGTCCACAAATGGACTGCCCTTGTGTCCTTCTTAACGTGGCTTGGACATACCTGATGAGTTTCGAGAGAAGCAGCGCTGCTGTGAGTTCTATCCTCTGGATGGTTAGGCGTTTGAGTGGTGCAACTTTAGTTTTGGAGCACAGTAGAGATGATTTCTCTCCCGAGTACGGCGAGTTTACGGTAACGTAAACAACCGTAGACATGACAAATTGGGATGCATCAGAGAAACCATGAATTTCTAACGTGGAGTTACTCCAAGTGTGGATCTAACGTGGTAGAGAGAGCCTGGCCATACATGCAGACCATCTAGATGAAACTTGAGACGGCAACGGCTCATCCCAGTTGAGCTTGAACAGCCAGAATTCTTGCAGTAATATCTTTGCTCGAACTGGGACTGGTGAGACAAAACCCAGTGGATCAAATATTCGCGCCACTTCGGAAAGAATGAGACGTTTGATGAGGCTCCCTTTGATTGGTGGAGTTTTGAGTGAAAACATGAACTTATCCTCGTGTGGAAGCCAATTTATTCCGAGTAATTTGGTTTCGCAATCGTCAAGCGAGATGGCTGAGGCTGAGTTGTTTGCCGGTGAGATTGCCGTGAGGAGGTCCTCCTGATTTTAGTGCCACTTGGCTAATGGGACTCCGCCCGCATCACAGAGCTGTTTCAGTTGTTGAGCAGTTTCGACTAGCAATGGGAGTGAGTCTGCTCCTCCGAAAATGTCATCTACGTATCTGCCACGCAGTAGTGGTGGCAATGCCAACGGAAAACGATGTCCTACGTCTTCTACCAACTGCAGTATAGTTCGGACGGCAAGGAATGGAGCAACTTTTGTTTCGTAAGTTACAGTAGTGAGCTGGCAAGGGACTGGATTTAGTTGATCGTCGAGCCATAATATTCTTTGCAGATCCCAGTCATCTTTGTGAATCTTAATTTGTCGAAACATCTTTGTTATGTCGCTCGCAAAAATATATCTGTCGGATCCAAATGAGGACGTCAGGAATGTTGATATGAAGCTTGGCGCCTGTGTGCATGAGGTCGGTCACTGAGTATCCAGAGGTGGTGAGGCCGGAGCCATTGAAAGCTACTCGTACAGGACATGCATTTTCTTTATTTAATTGGACTGGTCTCAGAACGAGCCAACCAAAGATTGATAGTTGGGCAGTCGGCATTGTAGATGGACCTTTGATGATGTTTGGTTTCACGATCTGTAATATCGATCGATAACGATCATAACGATCTGTTAATAATCGGCTCGAATGATGATGTTGATCCGCCTGGGTGTAAGAAAATCTGGGTCAGCCAACTTGAGTGGCTGTAAATGTGGACAATGGGGTATTGTGATCCGGAAGGATGGTAGAATCGAAGAAACTGTTTTCAGAAAGTGAGCTTGAACGTTGATTGAATGTCAAATATTCCACCGATGCCAATGATTGGAATAGTGGAGCGGCATGGCTCGAGACGGAGCTGACGGATGAGGTGTCCGGAGATGAAGGTTAGTTCTGACCCTGGGTCAACTAGTAATCCAACCTGCTGAGATGTTGGTTGAGGTTCGATGTGGGCGATAGTGTCAAGCGAAAGAAGAAGATTCGCGGTGGAGAAGCGTCTCTACTTCAACTGTTTGGGGAGACACAATGCTCGAATGTGTCGTTCGAAGCAGAGAAGCAAGCAGTGTGTTGCTAAACATCACACGAACCAACAGCATACAAGTTTTCATATTTCTTTTAACTTTATTTTTTGAACTTTAGTATATAAGTGAATATTAAAAATGTCATTAAATAATGTGGTCCCTCCTGTGTTTTCAAATTCGTATCAAAGCTTGATGGGCTAACGGGCTAATTTTTTTTTCAGGAATGAATATAAAGGAATATAATTGCAGTCGTTGTGGACACTTTAACGCGTACAGACGTGTCTAAACCCTGTAATCTCTTTCGATAAAGTGCTATCACTATACGTTATTTTTTCACTCTCATTTCGTAGCACTATGCGTGCTACAAATTCTTTTGTATTAATATTTTAATAATATTTATACCCACTCTCCGTTGACATAAATGGTGATGGACGAGAGCTCAATTGTGTCCGATGAGGATGAAGAATGGACGAAGAAGAGAAAGAGAGAACGGCGAATATCGTAGATATCATCCTAACTCCTGACCTGGCATCCGACCACCTAGCTATATCCTTTTGAATACTCCTTGACTATGCCCCACTACCTCAAATAACTGTCTCTGTACCCAACCTAAAGAAAACCCTTATTCCCAAGGTTAACCTTGATATCCAAAACTATATTTACACTATAAACTCCGACGATCTCAACATAATTACCGAATTTCAAAAAACTGTGACGGACTTGATAATAAAACACTCACCTACATTTTCATCGAAAATTCTACCGCCAACAACTTCCTCCCTTCATTCCAAATATCATCAAACTTAAAAGACAATTATAGAGAGACTACAGACAGACAGAAAATTCCGACATCAAAACCGAAATAAACAGACTAAACAAAGACATCCATCAACTCATTGGACAGTTCCTCTGCCATAGAGGGCTCACTGTTTGCCAGGAAATAGAAAAAGACCAGGGAAAAATATAATGGATCAAGATTAAAAAGCAATCGAAATATAAAACGGCCTCGCATATTTCGGACCTGTTATTTAACAATCTAACCTACTCCAGTAACTCTTTTCGCAGAACACTTTAAAAAATCATTTTCACTTTCCGACTCCCCTGACTTTGACAACATAACTTTTACAGAATAAATCACTGGTTTACCGATTTTTTTAAGACAATCCCCTACTATAACATTGATGAAGTTTCCCTGGAAGAATTTCTTTCTGCCCTCTTCCATGATAAAAATTACCTATACCCTAATTACCTAATACCCTCCCCGGGGAAGGGCCCCGGGGGGGGCCTCCCCCGGGCCCGATTTAGTTACCAAGCACCTCATCAGACTCCTCTCCGAAGACATCCACTCCTTTATAACAAAAATTATCAACTTCTGCCGCTTTAAATGTTCCTTTTCAAGCTACTGGAAAATAACACAATTGTCACAATCAATAAACCTGGTCAAGATAACTTCATTCCCAGCAGTTATCGTCCGATTTCTCTCCTCCCTATCTTTGGCAAAATCCTCGAACATATCCTTAAACCCGATTATGGAATTCCGTTGCAAACCACATCCCCAAATATCAATTCGGTTTCAAGCCCCTCCATTCCGCTATCCATCCTCTGTTCATCCTAACCAACAATATACCACATAGATCAAGATGCTATCAAGTGGTATACAGATGGTTTGAAGACAACGGAAGGTACTGGTGCAGGAGTGTTTGGACCTCGTACCAAATACTTCGAATGCATGGTAACATTCCCAAAGATCTTCCAAGTAGAGGTATACGCAATCGAAAAATGTGCACAGTTTAACCTCGACAGGAATTATCGCAAAAAACGAATAGCTATCCTGTCAGACAGCCAAGCAGCCATCAAAGCCATTAACTCATACATAGATCCAAACTGGTATGGGAGTGTGTGGGAAAGCTAAACAAGCTTTGCAAAAACAATAAAGAAACGTTATACTGGGTACCAGGACAAACTGGTATATATACGGAAACGAAGAAGCCGATCACCTAGCAAACAAGGGATCTAGTGGTCCCTCTATAGCTCAGCAACCCTTTTGCGGCATGAATGTGGACAGCTGCCTAAAACTGCTTAAAAAATTTATTTGTGTTAAAATAACATACAATATAGCATGTATTAATGAAAAAATTAAATAAAAAACCAGACATGAAAAGTTATATATTATATTTCGGTAGAAATTATTCGGAAGTTGAAAACATTGCAATATATATGTAAATACCGGTGTTTATTTTATTGGTACAAATTGTGTTTGTTTTGCATTAGTGCTTGTAGCAATTTAATTACGAGTTAATTCGGCATAACGACACGCAACAACGGAAAAAACCTAATAATAAAGTACAAACGATTCCAAGCACCTTAATATTGATCTAATTAGTAGCAACTTTTAATAGCGTCGATTAAGGCGAGACATTTCATTGATAGAAGACTTGATTTGAGACAATGAGATTTGTTAGTAAAACATTAAGTATTGAAAGAGGAATAGGAGGCAGTAAATTATGAAACTATTCATCACAAATATTTATTAATAAAATCTGTAGATTATTATTTATAGAATAGACTTTTGATTTAATGGCCCTTTGGGTAATTCCCTGGTGTGTTATCTGTAATTTGCATTGACATACTTCCCACTTGAATCCGTAGTAATGGTATATATGCAGATGTATCCTAATATTTACCAGATTTATTTATATATTATAATATTTATATAAGATTTATATATAAGATTTATATATTACCAGATATTACCAGTCCATTTTCAATTCTCTAAGTAGTTATATCTTATGTTTTTAGTCTACTCTTGTGAAAATTATATCCCTGTCACGGCTGTCCATTCAATCCTTGTATTTACTTAGTACGAGGTTTGTCGAAATTTTGGTAAAATATTTAGTCTTGTTAACCGAAAATTGTCGTTCGAGGCTATGGAAATTGTATTTTCAACAACATTTCAAAATATTTTCTTTCTGTAACTTTAAGGATCGAGCAAAAATTTGAAAAAGTTATGAATAAGGTCCCTGACAAAATTTATATAATTTGTAAAACTTGCTAGAATTATTGAAGCTAGAGGATACACTGCTAATCTAGTTTTTAATGCGGATGAGTCGGATAATGCGGAAAATGCGTGTAGTCTCTTCTGGAACAAAATGCCAATTGCTTCCTTAGCAAATCACAAGAAACAACTGACGGTTTTAAGGTGGCTAAGGATCGTTTCACTAGTATTATTTTTCTCCAATGCTTTAGGAGATCGCATCCTGAAACCACTGCTTGTTAATTGGCCATTAAAACCACGGTGTATGAACGGTATAGATTATAATAAAGAGGGTATATACATAGTACAAAATATAAATTCTGCTTAAAAATGCTTGTAATTAAATATTTAAAATACAGAAAAATTTTTAGGTGTTTAAACGCCACCATTTTTGCGCGGTCTGCTGTGTTAAATGACGTCATCCATTTACCACTGAGTTCAGTACATTGTTTACTACAGCTGTTCTCGTTTTTAACTTCACCATGAAAAAAGCCAAAACGCCACTTTATTGGTGCCTGAATGCAAAAAGAATATCAGAAATGCACCAGATAAAGTGTTTTAAATCCAAATACGAAGAAATACGTAAGAAATGGTGTAAGGTTATCAGGAGAAGTGATGTATCTGCAAGAAGTTGTATACATTGTTGTGAGGATCACTTTAATGTAAGTATCACATATTTCTATACCTAAGATGATTTCAGTTAAGGGGGGAAAGTCATGTAATTTGCCATTTTTTTACATTTTTTTTGTGAAAAAATCAGTTTAACACTTGGAGAATATGCTCCTAAATTTTCAGATCGAAATTCAAAGTATTAACATCTCTATAGCGTATATACACTAGATATCATGTTCCGAGCAAGACCGAGCGTGTTATCGCTTCTAAGGTCGGGCGCTTGGAAGTCCGCGAGAAGCTTATATATTGCGTGTCCCTCGTACTGTGTGATCATGAGTCGAAAGATAAATAAAAGTGAGTCAGATTATCGCTCAAGTCGTCCTCGTCGTCGGCGACCACCATCAAAATCGCAATTAGAAGAAACAGAAGAAGAAATGTCAAAGAAAGAAATAATGTCGAAGGAGGAAATGAAGGATGCCTATAATGGTCACCTATTTTCATATGATCTCGACAAACGAACAGCCGCAGCACAAGTACTATCCCCCCAGGTGCCGACTCCTGGTGCGCATATCGCGTCGCTGAAGTTTCCAATACAACGCAGTCGTATGAGCATCCTCCTCCTCTACATCCCGACTTAGAGGAGAAAATCTTGCCGATATACGAAGATTTGTCCCGGGATGATTTGCTCACGAGATGCTTGGGAGGCTATGCACAGAACGCAAATGAATTATTCAATGCGACTGTGTGGCGTTTGGCTCCTAAGCATCCACACTGTTGTTGGAAAATCGTGGAGATCGCTGCCATCTTGGCTGCAGGGATGTTCGCGGACCACCAAACTGCATGCCGGGTATGAAGGCAGGACCGTCGTACTTGGAGCTGGTCCAGAATGGCAAGAACAGCGAAGAAAAAAGAGGAAGCGGCTCGAATGGACGAATTCGCAGAAGAAGAAATTATATTGTATGGCCCTGGTATCGCAGATTGAGGGTTGAAAGCCGTAAGTCCTCTTGAACACAATTTTTCTGTATCGAAAACTTCAAAGGCGTTTTTCTCGAAACGTAAAATTTCGTGCGCCGTGCAATGTAGGTCAACGAATTTTACACCGATTTCGATGAAATTTTCCATAAATATTCTTCAACTCATTGGCTATTGCATGACGTTCGAATTATAAAAAAAAAAATTACTAATATTGTTTCATACCAATTGTTTATACAGAAACGAGGAATTTTTTTCAAAAAGGTGCTGAATGTTGCATTTCATTTTTTTGAAATTTTTCTCGACGTCATGCAAAGCGTATTGATGTAACTTAACGATGAAAATTTGTTTTTTTCATTTTCAGTAAGATTTGAGACCTGTAGGCTGCACGACGCAAATCTAAGGAACCGATTTTCAGCCGCTGTGGAACCGCCATTTTTTTTTTTTTTTTAAATTTGTGAATAAAGCTTATATGTTATACTTTGAGATATGAATTGTTTCAATTCGAAAAACCTTTCCATCACTTCATAAAAAATCTAGAAAAAAACGTAGGATTACTTGACTTTCCCCCCTTAATCAGAAGTAAGTTTTGTATTGAAAATCAATCACACAAGCAGTAGATAACTATATCTAATTGCAGTTTACAAAGCTAAGTTTTGTGATTTTGTCGTAATGTTTTTTTACGTAAACAAAAAACAATAAAACATTGAACTATTCAGCTCTGTTTCTAAATCATACCACAGCAGAAACGAGAAATTCCTTCAGACACAATCATCCCTAGACGTTTTATTATAATACATATTTTATTACAGATAGGGAAAGATACAATAAATTATGTTCAAAACAACATAATTAAACGAGAAGGTGTAAATGTGATACTACGTTTAAATAAAGGAGTTCTGCCTCACATATTCTATTGCCAAAATCGAAATATTCCACCACACAATGTAGGAATCAAGAGAAAACGCTTAACACTGGTAGAAGAAGATCTCTCAGAGTCTAGTCCCAGTAGTAGTGATGTTTTTTAAATATGTGAACCACCACAAACAAATATGAAGAATGAAGCAGGATTCAGTTATTCCCATATTGAAGTACTTTATTCATCGGAGAAGGAAAATGAACTACTTATTGATAAAGCTGTGCACGTCAATATTAAAACGAAGTATCGAAGAAAAGGTGTTCATATAAATTTGATTGAACCCCCAAAACCCTCCTTGGCTACGCCCATGCAGCAGAATATTCTCTAAAAGTGTACCTCTTATTGCTAAAAAATTAAAGATTTAATTGTATGGCAAATACCACCAGAAATTTACAAAAAATAACCATATCGTTTAGGTACAGATATCCAAATGTAGTTTTAATCATCGACTGCAATTCAGATTAAGAAACCATCAGATGATGTAAAAAAAACTCTTACATGTTCACAGTACAGTTGAACACAACTGTAAAAACTGTTGAACTTACTGACTGTTTAACTGTTGAAAACTGTGGTTATTTGGAGTGTTTACCAACTAACAAGCAGTGATGGCCAAAACAGATAGCAGCATTCAGAATATATGTTGAACGTATAATTAATAGACTAACAATAAGAGAGTTTCACATGCTGCTTCCTCATGTATGTATCGACCACAATTTAGTTCCTATCATAGATGAGATAATTATAATAGCTTGTGGTTTAATTAATACGCAGGATGTTTTAATAAAAAAGGTAAATCCAAATTAAGCTTTGATTTATCTAGAATAATAAAAAAAAAATGTATGTATTGTACATTTATTTACATACTATAGGAAAGATGGCACGAGTCCAAAGCAGAAAGAATTTCTATTAAAGATTTTAACAGAGTTGATAATCATAATCTACCTCAAAATAACTTCTAATCTCACTAGGATGCTAAAATTACACTTAAACTACACTTTGCAACACACACGTTTGTTTTCTAACCAAAATGACATACAAATGTAAACAATGCTTGTTTATATGGTTTCTTACGTCGTTTTTGCTTTATCCAATGGTGTTGCGTTTTACAAATTTGAATTTCCCTCGCTTAATTTGCACTTTTATCTATTAATTAAAAAGATATTATTTACTCAAATAATGGTTTGGTTCAAATGCCCGGTCAATAAAGATTGTAAAAAAAAATATTTAAACCAAATTTAAATTTCATGCATATTCCCTATTGCCAGTTCACTGGATGACAAACAAGAAGGCTTGGGTTACCACTGATATATTTAACACGTTGACACCGGCGTGACCCACTGGTGGGTCATGTAGACTTGCTTCATCGGGCGACGTGACACCGGTGGGTCATGAATCAAATTGTAATTCAAAATTCTATGTACGCCACTGGATTTGTCAACAATTTGTCACAGTTTTTACAAAGCGTACTTTTTTATCAAGATTAAAATTGTTTTTTGGATATATTTATTATACGCCGTTCTTCGGCGTATTTAAGTTTCATGGTTAATTTTATGTACACAATTGCTTATCAAATATTTTAACGTGTACATTTGTAGT
The DNA here is from genome assembly GCA_944588485.1 of Phosphuga atrata. Classification (NCBI taxonomy): domain Eukaryota; kingdom Metazoa; phylum Arthropoda; class Insecta; order Coleoptera; family Silphidae; genus Phosphuga; species Phosphuga atrata. Next base: position 40,517,096 of record OX155894.1, read on the forward strand.
CTTGACCTGATAATACCCTAAAAAGTTGCGCACCCAGGATCTGATTTTGGGGGGGTGAGTTTCGCTTGCCAAGCCCGGCTTGGTTACAAGGTAATCAAATGCAAATGTTTATCAGAAATATTGCCTTGTGATTTTATCTGGTTTATATCACAAAATTTGATTCTTAGTTATATTTTCTCGAACAAAAATTTAGCCTAGGCCCCCTTTGGGGTGGACTCAAACCCTGAAGCACCTACCTTGGGTGCGCCATTGCCCTGCAATGGGAAGGTGAAACTGCAGTCAGTCATCTCAATGAAATACTTTTTTGTAAGAACTGCGTACCTTGGTCGTGAATTACACAATAGTGAATAACACAAATTAACAAATCAGATGATTTCGAAAATCAATTTATTAACACGTTGAATATAGTTTGAACACAATGACACGTTGAGAATTTGAGATTCATTACTCAAAAATATATTATTACGCCACAAAAAAAAGTTTATTCATTTTTATGGACATTTTCAAAACATTTAATGCACAATGTCGGTCGATTAGGGCACTGTGAGCAATATGTTGCAACTTTTCTTGCTTTTTTGGGAGCAAAAGCACTGTTAATTTGTGTTATTCACTATTGTGTAATTCACGACCAAGGTACGCAGTTCTTACAAAAAAGTATTTCATTGAGATGACTGACTGCAGTTTCACCTTCCCATTGCAGGGCAATGGCGCACCCAAGGTAGGTGCTTCAGGGTTTGAGTCCACCCCAAAGGGGGCCTAGGCTAAATTTTTGTTCGAGAATATATAACTAAGAATCAAATTTCTTGAGCAGCTACTGTTTTATAACATTCCAAACATCGTTTTCTTGCCTTCCTTGCTGTTCCAGAGAATGTCCGAATAAAATGTTTTTCTTTGGTTTGTAGCTCCGGTTCTTCATAATTCAACAGGCTATGAATGATTTTTTCACGAAATTTCAACAAATCATATTGTTTTGTTCCCCATTTTTGATGAATATACGCATTTGCAATGGATGTTCCACAAATTAATTCAATAACGATTTTCTTATACCATTTGATTGATCAGAGTTTTACGTAAACAGTTGTAATAGGATGTCAATTGATCTGATAAATCTATCCCTTGCTTTCCATTGTTATAATCGAAGACAGCATCAGGTTTTAGTTTTCCCTTGTTGTCTTCAATCACAGCGCAAATATGTTCGTTGCATGTTGTTAACATGGAGACTGGCCTTTTATCTGTCCATTTTAAGAATTTAACGCCTTGTCGATTTATAAAACTGGAAATGGTACCACGTCTTTGCTTTTGCTTCGCTTCAGGTGGCAGAAATTTTCTGTTAACTTTTACGGTACCACACAGGAGAGTTGACTTTTGCAAAAGTTCTTCTGCTAATTGTACACTTGTATAAAAACTGTCTGTAAACAGTGTACGTTCCGCATATAGCATGTCGTCTACCAAACGCATTACTACGTCATGCGAATGTCCTCTGTTTATGACCTCGCCATTTCTACCAGCATAAACTTCTAGATTATAGGTATAACCACCAAGAAGGCATAACTTATATATTTTTATGCCATATTTATGCCGCTTACCCGGTATATATTGTCGAAATCTAAGGCGACCTCTCCATGGTATCACACTCTCATATATAACAATATTATTTCCCGGTTTGATAACGTTTCTAAATCTACTGATAATTTCGTGTAAAATATTTTGACATTTATTCAAACGATTTTCAGTATTTTGGTACTATTGTCGATAAAGTGTAAATATTTCAATATATTCAAAAAACGATCTCGTGTCATAGATTTTTTGATGCACAAATTTGTGTACATTGTATTGTTCGACCAATATAATCTCATATCAGGAACTTGTGTAATGCCCATGATGAGTAAAATTCCAAAAAATGTTTTCATTTCCTGCATGGTGACTACTTTCCAACACTGCTGATGTTTTCTACGATTTATTGTCACACAGTTGCGACTTTTCTCCTCGCTTTGGCAGGCGTATCTATTAGTTTCATCTATGATAATTTTATCAATATATTGTCCGTTAAAAATTATTTATGGAGAGAATATGGATCATCGCAATTTACATTCATCTCGAGTAATTTAACATTTAGTACATATTCAAAATCTTGATTTCTTCTTTCCGTAATAGGTGTCCATTCTCTAGTATTAGGTACTTCTTCTGCATTAGCAACTGAATCATCTGAAGAAAATTTAGCATTAGAAAGCAAGTCTTCGATACTATTAATACTGATCTCTTCTGAAGAGGACGAAAGCAATCGCAGTCTCGTTCTCCTTACGCATCTTGAAATTACTGACTCATCAGAAGAACTATCGCCAGTAATATTCATTTTACAAACCCCAGGCCTTATTACTGTTTGATAAAAAAAAGTATCATTATTATGAGACAGATGTTTATTTATTTTGTGATGCATTCAGGAATTATGTACAAAACATAAATATTACTTACAATGTAAAATATTCCCCTAAATTAGTTATTAAATCTGAAAAACGATATGTGAATATGTCTCGCATAATATAACCAAATTTATTTGACAATCAATGTGTCAGGTATATATTTACTCATATATTTACCACAGCAACAATATATTTACCATAGCAACAATTATATCCATAGGCGTACACGTAAAATTTCATAAGATTAAGTGAAAAATTGCAACATTTGAAAACGCCGCCTGATAAAACAAAATACCTAATTATGCGCCGGTTCCAACGTGTTAATGCATGGTTTGAAAAATGTTTTGTCCCAGAACGTATGTGAATGTCAAGGGTCTCGAAGTTCTTTTGATTCTGTATAATGGTTGGGCATCTGGTCTTAGAACATCCAAATGAGTAAATTTGTTTTCTTCCACCTAATACTACATCCTTGATGCAACCGTTAGACCGAGGATTAATCTGACTTTTGAAACAAAATAAGTAGAACGTTCTTTCAATACGTTGTGGAAAAAAGGAATGATGGATTGTGTTAATCAAGTAAGATCAGCGTTAAATCATTGAAAGCCATCAACTTTGAACGCATGCTGGAAAGCGATTTGGCCGGAATGTGTCGAAAACAGAGATTCTAGTCTTAGAATCTCTGTTTTCGACACATTCCGGCGTTTGTACTACTACCGAATTTCCTAACATAATAACAATGGCACATACAATTGGAGGAGAAGGCTTTGATGATTTATCATTTATAAATATCGAGGAATTGTTACTTGACAAACTCTTAAGTGAAGATGATATAATAGAGCTTGTCCTTCATACTCCTGATCCTAAAAGCCTAGTGGCAATGACGAAGAGGATGTTGTTCTAACTGCAGACTTAATTCAAGAAGGTCTTCTATTGGCCAGTAAATTAGGTAATAATTTTGGTAAACATGACCCTAATGAGGAACGAGCGGGAAAGTTTCAACGTGGGCTGAAGTTTTTGATGGCGTCTTATAGAAAATTATATGAAGACCTAACTTTAGGGTTCTTAAACCCACTGAATAGTATCTGCACCATAGGGGAACAACGTTAATTTTATTCCAGAGATCACAGAAAAAGATGACGACGAAGATGTTTGATAGTGGTGATATTGTCGTCGTATGTAAACACATGCGTTTGTTATCAGGCAGTGACAGCGAATAAAATTTTATATTTTTTTATTTCTTATGAGTTGCAGATTACATAATATATGTAGGGGAGACTATTTTTTTTTATAAAGTGTCACCATTTTTTGTTTGTTTGATTGTTTTACCTGACTATAGGTTTGTTTGATTAAGTAACTATTTAAAATTTAAATTTAAAAACAATTTTAGGTACCAGAATATTAGAAATGACATAAATGAATGAATTCTGGAAAAAAAGCGTGTGACTTTTAACCCCGCCGCTGGGGCTGGTTGTTACACTGCAAGGGGCAAAATGTTACAACAAAAAACAAACGTAATTTAAGACTTTTTATTAATAACAATCACAGTTTTTTTTCTTAATTTAAATCAAAATAAAATAAGATTATATCTACTATGTATTACAGTGCAGTCTTTTGCCCCATTAAAACAAAAACATGGTAACTTCTAACTTTGAACAAAATTATAATCTTATTTTTTGGTCTTATGCTTCATAAGTACAAAATATAGGTAACTTCCTACCTAGAAGAAAATTATAAACCTCTTTATTAAACAAAAACTTGAAAAAGAATGAATCGACAAAACATACATTATGTCACATCAACAAAAAATAAATTAAGTTTGCCTCTCTTCAAAAAATCAACTAGATCCTATAAGCTAAACAAAGCAGTTCAGTCACTATAGTCTGAACAATCAACTTCAAACATATGTAGGATAGAACATTTCCCTTAGCACTTCGCACGTGTGACCATTTCTTACAAACAACACACTGTATCCATTCCTCACCGGCTCGATTCTGATCAAACGGTTCACAACATATCAGGCAAAAATAGTCATCTTCCAAACTTTCTTCGTCAGAGTAATGTAACACCTTCCTCTTTACAGCAATCTTTCCTGTTCCCTTACCTGTTTTTCCGCTCTTACCTGTATTTCCTTATCTATTTATCTTTCCTGGCTCAGTTGACTTTCCTTTCTTAGTTATCTTTTCTGTTTTAGATGTATTTTCCTTTTTCTTGTTCTGTTCCAGTGCCAATGCATTTTTCTCCGGCGAATCAGTTAAAATAGCTGATTTGCGAGTGTTTTCTTATTTTTTCTCGCAGCAGCTTTTGGCTAAGGCCGAATGATCTCAGGAGAAAAAGTACATTCATTCTGAATCAGATCCCTGCTAGAACCAGCAACTGCGTTAGTATAGATTGAGGTTTCGTATTCTGCTACGGCATCAATTACTTCAGAAACATCTTCGATAAACTCGGCAATAGATAAAGTATTCTCTATGGAAGAATGTCGAGTAGGTGGAGATGTAGTCCCAGTGAAATGAATTGGAGTGTTCTGTGTTGTAACACGGGTATTTTCGAAGTTTGAGCTAGCCGTTTCGAATTTTGGTCTGTCAGTAACAAAAGCATATAAGAAGTCATCATCTTGAAAAAATCTTTATTAAATGGTGCAATACCAGTCTTTTTAAATCCGTTGATGATGTTAACCGGATTCAGTGCCAAGGGTAAAGCTTTATTCACTATAGCTGGAATATCGTAAATAGTCATTGTCTTACCCGATTTATTTCTAAGCCAAGCATCTTGTTGGCTGGCACAGTAATTTTTGAATTGTTCATAGACCCCCACATCCATGGGTTGGAGCTTATGAGAGCAATGTGGTGTGAGTCCCTCTCTCTGCAGATATAATGGAACCAACTTGTTTACACCCCTTTTTCAGCCAAAAGTTTTCTAGGTTTCTGCACCGTTGTCACACCTGTCTCATCAACATTCCATATGCGTGACGAAGAAAATTTATATCTATCTAACACGTCTACTAATTTAGAAATTAAATTATCAACATTCGTTTTATTAGATGACGTGGCTCTGCTCAGGCTAGTAGCCTCTGGCGATCTTATAGACAAAGACTGGTTGCGTTTTAAAAACGCTGTCATGCTTCTTTATTGTCAAGCCATGATTGCGGCATTACAATATTGTACTTAAATGCACAAGCAAATGCCAGACATCTTTTGGCGTCAATCCATAGTAAATTTGGCTACATTTAATTAAGTAACTCACTAAAATGGCCTCTTGCTCATCCTTGAAAACTTGTCTATTTTTTTGGTAGCCAACTGTGAGAGATTCTATAGGTGTTACCCTTCTCTTTTGCTTCTTTTCGTTTCTTTAAATATCTTGTTAGCGACATATGACATAATCCAAAGCCTCTTGCGATGCCACGAATTTTTGTAGTTTTATCCTCCTAAAATAGCTGCTGCTTTTTCGTAAGTCTCTTTAGATATTTTTTCACGCTCAGGTTTTCGTTTATACGTCCTCATCCTACCAAAAACAGCAAATTATGAAGCTCAAATTATAGCAGTCGGTAAGAAGCACTACGGGGCAGATAGTGACAAATCAGAAACTACCCCGAGCAAATGTCACTTTTAGTCCCAACGCTAAAACTGAACTTTTAAGGTTATGTAGTAAAAACGCAAATAAGTGTAACTGTATAAACGTTGATTCATTGCAAAAATAAAGCATTAGGGCATAAATATCATAACATAGACACATCACATTTATTCAAAACTGGTTGTAGACCAATATTATTAAAGCACGAAAAAGTTACAAACCTGTGGTTTTGGCGGCAGCATACACGAGCCTACTCAGAAATACGCTAGTGTCCCTGGCTCGCGCGTCATGTCGGCCGATGGCGACTAGATCATTTCTTTCTTTATAACGTCAATATAGCGTTCTCTGTTTAACCACCATTTTCGCTGTTACTTACCCCTGTCACAACCAGCCCCAGTCTCTAATACTTTAGATTATTTTACAAACTTTTTATTTTAAAAAGTTAGTTTTGTTTTCAAATGTAAATTTGTTTATATTTCAGTTTATTGTTTTTTATTATTATTTATTTCATGCCATCGTTTTCAAATAAAAAAAAAAGTAGTATATCTTAAATATTATAAAAGATTCCATTTTTTCGTATATACAATTTAATTATACTACACGTCTCGTTCTCGATGATTTGTAGTAGTATGCTCGTTATTGCTTACATTTCACACTTTTAGAGTTTGAAATTTGGCGCCTAGGCTAGTGTTGACTAGCCGGCCTGGACCTGTACAGTCTTATTCGTTCGTTGTGTTTGACGTTTCACACGTACTGAGTACTTTTAGTATAAAAAATTACCAAATCTAAATAAGAATAGAAGGTTTAAATGTCAGGAGATAAGAAAAAGAGAAAATCATGTTCACGATCACGAAAAGAGATAGGAAGAAACAAAAAAACGGATGGAAGACTGAAAAAAATTGGAAAACAGATCGATAACCTCAAAAACATCATTTGTAAACTGGCAGAATTAAATAAAAACCACTGATAAAAATCAGAATGGAAATGCAGGTATCACATAAAAAGTATTTAGCCTCCTTACGAGACAATTCAAAAATGATTAAGTGTGGATTCATTCACACTTAAATATGTTTTATTATTTTTTCTTTGTTCAAAAGCAACATGTACAAAAAACTGTCTATATAACAAACTGTCCATACGACAAACGGTCTATATGACAAACTGTTTACATGACAGACTGTCCAAACGACAAACTGTCTCTATTACAAAAAAAAGATATATAAGTTTCCGTACGAAACATTATAACAAAAAAGTATTTAGTCTCCATACGAGACATTTACTTAAAAAATGCTTAAGTGTTCATTTACACTTAAGTATGTTTTTGTACAAAAACTGTCTGTATGACAAACTGCCTATACGACAAACTGTCCATACGACAAACTGTCTGTATAACAATGATATATGAGTTTCTACAGGAAACCAGTGTCACACACACAAAAAAAAGTATTTAGTCTCCATACGAGACATTTACTTAAAAAATGCTGGTGTTCATTCACACTTAAGTATGTTTTTGTACAAAAACTGTCTATATGACAAACTGCTTATACGACAAACTGTCCATACGACAAACTGTCTTATCAGAGTATATATATTATTAAGAGTATTTAGTCTCCATACGAGACATTTACTTAAAAAATGCTTGTGTGGTAATTCATTCACACTTAAGTATGTTTTTTCTTGTACAAAAATAACATGTACAAAAACTGTCTATATGACAAACTGTCCATACGACAAACTGTCTGTAGAACTAAAAAGATATATGAGTTTCCATATGAAACCAGTATCACATATAGAGTATTTAGCCTCTATACGGGACACTTACTTGAAAAATGCTTAAGTGTGGTCATTCATTCACACTTAAGTATGTCTTTGTACAGAAATAACATGTACAAAGAGCTGTCTATACGACAAACTGTTTATACGAAAAATTTCCCATATGACAAACTGTCAATACGACAAACTGTCCAAACGACAAACTATCTGTAAGACAAACTGTCCATACAACAAACTGTTCATACGACTAACAGTCCATACGACAAACTGTCCATTAGACGAAGTTACAAAAATACTTACAATAAAGGTCTATATTATAAAACAATTTCATTTTTTAGAAAAAAAAAAAAAAAATCTGGATAAAATTCCGATAAATTTCTTCCCAAAAGCAAGAAATAGCTCTTACTGAAGACGTAGAAGCAACTAATGCTAGGAGGGCATTCTGACTCTAAAAAGGAAATTCCAATAAAAACAAAACCTCAATGAAAGAGGCATAATACGACAGAAGCATCGAATCGATCATCAAAGCACCAGCAGCCCCTAAGGAAGTAGATGAGTCAGCAGGCAGTCTAAAGTACTTTACGCAAAACTAGGGAAAAATTACCTAGGACAAATTTGTCCTAGATTGTCTGAAGGGTTATAAAATACCGTCCAGAGAAATCCATATCAACCAAACCACTAACAGACCAAAATTGGGCTAAAAATGGTATTATAAAAAGTAGGCATGAAACAAATAAGCTCTTAGCTAAAAATGTAATTGAGCCTTGTCAAAATGAAGGTAATGAATTCATTTCCTCTTTGTTCTTAGTTGACAAACCAGATGGCTCCAGTAGATTTATTATTAATTAAAAAAAAATCTAAACACATTTATCGATACTATCCATTTTAAAAATGGAAGATATTAAGTCCACCAAACACTTGATATCTATTGGATCATATATGTGTTCGACAGATCTAAAAGATATTTACTACATTTTTCCTACTTTAAAAATTTTAATTTAAGAGGCAGCTCTTCAGTTTTTTATGCCTTCCCCTTAGTTTATGCACAAGTCCTTTTGTTTATACAGACAACTAGGTACTTTATCAATTATTTACCTTGATGATTTATTAATTGTGGGAAATTCGTATGAATCCTGTAAAAATTCATCAAATTTGGTGAAAAACAATTGGGCCTTGTCATAAACCACCACAAAAGTTCACAAACACCAAGTCAGATATGCTTTTACTATAAAATCAGTAGATTTTAGATTTGTTTTTACAGACGGCAGCTTGCCCAGGGGTGGCATATGGATCCATCTACTGTAAAAGACTAGAAAGACAAAAATAAGTAGCCTTAATTTTAAGTGACAACGACTACGACAGTAGAAATTATGTCAATTAACTAATAATGGAAGTACTGTATTGGTGGAAAATAAATACACCAACATGTTCTAACCTAAATAGAACACTTTCAGTTTAAACTTAGATATCTTCAGATGCATCTCTGACCGGGTGGAGTGCACACTGTAATCACGTAAACGCTCATGGTTTCTGGACGAAAGTGGAAAGAAAATTTATCATAAACTATCTACAACTATTAGCAACGTTCTTTGGTCTAAGATGTTTCGCGAACAAAGTATCAGACGGCAAAATTCTCTTAAGAATTGATAATACGTCTCTAATTCCTATATCAATAGGACAGGCGTCATTCAATATCCCCACTTAAAAGCATTAGCAATATTGGTCTGGCAATGGTGGGAGAGCAGAAAAATCTGGATTTACGCGTCATACATCCCGTCAGTTTTAAATAAAGAGGATGGTTTAGCATCGAGAATCACTAATATAGATACTGAATGGGAGCTATGTAAAGAGTCATTTGAAAAAATCAATCAAGTTTGTAATTTTCTCAATTGACCTTTTTTACATCAAGGTTGAATCAAAAATGCCCTAGATTTTGTTCTCGTTTCCCAGATCCAAACGTGATGACAGTAGATGTATTTACTATTATGTGAACCAATGAAAAATCTAAAATTTTTTTTCCTCCTTTCGCACTTACCCTTAGAACTCGCGAAAAATAATAACCGATAAAGCTGAGGGATCAGTCATGGTACCATTGTGGTCAACCCACCCTTGGAACTCGCTCTTTAAATCACTACTTACCGAACAACGTTTAGTTAAAACCTCACAAAAATTTATTATTGTCTCCTTCCAAGAAAGAAATACATCCTCTGGCACACAAACTTTCATTGGTTGCAGGTAACTTGTCCGCAAAGCGCTTCTAAGTAAAGGAATAAATGAAGCATCTACAGAAATCATGATCAAGGCCATAAAACCATCAACACTCAAACAATACCAAGGTACCTTAAAGCTATGGCGGAAACTTTCTACATCAACAAATATTCCAATATTTAACGCAATTACAGTAAATATACTATAATACGTTTTCTAACGGAAAGTTAGACGTTTAGTTATCTCCGATCGAGAACGGAGCAAGCTATGGGACTTTGAACTGCAACAGATCAGCTATATCACTCATATCTACTCAAGATCTCGGTAAGGATACACTGCTGTCCCGATTCTTCAGGGGAATGTTTGAGGAACGACTACAACGTTTAAATATACAAGTACAGCGGACACCAGTTTTGAATGAATTGGCCTGATTAAATCAGCTAAAAGTAGCTAAAAGCAGCTAAAGGGTGCAGCAGAAAAAGTATCAACGATGCTTATTTTATCTACAGCACAGCAAACTATATCACTAATTAATATAAAAACCATATCCATGGACAAATAGAAAATAACAATAAAAATACCACACCTGATAAAAATGTCCAAGCCAGGAAGAAATAAGTCATAGCTTATACTACCTTTTGTATAAAGAACAACCTGGCCTATGTGCCGCTACAGCTGTAATTCACTACTTGAATAAGATAAAAGACCTAAGAAATGAGCAAAACAACAAATTACTCATATCAAACATCAAGCCATACAAAAACGTAACTTCTCAAACGATTGGTCACTGGGAAAAATCCTTGCTGTCTAAAGCAGTCAGTGATACAAATCACTTCCCCGGACATAGTACAAAATATGCTGCAGTATCAGTGGCTGGTTTTGGAAGTGGATATATATACACAACCAGACGTACTGCTGGTTGAACTCGACGGTCACAGACCTTCGCAAAACTTTACAATCGCCCGATCCAAGATAATAACGATACGTTCGCAAAATCTGTATTATCTAACGCACGGTAACTCTTTTCTTTATGGTTTCCAGTCATGTAACATGATAAATGAATGAGTTTTCCTATACGATAAAAGTCTACAAATCATCGAGAACGAGACGTGTAGTATAATTGAATGATCAAACGAGCCCGCCGAAGGCGGGCGAAGTTCGATCGTGATTATACGAAACGTCTCGTTCGAAGATGATCAATCTCCCTCCCTACATGTACCCGTTAATAAACATACCCTAGATCATCTTGCAGGGAAAACTCAACTACAAAAATCTCTAAAAATATGGCTGTACAGGTCCGGGCCGGCTAGTCCACACTAGCTTAGGCGCCAAATTTCAAACTCTAGAAAGTGTGAAATGTAAGCAATGACGAGCATACTATTACAAATCATCTTCGAACGAGACGTTTCGTATAATCACGATCGAACTTCGCCCGCCTTCGGCGGGCTCATTTGATCGTTCAGTTTTTACAGGATTTTTTTTTAAACGAATTAGAATGTGTAAAAGCAGAACTGGGTGTATATTTTCTAGAATACCATTAGCAATTTAAGAATATAAATATATAGGAAAATTGTTATGTTTTAATGTCTATTGAATAAATATCACACTCTGAATGCAACAGCTTCATATATCAGAAATTATAGTTTTGAGAACACCAGAATTGAAGTGTTTGGGTAATTGTTATCAATACCATTCCTTTTCCAATAGATTAGCAAACTTTATATGCAGATAAAAAAATTTTCCAAATATTATGCTGATTAATTATGTTTATGAAGAAACATTTTCAGATTTTTTAGAACAATATAACACTCATAAAGGGACTTACTTTATTATCTGTTATATGCCATTCTTATAATTATTTTTTATTTTATTGAATTATTTTTTTGTATAATTTTGTTTTTGTTTGATTATCTTTTTGTCTATTTTTTTTTATTTTAATTAACACTATACTTGGAGAGTTTATTTTTGTTTTTGTAAACACTATACTCAGAGATATTATTTTTGTATCTCGTGCAACGTAAAATACAATAAAGACTAAATAAATCGATTATAAAATAGTAATAGAGTATTTTATTTAAATCCATAGTTTAACATTCTTTTAAATTTCTCGAGAATTCCCGGGAAAGCCTTAAATATTAGTCTCGTGTCTCGGGAATCATAAATATGTGACTTAGGATCCGATCCCTATCTTGACATTCATATAAAAACATAAAAATATTATAAAAACAAACTAATATAAAAAACATAAAGGGTGACAAATTAAGAGAGTCCTGATTTTCAAGAAACTGCATTTTTTTCAAGAAACTGCAAGATCTGCAATTTTCAAGAAACGAAATAATTTGGATACAATTTTTTTAGTTTAAGAACAAATTCAATATTTAATCTTAAATCAACAGTAAATACTTGAAAATTACATCGATTAGATGACCTAAACTAAAGAGAACTAAAGAAAAATGAAGTCTATAACCTTCAACAGTCGAAACTCGAGTCATGTAAAGTGTGTAGAGTTATATAAGTTTACAAATTACATATATAATACTGGCACTACAATTAGTGGTAAACAAGGTGATTTTTTCAATTCAAAGTAAGTATGGATTATCACGAGGTAACGGTCGCAACCATCCTTTTCATCATTATCATTTTATTTTGAATTTAGAAATTAAATTTTTTAAGGAAATAAATTTCCACAGATGTGAAAATAAAATTATTGTGAAATGTTAAATGAATGTTGTCTGGAGAAAATATAATTTGTTTTAGATTTGTAAGTAAGTCCCTCGGGTCACAGTTGGTAAATACATAAAGATTTGATATTTTGTAAAGCATTGCGAACTTTTTTTGCGCTGAAAATAATATTATTTTTACGTGTTTGTTTTGTCTTTTAGCAGAAATATAAATAATCGGTCGAATGCACGTTCTTTATTTTGTGCATTTATAAGTTTAGAGGTTTATTTATGTTTGGTTAATGCTCGCTGCTACGTCGGCGCTATTTTCCTTTAGGCTCCTCCGTCTTAGCTATGCTTTCCTGCAAACGTTGCAATTAAAAGAAAAATAATACTTAGCAGGATGCAACTACTATTTTCACCAAACCCAACAGGTTTTATTTTCTACAAAGAATAACCAAATACATATAAGATCAACTCGGCAATTTTTTATCTTAAAAACAAGGAAGAATTTTATTTTTATTATTGCTTGAACTTTAACTCATGGAGTATCCAATTTGATATATACCGGTGGCTCAGACCACCCGTACCAGCCTTTTATTTCGACAACGCTTGGTCGAATTTGACTGGGACAAAACATTTTATTACCAAAGTGAACCCAAGGAATCCACTGATGAATTTATTTTTTACCGGAAAAATCCGGAAGTACCCGGAACCGGAGGTAACTTTAAAATTTCAATTGGCAACATAGGTCGAGTATGGTATTAGTTGTTAGGTGTTTTTAAAAGAAACAACTTTTATTAAAATGTTTTTTTAGTATTTCGCATATTAACAAAAATTTAAAAAAATAAAACAAGATGAAAGAGCAACAGATATTCTTGCAGCAATTGCTCTGGACCCGAACATCTCGACTTGAAGAATTGAAATCGATGCTGGAATAAGTCGCTCCACTGCTTGGAGAGTTTTAAAAACAAACAAATTCCATCCATACCTTCAGTGGCGGATCCAGGGGTGGTTGGGGGGTCTAAGGGGCCCAAGCCCCGCCCCCAAAAGCATCTGAGTTTTTCTGTGGCAAATCAATATGAATTCATCGGAAAATATATTTTCATAATTCTTCTTCTTTTTGGCGCAACAGCTTAACTGGGACCCAGGTTTCCTCGCTTTACGTATACTTGTGTTTGGTGTCTAGGTCTTAGACATAAGCGTTGGGGGGGCCTTACGTTTTTTAACGTGGACGGCGAGCCACATTTGAGGGAGGTATTCTAGGCAATTTGCTGTGATGGCCAGAGTAATGCCATGCATAAGAGGACGGTGGCTTATTACAATACGTGTCCCGATATCCAACAGCTAGCGTTTTACATGCATTGTGCCGCCATAAACTAAACCTTGCTGTCGTGAAGACATGCGGCTTGCCTAGTGTTCGCAATATGATGGCAATATTAAATAATATTACCAGTTTTATACGAGAGTCAGCAAAAAGATCTTTTTAAAGTTTAAAAAAACGAACATTTTACAAACAAAACAAAAGGAACTTTCAGACAAGCCATCGTTAAAAAACACCCACAGACGAGAAGATGGGTTGAAAGGCATGTTGCACTCCTTCAATTCAAAGATTTCTTTGACCCTATCGCACAGTTCCTTGAAGAAATCGACAGAACTTCTCCTTCATTGAAAATTTTCTGGCTGGTATTCAACGATTCGACTTTGTCTTATCTTAACGGTAACCGCCGCAGTATTTGAAATAACTGTTTCGCTTTCACAGCAACTGCAGGCTGTTGCATTAGATCTTAATCTTTGTTATGAGATGGTAGAAAGTGTAGTAAGAACGAGACGAGTCGCTTTTCGAGAGCAGATCACTCTTCGATTCTCGATCTGGTCCACCTTCTACCAAGTGCCATCGTAAACACAGAAAATCTGACCTCGAAAGTAACAGCTGCATGCGTTTACAGTGACGATTTACCTCATCCTCTCTCGCTATCGGGAGGAATATCTCTTTGGAAAGAGCTATGGAGTGCTAGACAACATCTCCCACAAACAGCAGCTGAAGCGCATCAAGAGACAAATGAGTTTTTTCCAAATGCAAATTTTTTTTTTACAAATTCTCGCTTCATTACCAGTAACCACTTGTAGTGTGGAGCGCAGCTTCTCTTCGATTAAACTAATAAAATCGTACCTAGGTAACTAGGGCGGTAAGTTGTCAATATTACACGAGAGCGAAATTGGGCGCACGAATGAAGTGAATGCGACCAATCGAGAGGGCAATTGACAATGTGCTACAAACAACATTTTTTATTACTAATGCGAGGAGATGTATCTTACAAGTTACAGCGGTCAGACAGAGCTCTATCTCTAGCTACGACTGCTTATTAGCTAATGATATGTTCTAAGCTAATACAAAATTTAGTTCGAGTTTATAGTTCAGGAACTGAGATCTGAATGATTTGGTTCAAGTCTTCAAGATTTGCTAATTCTTGCAAGAAAAACTGTAGGCTTCTAGAAAAACCGATGTAACTTTTTTAATATTCTAGATTATTCTGACTTTAAGCAGGTCGTAGACAAATAGATCAGGTAAGAGACGCACTAAGCCTTATCCGTGTAGCTAGAACCATAGCTGAGATCTAAACACTTAAACTCAGGTTTATAAGATTCTAGACATTTCACTAACTAGCTTATAGCAGCCTTAATAGTTTAGCTAGAAACTTCTAGCTACGACTGCTTATTAGCTTATGCTATGTTAGAAGCTAATAAAAAATTTAGTTAGTATATATAGTTCAATAACTGAGATCTGAATGATTAGGTTCAAGTCTTGAAGATTTGATAATTCTTCAAAAAAAAAATAAAGCCTTTTAGAAAAACGGCTGTCACTTTTTTAATATTCTAGATAGATTATTCTAGCTTTAAGCAAATCGTAGACAAATGGATCAACTAAGAGATACATTAACCCTCATCTTTGTAGTTAGAACAATAGCTGAGATCTATACACTTATACTCAGATTTATTAGATTCTAGACGTTTCATTAACTAGCTTATAGCAGCCTTAATATTTTAGCTAGAAACTTCTAGCTACTTCTGCTTATTAGCTAAAGCTGTGTGCTAAGCTGGTACAAAATTTAGTTAGTGTATATAGTTCAGTAACTGAAATCTGAATGATTAGGTTCAAGTCTTGAAGATTTGATAATTCTTCCAAGAAAAACTGAAGGATTCTAGAAAAACCGCTGTAACTTTTTTAATATTCTAGATAGATGATTCTAGCTTTAAGCAAATCGTAGACAAATAGATCAGCTGAGAGACACATCAAGCCTTATCTCTGTAGCTAGAACAATAGGTGAGATCTAAACACTTGAACTCAGATTTATTAGAATCTAGACGTTTTACTAACTAGCTTATAGCAGCCTTAATAGTTTAGCTAGAAACTGCTAGCTACGACTGCTTATTAGCTAACACTATGTGCTAAGCTGTGCAGTAACTGAGACCTGAATGATAATGTTCAAGTCTTGAAGATTTGATAATTCTTCCAAGAAAAACTGAAGACTTCTAGAAAAACCGCTATAACTTTTTTAATATTCTAGATAGATTATCTTGTTTTATGGAAATCGTAGAAAAATTGATCAGCTATAAGACTCATTAGCTGTATCCTTATAGCTGGAACAATACCTGAGATTTAAACACTTAAACTCAGGTTTATTAGATTCTAGACGTTTTACTAACTAGCTTATAACAGCCTTAATATTTTAGCTAGAAACTTCTAGCTACTACTGCTTATTAGCTAACGCTGTGTGCTAGGCTAGTACAACATTTAGTTAGTGTATATAGCTCAGAAAAACTGACGGCTTCTAGAAAAACCGCTGTAATTTTTTTAATATTCTAGATAGTTTATTCTAGCTTTAAGCATATCGTAGACAAATAGATCAGCTAAGAGACACATCAAGCCCTATCTTTGTAGCTAGAACAATAGCTGAGATCTAAACACATAAACTCAGATTTATTAGAATCTAGACGTTTTACTAACTAGCTTATAGCAGCCTTAATATTTTAGCTAGAAACTTCTAGCTACTACTGCTTATTAGATAACGCTATGTGCTAAGCTAATACAAAATTTAGTTAGTGTATATAGTTCAGTAACTGAAATCTGAATGATTAGGTTCAAGTCTTGAAGATTTGATATTTTTTCCAGGAAAAACTGAAGACTTCCAGAAAAACTGCTGTAACTTTTTTTAATATTCTAGATAGATTATTCTAGTTTTAAGGAAATTGTAGAGAAATGCATCAGCTATAAGACTCATTAAGCTGAATCCTTGTAACTCGAACAATAGCCGAGATCTATACATTCGAACTCAGGTTTACTAGATTCTAGATGTTTTCCTAACTAACTTATAGCAGCCTTAATATTTTAGCTAGAAACTTCTAGCTACTACTGCTCATTAGCTAAGACTATGTGCTAAGTTAGTACAAAATTTAGTTAGTGTATATAGTTCAGTAAGAGAGACCTGAATGATTAGGTTCAAGTCTTCAAGACTTGCTAATTCTTGTAAGAAAAACTCTAGGCTTCTAGAAAAACCGCTGTAACTTTAAGTTTCAGAGCTATATTTGAATAATTTATAGTTAAAATTATCGCAAATGAGTCACTTATTATTGTTTTTATTATGTAAAAATAGCACACTTTAAATTTGTCACCAATAAGTATTTTTATTTAAATTAAGAACAATATTTTAGAAGAATAAGGAATGAAAACGTTTAATTTTTTTATGAAAGGTAACCTATTTCAGAAATAGATTTGAATTGCTGGAGGGGCTGTTCGAGATGGAAATGAAACGAAACAGATGTTATGGCACATATTAAGTTAAATAGAGTCAGAAATTTATTAAATTTTTATATAGGGTAGGTGAGTTATACAGCTGGTGACACTATATGAAATGAAAATCTTAAAGATACAGGAGAAAATCGTTATGATAAGGGAAAAAGTAACAATAAATTTCTACTTTTTTTCCTAAAACCAAAAAGGTTTCTTTGGTTTTACATCGATTTTTATTTCGATTGAGATATTTGGACAGGACATATTTTACTCCAACTTCTACATATCTAACCTTAACAAACTATTATTTATAAAAATTGTAGTTAACAATGATTTTCAAGATATTTTAGACACTTGGCAATTAATAGTTATAACACAAAAATAATAATTTTTAAGACCAATAAATCAATAAATTAACGGCTATGGGGAACTCTAATGCCTGCCATTCACGGTCAGTTTAAACTGATCAGTTGAACTGATGTTTAGAAAACTGATCAGTTCAAAATGATTTCAGTTCTCGTTTGTCCGCAACCCATGTTGTATCTGGCTAACCAATTTTTCAACGCGTTTAAAAAAATGGATTCGGATTCTGAAGAGGATATTCTACTTATGACGGCTGCTGCTTGTTGTTATTTAATCAACAGAAAACCAAAAAAGAAATAGACGAAAGAGTGGTTAAAAAAGAGAAATCAGTTATCTCATATTAATTTATTAAATGAATTATCACTGGAACCGAGTGACTGGCGTAACTATTTGAGAATGGACGAATAAACATATTTCAAGCTACTTGAACTTGTGACTCCGTATATTGTGAAACAAGATACAAATATGAGACAAGCAGTTAGCCCCAATGAAAGGCTGACTGCCACTCTTCGTTTTTTTGCATCGGGAATGAGCTATGAAGAACTGAAATTTCCAACTGTAATATCTCCACAACTTCTAGGAGTCATAATTCTAGAAACATGTAAAGCAATACTCAGGGTATTGAAGGATTATATGAAGGTATTGTATTTTTAAAAGCATTTGTAACTAGGGTAGATGGATACTGGGTGGAATAATAAAATTTAAATAGAATTGTGTGTTCTATTTATTCGAGTTCAATACCAAACAGTAATAATTGCCTTCTGCAACACTTTGCAATGAGGATGAACAATTAGTAACAACATGTGATGCTGATGGTACATTATTAAGGTAAGAGATTGGGATGGATTGAGATGGTTGGTATTGAAGTTGGGAAAGTGATTGATTTTGTGTGGACGGTGATGCGAAATATTTATGTGATGGTGGTGAATGCCTTTGAGTAGAGGGTGATGCTAAAGGTAGGTTTTGATGTGGTGGTGATGAATGCATTTGAGTAGAAAGTGATGCTGGAAATATATATCGTTGATGAGAAGACTCGTTGGGTAATTGTGTTAGAATGGATGGTGATTGAGGTCGGTTGCAGACGATCGGTGACAATACCGGATGTATAATTTAAGTTATTGAATTCGGCCAAAAAAAATTGCGTCATTTATTATTTTCTGACAATACTTGGCAGCATATTGGTCCATACTTCTTAACTTTTCAGCCACATGATCGCCACATGCACAAAATGGCTGCTTCGATTTTGTAAGTGTTGAATCCAGCCTGTTCGAGATTGTTGATAAGACCTCTGTTGTGACATTTTTTACTTTTTGTTTTGTAGATTTGTTGATTTTGGGTAGCTGTGGGTAGCTTAGATGCGATATGGTTGTGGATGCACTGCTTTCTGATTTATTACTCTCTTCCTCCAACTGATGCTCATTAGTTGGGTCCATATCATCCTAGAAAATTCCCATGCTTTTATTTCAGATGCCTGAAACGGCGGCCGAGTGGCGAGAGATTGCGAGAGGATTTGAAGAAAGATGGCAATTTCCTAATTGTCTGGGCGCTATCGACGGCAAACACGTTGGATTGTACCACAACCTGGTTCGGTTGCCACTTACTATAACTACAAAAAGTTTTTTAGCATTGTTCTAATGGCTTGTGCCAATGCAAACTATGAAATTATATGGTGCGAAGCCCGTGTACACGGCAGAAGATCCACCATCAGATCTTCTGCCGTGTACACCGGCTTCGCCGGGGCTATTACGGAAACACGTTTTTATGAGAAGTTAAAAATCACGAACTAAATATTCCCAATGAAAACAAGTCCCAAAATAGTACCAAAGATTTGCAATTTGTATTTGTAGCAGACGAAGCATTTAAATTAGCACCCAACCTTATGAATCCTTTTGGTAAAAATGCTCTCCAAGAGAGAGGAGAACTCCAGAGAGATGAATATATAATTATAGATTGTCACGAGCAAGAAGAGTCATTGAAAATGTTTTCGAAATAATGACTAATCGTATTCGAATTTTTCATACGCCCATTAATTTGATTATAGAACGAATCGATATTGTTGTTCTAACGTAGTGGTTCTCAAACTGGGTGCCGCGAGCGTATGCCTGGGGTGCCGCAGAAGTAATCAAGAAATGTAAAAAAATGTTAAAAGAAAATTACATGAGGAGGTAAACGAATTTTAGTTTCTACTTTTATTGCTGAATTATGGACAATTGGCTAAAATCTGTGTCTTTAAAACGGAAAGGTGATGAACTCACTGAAGCTTCTGATGCGACTGATTCAATGCCAACCAGCAACGCCAGAGGAGACGAAATATCCCAACAGACACCTGCGAGTCTAAATCATTCAAGTTCGTCTGCCTCAGTTTGCGAAAACGCAACTCACGACCAAAAGATAATCCGAAAAAAATAAGGAAATATGATCCTAGTTAATTCACATTGTTTGGCTTTGTTTCTGTTGAGAACGAATAAGCACCGGAAGGGCAATGCGTTATCCATCATACAATTGTTTGTAACAGCTGCTTGGTTCCATCAATATTAAAAAGGCATATGGAATGCAAACAATCTGATTTAGTACATAAAAGTGAAGAAATCTTCAAACGCTGCACTTTATCTCTTCAGGCAAAATTTTTAAAAATGAAAATTAAAACGCAACATTTATTGTCAGTTCACAAATAGCAAAATCTGGAAAGCGCCATTCTAAGCCGAGACACTGATTGAACCTTGCACGAAGGATGTTGAAAGTTGCATTTTAGTTCCAGACATGGCCAAGAAGATTGATACTGTGCAAATATCAAATAGCATATAAGCAAACGAATTTACACAATTTAAGAGTCTGTGGAGAACGAGCTTCTGAGAAAGTTGAAAATTTGTATTTTTTTTTAGTTCACAGCTTGATGAAAGTACCGACGTTGCGGGCTGTTATAAGGAATCCATTAGAAATGCAAATAGAAGAAGAGCTTTTGATGAGTGAATTGCTTGAAACTTATACCGCTGGCGAGGAAATTTTCAAAGTTATCGACAAATAAATACAGAAAAATGATTTGAAATGGAACAAGTGTATTAATATTTGCAGCGATGGATCGACGGCAATGGTTGGAAAAGTAAAAGGACCCGTTTCTAGAATGAAGCAAGTGGCAGACAGTGGCAGACAATGCCACCAGACAGCAGCCACTATGTCGTCCATCGAGATTCTCTGGCAACTAGAAGGATACCCCAAGATTAAAAGTAGCATTGGTTGGTACTGTGAAGACAATGAATCATGTTAAGAGCCGCCCCCTTCAATCACGTGTTTTGAAACTTAACGCCGAAGATCTGGGTATGGATAACTTTCACCTCTTTTTTTAGCCAGACTATTTGAACTAAAAGATACACTAGTACTAACATTTGTACTAATATTTACAGAATAACATATTCTCCAACAATTCACTGATGTCGATTGGCTGCTTAAATTAGGATACCTTTCCGAAATCTTTGAAAAACCAAATGAAACCGCCACTTCTCTCAATGTAGCATTACACAACATACGCTTACATTAAAAACAGGAGAAAGAAAAAAAGTTTGAGAACCACTGTTCTAACGTGCTGTATTCTACATAACATCTTGAGGAGATCAGTACCTAATTATTCAGAATATGAATTGTTTGATATTGACGACAGTACTGTAGAAGAAAATATACCAGTACAAGGTATCATTCCATTAAATGTAGTTAGTGGTAATGTTAAAAATGATGCAAAATGTGTAAGAGACAAATATGTACAATATTTTAATGGTGAAGGTGCTGTTAGCTGGCAAAATGAGAGAGCGTTCATTTACTTTAATTTAGTTAGATTTGATTCATTTAGAATGAAGTTTTATTTTCATACATTATATCTAATTATCTTACAATGCAAGCTATTTTTACCACTTTGTTGAATATAAGTTTAAATTCCAAATAAACACGTGTATATCCTTAATATTTTATCGCAATCAAAGCCACGAAAAAAGTAGATTAATTTGGTCTTTACCTGACTATTAGTAGTGCCAATTTCATTTAGCATGTCATCGATGTCTTTTGAACTCCTGAAAGCTTTCTGACAAAAACAGCATTAAATCATAATACCACATTTTGGTATGTACAATTCGTCGGTACCAACCCCCGATCGCATCGATGCTTTTACCTTTAACAAGCCTGTGAATATTAGTCAGGGTGAGTAGGTAGGTAGCTGGTCGATGTATCGGTAAAGGGACCATCTCAAAATAGCAATCTAAAATGATGAGTAACACCTATTACATGATATACATACCTTATTGTACTCCTTATTAAAAGTACTTCATAAACTGTACATTTTTTTAGAAACAGAATCAATATTTGCATTTTTGTCTTGCTTGTGCAATACCTGCAACAGCTCCTCCAATGCAGATAATCTTTTGTGTTATAAAACTTGTCGTTTGTTTTCCGCAACATTCGCACTCGTGGTATTTTTCAATAAATTCCTCAGTTATTGCACGAGCTGACGCCATGGCGGTTAAACTACAACTGACTACGCGCATGCGCGGTCAGTTTGGCATGATGAAAACGAACTGAAGCCAGTGGATTTATGGTGCGCCCGGTAAATCCGTGGGTTGCCGTCAGTTCAAAATTTTACGTTAGGATTTCACACTCACGGTCAGTTTTTGGATGTACGTCAGTTCAACTGATCTGTCGAAATGATCGTGAATGGGGGGCATAACACTAACCTACAGATAAACGTGCAGAAGAATATTCAAAACAGGCAAAGTACTGACAGTCGTTAGTTTAATTTTGTACGAATCCTCATTTTTATATTTAAACATAAAAATTACTTCCTAGATAGTGAAAACCGCCATGATAACAACACAAGAAGAAAACAAAAACTCATTAGGTACATTACTCCAGTTCATATACTATGAACAAAGTAGGGGCCCTATTACTGTATTAGGCTATATAATAAATAGTCTGCCTCATAAATTAAAGAAAAGTGCGACAATTATAAAACAAAGAGTACAAGAAGCAAATCTACGAATATTTAAAAAACATTGAACCATACACTTACAAAGAACACTACAAAGCCTCATAGAACATATTATATACTTTTATATTTCTATTATATTGATTAAGTTTAAGCATTTTTATATCTCGTTTTCTAATTTTTATCTATATTCTCTTTATTAATTTTTTGGTTACTTTGTAATAAACTGTGTTTCACATATGTGCTGGAGTAAGGAAATAATTTAATTTTGATTTTGATTGATTATTTAGGTTTTCTAATGAATAGTTTAGAATTGTTATATCTGATTTATTGAATGTAATTTAGATAAGAAAAACATTGAAGGGAATAACAGTAGACAGTGTACTTATCCGGACCAGGAATTGCACGTTAGGCCTACTACAGTAAAGCGTTTGTTGATCCTAAAGCCTCATAAATGCCCACTCGCACCCACAGGAACTACCAAACACTTACGTAAAAACAGGATTGAGTGAGTACGTGCTTCCTGCGGCCTACTAAAAACGACCAGAAAGCTAACACATAATGATATTAAAAGCAACGGGAAAAAGCGTAGGGAGGCAACGGTCGAGAAAAGCAAACAAATTGAGACAAAACAAAATTCAAGATTACAGACAGAGATTAGGAAATCGGTAAAGGTTTATTGGAATTGGCTTGTATTTGATTTTTGTTGAGATACCGTAAACAATAAAGGAAATGGATTTATTTTAATATAAAAAATATTGACTCATACCATTAATTTAATATTTTAATTGAATTAACTTGCATCCAATGGAATTTTGCCAAATCCCAACTATTCATAAACAAATTATATTACTTTTAATGCAAATGTAAAGACCTTGTATTTATAAATATAAATTAATTCTTAAAATAGTCTTTCTATACCATGTGATTATTTAATACACATTAATTCAGAGAAATTTATAAGAACGGATTACAAGCAATAATTTCTGAAAATAAACTGAATTGAAAAATTCACTATGTTTTAACCACATTTATTATGTAAAAATGTTATATAACTTTTAATTCACAGTTATATAAATTTAAACATTTTACACTCGAGTATCGACTGGTGAAGGTCATTGTCAAGCCATATGAAATTCATAAGTACACATGAACATTTTAAATAAGCAGAAACTTCTCCTTTCGAGGTATCTCCACCTTGCCGTGGTGAAGGAGTTTGAGTATCGTAATGACCCTAAGAGCTAAGTCGGCGGTAGCACAGCTACTGGTGGGGACTCCCGTGCCGAACAGGTCAAAGGTGAAAGATCAGACTAAGAGAGATACACACCCTACCCGGCTCTAGTGTCGTGGCCAAGGGACTGCACAAGGGTTAACGATGCCGGAGCAGTTTATCTTTTGGTGATAGCTGTTCCGATATACCGGGCTCTCTGCTGTCAGCTGACCTTGTCCTGCCTGCGTTGAGTCTGGGGACCTAGGCTTAACCGCCCGGGTCAAGTGGTATGATACCCACAATAATCTTTGTCTCCAAGCTAATGGTGAAACAGCCTATGCCGATAGCTGCGTGGCTACGAGAAAGCGGTAGTCGTTAGTAGGTCGAACTCAGGAAAATGGCGAACTCCTGTTTAAACCAGCCTTCTTGTAGTAATGCGGGGCTCTGCTGCAAGTGACTGTTTATTTCCCTAGCTTCTCGTGGGACGAAACATGGATACTACAGAAAAAAAAATAAAGAATCGGGTGACTCCTCAAGCTCACCCAAACCAGAGGCTAAAGACCTCGCCAAAAGTGCAGAAATGCCTATGGAAAGCACTGGGGTGCATACAAAGAAGATAGAACTCCTATTGAGCAGCAACGAGGAACTCTTAAGAGTCTAAAAACAAAAGACCCAAAGAAGCGGCGGATGAGCGGCGCTGCCAGGAAAAGGATCAAGTTCCTAATCAGATCGGGCTTAACGGGAGAAGAGGCTAGGGATAAGGCATTAGTGCCTATCAATCCCAAATCCTCAGAACCCAATAAGCGTCAGCGGTCTGATGGAAGCAGTCCTGAAAAGTGCCAAAGCAAGCGGGCCAAAAGGCAGGCAGTGCCTATGGCTCAACAAGCGGAGGCAGAGAAGGCAACTGAAAGGCGCAAGATGCCAACAGTAAGCGCCGGTACGGCTACCTACAGCCAACTGGTCAACTCCATAAAGGTAGGAATTACCTGCAAAGGCTACCCTAAAAGCCTTATGACGGAGGACTAAATTAAAGCGGTCCAGAAAGCCATTCTAGATGCTATTGTAAATAGTGAGAAGAGGGCTTTCAAGCCCGCTTTCTTGCAGGCGCATCAGCGTCCAGAATGGTTAGCACCAACTTGTGCGAACCAAGAGACTGCTGAATGAGTGAAGCGCCTTGAGGCCCAACTCCAGCCATGGCAAGGAGCTGATCTGAGGATGGTTGAAGTGGCAGAAATGCCGCGCCACGAAATCTTCATCGGCTGCTTCCCAAATAGCATAGAGGAGAAGTCCGAAAGGATTCTATCTCTAGTAGAAGGTCAAAACGACCTCAAAACTTCGGCGTGGAGGGTCCTTATGTGAAATCCAATACAGACAGTGGCAGTCGTGGAGATCCCGATGACAGGGGGCAAGAGGCACATTATTTTGTCCTCGGTCTACTTTCCAGGTGATATGGACAAGCCTCCACCAGAGGAAACTATACGCCTCGTGGACTGGTGCAACAAAAACAACAAACACTACATTCTGGTCTGTGATGGCAACGCACATCATACGGTGTGGGGCAGCACGGATACAAATAATAGAGGTAAGCAATTACTCGAATACTTATGTACTAACGATGTGGCAATCGTTAATAAAGGCTGTAAACCCACCTTTGTAAACGCAATCAGACAAGAAGTTTTAGATTTGACTCTAGCTGATGCTTTTACAACAGAGTTAATCATAGATTGGCGAGTTCTCGACGAGCCATCAATGTCAGACCACCAAAAGATTGAGTTCCACTTAGGTGAGGCACACAATGTGGTAATAGAGCGCAGGAACCCTAGGTGTACTGACTGGGGACTCCATAAGGAGATCCTCAAACAGGAAACCGAAGGTCTCCGCCTCATTATAAACACAACAGACGAGCTGCAAGCAGCATCGTCTCATCTAAAAGGCGTTCTAACACACGCCTACGAGACTAGCAGTTCTCTCAAAAAGATGCAAAAATCAAGGGCTGGAACAAATAACTAGGACGTCTGAGAAAGACGGCCAGGAAAGCCTTCAACGGTGCGAAAATAACAGGCAACAGCGAAGCCTACAGAGTAGCACTTACTGATTAAAACAAAGAAATGAGAAGGTCGAAAAGGAAAACCTGGCGTGACTTCTGTTAGGGCATTGATCAATGTGCCCCAACGGCAAGGCTACAAAGGTTTTGGCAAAGGACCACTCAAATGAAATCGGGCTTATTAAAACACCGAGTGGTAAGTATACCAAGGATTTAGAGGAAAGTCTTAGGGTTTTACTACTGACGTACTTTCCTGGCTCTAAATCAACCATAACTGGTGAAGGGATGACGCGGATGAAGCGCCCAACCAAAATCTGAAAAAACATGACAACAACCATGTTTACTGTTCAAAAAGTTGCATGGGCTGTGAATAGTTTCAAGCCATTTGAGGCTGCGGGACCTGACGGCATTTTCCCGGCAATGATGCGGAAAGGGATCGAAACCATAGCCCACTGCATTACTGAGATATTTAAGTCCAGCTTTCGACTGGCGTACATGCCGCTGGAATGGAAAGAGGGCAAGGTGATATTCACCCTAAGGCAGGGCGCAGGCCTCAAGACCTGGCAAAGTCCTACCGACTAATTAGCCTCATTTCCTTCCTCCTGAAAACAATGGAAAAAAATGTGGACAATCACATACGGTGCGGACCTCTTAAAAAATGTCCTCTCCATAAGCATCAATACGCTTATCAGCCAGTCAAATCCACAGTGGACGCCCCACACGAGATAACGAACACATTGGAGGCGGCACTGGACTGTAAAGAAATTGCAGTAGGTATCTTTATAGATATAGAGGGAGCGTTTGAAAACACAACCCGTTTATCAATAAAGAATGCTGCCACCAACAAAGGGATCGAAATCCCTATCATTGAGTGGATTCAAAATATGCTGACCAATCGTAAAATTACCGCAGCACTGGGGGGATCAACGAGGAGGGTAACCACAGAGAGCGGGTGCCCAAAAGGGGGGTGTTATCGCCTGTGCTGTAGTGCCTGGTCGTTGATGATCTCCTAAATGTGCTTACAAAGAACGGGTATAAGGCCGTTGGCTATGCAGACGATGTTGCCAACATAATAAGGGGTAAGTTTGGCAATACAATCATGAACCTTTGCTCAGAGTTCACTTAACACCATCAACTGTTGGAGCAAGAAGGAGGGCCTTAGTGTCAACCCGAGCAAAACAGTAATGGTCCCCTTTACCAGAAAGAGGAAGCTGAACTTGAAAGCTCCGAGCATTTAAGGTCAGACGTTAAGGTTTTCCGAGGAGGTGAAATATCTAGGGGTAACCTTGGATAAGAAACTCAATTGGAACTCGCATCTGAACAAAACGCTATCAAAAGCCACAGCGGCCTTTTGGATCTGCCGTAAGCTTTTTGGGAAAACATGGGAACTTAAACCCAAAATGCTCCTATGGTCTTACACAGCAGCGGTAGGACCGATTATCACCTACGGTTCACTCGTATGGTGGTACAAAACAAAGGATATAAAGACGCAAAACACGCTAGAAAAGCTTCAACGGCTTGCGTGCTTGGGTATAACAGGAGCGATGCAATCTACTCCAACCACAGCAATGGAAGTTCTGTTGGACCTACTTCCACTGCACAAACAGGTAGAAAAAGAATGTCTTCTCAGTGCTCTAAGACTAAGGTGTACATCGCCTATTCAGAGACACATGAAAATACGGGAACAAATCGGAGAGATATTTCTGAAGCAGCCCTGGGACGCAATGTCTACAGAATACGACTTTGACACAGCCGTCGAAGTGGTCATCAATGACCGCCAAATCAGTGTTCAAAGAATCGAAAACCTGAAAGACAAAGCGTCCATGTGGTACACCGACGCATCAAAAACTGCTAAGGGTACAGGAATTGGCATATACAGCCTGAGTCACATGGGGTCCACGGCATTGGGCTAGGCTCCCACGGTACTACAAGCTGAAATTATTGAAAGATGCGTACAAATATGCCTAAAGAAACGTCTTAAAGGGTGCAAATCTACATCCCAACGGACAGCCAGGTAGCTCTAAGGAATTTAAAAGCCCACAACTTTAATTCCAAAGTAACCTCGAACTGTAAACAAACTCTAAAGCAACTGGTGAAAGGTAACAGACTCACGCTAATGTTGTCACCGGATCACCAGGGTATATATGGGAATGAAGTGGCCGACGCACTCGCCAAAAGCGGGGCCGAGGCACCCTTCTTGGGCCCGGAGCCAACTTGTGGGCTTACAAAGGCCCACTTAAGGCAGGGGGCTAAGAAATGGGAAGAAGAGCAAAAGCAATCCCTTTGGAAGAACACGCCAGGGCAGCGGCAAGCTAAAATGCTCATAAACTATTCTGCCGCAATAACGCAGCAGATGCTAAGCTTCTCTAGAAGAGAAATCAGAACTTGGGTAGGCATACTCACAGGACACTGTCCGGTGAGATATCACCTACACAAAATTGGAAATGCAGAGGAAGTTGCCTGTAGATTATGTGAATCAGATGAAGAAACCGCTGAACACATAATGTGCACATGTGTAGCGCTAGCACACATGAGCTGAGTAGCAAGCCTCTTAGGAATAACTTAGACTTCGTTCACGAAGTTAAATGCCTGGGAGAGTAATTGTAGTAGGGTCAAGCACAATAGATCAAGCAGTGCAGAAAAGCTTTGCAGCCAAACGACCCCCACACAAAAAAAAAGCAGAAACTTGTATTACCTCGTCTCATATTACCAAGCAAATCTAAATTTGTGGTAATTAAAAATAATTAAAGCTATTTATGCTAATCTATTTTTTTCTAGCATTTGGATTAGCATTAGTTATGTAGGCCATGTAGGAGACATTTGACACGAAAACCATTTTGCAGCATTAGCTAGTACACACCATTCATACAGGCTGCAGAAACATTTAAAAAATTACTTAACGTCATTTACCCACATTTCATCTACTAAGCATTAGCAGGGAACGCGTGGAGTTAAATTGAAACAATTGCATCATTATATTGCCGTGTAGTGAAAATGTTCCCAACCAACCAAACTCTGCACTTTCTAAACTTAAAATTACGAAAACTGTTTCACACACAAAATATTATTTTGCATAATAATTATTCAGCTCGGTTCAGTTTAACTACAAAATATATTTCCTACCTCGCATTCTTCAACTTTAATTACACTGAAACACGTCACCTCAATACTGGTTTTCATATTTAAAAGGAAATGTAATAAAAAATATATCTAATTCAGAATATGTAATGGTATTGTTCATCTTCAGAATAATGTTATCGGTCTAACATATTATTATTGTGGATATTTTAGGGACAAACTATGACAATGAACCCAATGGACATTAAACTATATGTTCTACTTTCCGGGAAGTGTTGCTAAAAGGGAAATTAGTGAATAGTTGGAGTGCTTATTAAGTTTAATTTTGTTATAAAATTTGTAACATTAATGTGTTTACTTATTCTAACTTATAATAAACAAATTCGTATTGTCGAGCTATAAGTGTTTCTTTTGTATTGTTTTTTCTAGAAATAGTAGAACAATCATAGCTATTAAATATTATCGTCAGAAGTCAATTTTCAATTTCTAAATCAACTAATCTATACCCGGGCCGGCGAGTGATTGAATCTCGTCCCGACGAGTTTAGCATTGTTCTGCGCATACCCCCACATTATTCCGAGCGCGCGGTGTTTAGTTATCCGTGTTTGAAAAACTGACTCATATTTCTTAACTCAAACTAACCTACGCGTACCTAGGCGCGTCCCTCGCCACTCATACCTCGGCGCAATACAGCTGCATTCTCTCGCCGGCCCGAGTATAGAGGTTGCAGCACAACATAGATGTCTATAGTCCATTTTTTTGGACTGCAGAATGCAGTACAGGGAAGACAGAGCTTATTTGAACTTGTTCTCTGATTGGCTTAAATGGAAGAGAAGTTCACACCAACGATATTTACTTCTCCATATCAACCTTTTCTCTACTCATCTCTCTCTTTTCACATACATTTGCAGTCACTGGCGTAGAATTGGGTGATATGTAATTAAATGAATACAATACTACGAATAATTTCTAAATATAATAGAACGTTAAATTATACTACGGCTAATAAGTCCTATATTATAGAATGTTTTATATATATATAATTCATGATCTATGTACAGGTGTAACTCACCTCTATAGGTGCATCCTTATGTATTATATTATGTATTATGTAAGTGCGTATATATTGTATATCCTGTTAATAAATAAATAAATAAATTTAATATTCAATTTTAAATTTAACCCTTTCACTGCCACGTCAATTTTAAGGAATATAACATGGCGCCAATATTTATAAAAATGCCGGTAGTTATGTAACCCCTTTCACATTGATCACCTATTGATCAAAAGCGGAAAATAGCGTTCCTTTGCAATCCTTTGCTCCTCCATAACTCGGCGCCGAGGCGCCGATTCTAATCAAAGGTTCAATCAAAAGAACTGCGTCGAAAAATCGCGAGTCCACAGCGGCACCAGAGGCAAGTATCTGCCAGAGACAAAGCACGTTGAACGCAGACGGCGGCAAACTTGAAGGTGTTCTTTTACAGCGCACCCTGCATATTTATGGAGATATTTCCTGATCGGGGAGTTCGACGGAAGTGGCGATCGGTTTTTTAGATTTGCGCATCTATCCTGCGCTATACGAACCCAAATTTTTGCCGATGAACTAGCAAAATGCCGGCCAACGAGGCGGTTCCGGATTTTTTTCGCCATTTCGGACGCACCGGGTGAGGAGAGCGACGCAGGAAGCCGAGAGTGGTACCAAAATATGCGTATCGGCGGGCGGCATCGCCTCGTGCCTAAAGTCGGTTTTGGCCACGCGATAAGGGGTGGTAAATGTTAAAAAAGAATGATATTTTCCAACGTCGGCAGCTGGACCGGCTCGGATCGCGAACCCATAAATGCAAAAGAGGCAACTTGGCATTTCAAAAACGCGACATCCTGGTGCCCCCAAATTGACATTCAAGTTTTATTTATAGATTAATAGTTATAAGTGGAGGTCACGACGCGATTCCGCGACGTCCAATTCATCATCATTAGCCAGCCTTTATGTCCCATTGCTGGGCACCGGCCTCTTCTCTGCCACATATCCAACCTCAGCACTAAGATTGAATATGGGGGACCTAGCGGTTTAACGTCGAATCCGAACGACAAATTTCCAGAGAAGGTGTTAGGCAGTGAAATCCCACGGTTGCCTAAGCCGGATTGGGAAATTGAGTGTGATGGGTTGCAGCTATTATTTTTAATTTTTACTGCTTTAGTTCTGGGTGGGATTCAAACCCACGCTGTCTGAGCCGAGAGCCAAGTGCTTAACTATATGAGCCACCATCACCTCCGTTCAATTATGGGTGCGGAAAGCCAAAACACCATTCTACAGTCTACTGAAAAACCCAGAACATTCACCAGGAGTCTGTAAAATATGGATGTTCTACTTTCGTCATTTGAAATACGGCGAGTTTCGGCGGGCGTTTGGACGGTTTCAAACGACGCAGCGCGATGTTGCATTAAGAGAAAAAGTTCGATTCTCTGCGGGAATCGTGCGAAACCGTTCCCGTTTATGTTGACAATTCTGCGGAAGTTTTCCTGGACGTCAAAAAAACGACGTTTTTATGGTGTCGCTTCAACACAATCGGGATTAAACTCGAAAACAAACTAACAGGTTCTATGCCCGATCGAACGGCGCCGGTCGCGTACCTATTCGTCAATTGGTTCGGTTCGTTCTAGGTACCACCGCAAAACGCCTCTGGTTATCGAGGACGAACCCAACCGGCGACCTGGAGCCCTTTAAATAAGTGTAGGGCGTACGTGTAAGTGATTGCAAAAAAAGGGGCTTAACCCTCTGGAGGGGGTGGCAGGACGGAGGACGAAACCTGGGGATGCGCAGCGTGCGAATGGGCATTCGCAGTTAAAGCATCGAAGATGTGCGGTTAAACCAGCGAAGATCTGCATGAAAAAGCCTAATTTGGCCTTTTCTAAAACTCACGTGGTGCGTTCCCCCAGGTGGAATTCGAGAAACACCACACGTCAGTCGTCTCAGAATTGATAATATTTGTGATTCCATCGTGAACTGATGGAAACTGACGGATCCCAAAAGTTTACATTGGAAAAATTACCACTTTTACGGTCACAGCCCGAGGAAAATGATATTCACTAAAGAATTCCGGTAGAAAACTTCGAGACCCGTCCTCAGACACCACTCTCGTCGCTGCGCGACTTTTGTCGGCGCCGTTATTCACCTTTTTCTGCGAATCCGGGTCATCCGACTTAACCGCCGCCTGCGGCGGAGGTGCATCAGATTCTTGAAGCCAAAGAATAGAATAACGACCCTACGCACGTCGATTTCCGTTAACGCTTACGGATCGCGTCATTTAAATTTGGCGTCCAAAAATGAAGATTTTTTTGCAAGAAAATGTCAGTTATTTGCATGTTCCAAAAATTTTAAGTCAAACGGTCGAAAATTGATGTCCTTTATTTTAGCTCTTTAGAGTTGGCAACCCTAAGTTTACCAAAATTCTTTCATCACAAAAGAATATACAACAAATGCGAAATGAACATCTCAGAATCACAATTCGGTTTTCGCAAGGCACTAGACTACTAGAGAAACGATCTGCGGCTTGCAAGTTCTTAGCCAGCGTTACAAAGACATGAAAAAAGACATACACATATGCTTTATGGACTGTTCCAAGGCTTTCGACACCGTTATGCACGACAAACTCAGAAAAGTGCTCAGAAAAACTGGCATTGATGACAAAGACATTCGATAATAGCCACGCTATACCGAAGAAATCGTTGAGGAAGCGCTAGAAGAAACATCGGAAGGAATAAAACTAAACGACAATCAACGACATTGAAGAACTACCGAGAATAAAATACGATCACTAATAGAAAAAGCAAGAGCCCAATTCAAGAACATGAAAATATACTCACAAGCAAAGACACCTCTCTACAACTGAAGGCAAGGCTGCTCAGATGCTACATCCTACCAGTTCTGCTTTATGGGTCCGAAGCAAGGACCACATCAGAACCTTTTGAAATGTGGACATACCGCAGCATACTTCGAATACCATGGACCGATCATCGAACCAACGAGGAGGTCATACAAAGAATGGGCAAAGAGAGAGAAAGCACGACTTCTAATTTTGACAGTCGGATGGACGACTACGTTCCGGACACACCGGCGCCGGAACCACGTCCGTGCGACGAAAACTGTCAGAGTTGTGTGTGAAAAAGTGAAAAACCTGGCAAAATTCGCCCAATCGGCCCCAGAAACGGCAGATCGGTGAAATTATTTGGGAAAAATGCCCGATTCTTTTGCGAATCGGTTGTGGGAGATTTCCAATCGTTGCGTAATATTTGAATTTAAAAAAAAATACTAAAAATCGATTTCTCTCCCCTTCTAAGTTCAGTGGCGGCTCGTTACTCGTTTAGTAATCCAGCGCAAAACAAGATGGCGCTTGTAAAAAAAGAAACCCCGGGCTACATCGCCCGGGACGGCGCTGTATAAATTAAGGGTCCCGGGTCACATCTCCCGGAATCGCGGTGAAAGGGTTAAAGATTAAAAAAATTAATCAACCCCAAGTATATGTTTTTCGTACGCCAATGCATGTTGAGCAGTTGTCAATGGCTGCAGTGTCAATTCACAATTGTCATCTGATCTGTTTGTATCATTTAGATTTTTTGCGTTTTCTCCATTTATTTGTTCCTATTTTATTATTGTTGTCATTTGCTGTATTTAATAATAATAAGATATTTTTTTTCAAACCATTAATTAAATACCAATTTTATATTCAAGTAACTATATTTAAATTTAGCGTCAAATTTTGTAACCAGATTGAATTTTTGTCATAGTGTAAATCAGATTTCTAGTTACTGCATTCTTAAAAAAATGGAGTATAGGTAAATAATAACTCAGAACTCAGGAACGGCCTTTTTTTTTTCTTTAAATTAGAAGCATAAATTCAGTAATCAGATATATGTAGACAACTGCATTGAAGCGAGGTTGTCTGCTGTCAGTGTAAATGGATCCAAGTATTGTCCTCTCTGAAGTTACAAAATATCTTAAAGGGTCCATAACAAGTCATTTATATATTGTAAAATTAAGCTGTTCAAATTTATTCATTTGAAAATACGTGAAAGATTTTGAGCAATCGAAATTACTGTAAAAATTAAGAATTATAACTTTCTAATCAAAGATGAATTTTTTCAACTTGTAAGATAGAATTGGTGAAACCACCCTACGTTATAGATAATCAGCACACAGATGACATAATAATGTCTAATATTAGAAATGTGAAAAATTTCAGAGCAAATAGTTAAATTAATTATATCTGATAAGATTGAGCAAGACTGAATATAAAAGTTAGCGCCAATTGTAGAATGTCAAAAAAATCTGAATTATTTAAACACCAAATAATTTTCAAAACTGTTATTTATATGGTACATAAACTTACATGACATTTAGTATAATCTTTTGAATCTCTTAAATACCAATTATATTTTCGGGTGTCGATATTATTTTCTTTTCTTAATTATTCAACATTGTTTCTTGCATCTTTCCATTGTTTTCTATTTCTTCCTCTTCTTTCAGCTTCTTGCCAGCTAATATTGTATTTATTTAATATTTCTGCAAAGTTGGTTGCCCACCTTTTTGTAGTCTACCTCTAGTATACTTCTTATTATGAAATGAAGTATCCATCTGTCGTACAATTTCAGAACTCCTTCGCCGTGCTCTTTGCACCCGAATATGCCAGTGTGATGTTTAAATAATGTTATAGGTCTTTCTGTGCGGCGGGGTGTGTTCTAGGGGGGGGCAGCTGCCACCCCTGCCCCTCGCTGGGTACGCCCTTGCCACCGTAGCTACAGATTTGAACAAAATGGATGGTTAGATTAGGTTATATTAGGAGAAGATCAATCAAGACCACATATCGCGCGGCAGCGCGACTTCTCGATCCGAAATAAGAAATAAATTTCAATAGCATAAACAATTTTTATATACCCCGTTCAAATTTATTTTTCCGACGCCTTTGTGTTTTGCTCCCAATGCGCATGCGCATAATGCGCACAGTGTGTTGTCTATACATCTCAAGCCTTTTAACGCAGATTAACCAATTTTGTAAAATGATCTACCCATCCTTCATTAGAGATGTTATTAATTGTGAATCCAGTTCTTGATGAGGTTCTTAGCGATTTAACGGTTTTTGCCTCTGAACTCTCAGTCCGCCTATATTTTGCTCGACGTATTCGCACTTTTTGAGCCACGAGCTTCATTTTTATAATTTCACTTTCCTATTTAGTTCCTTGCATTTTTATTTGATCTCAGGGTCCCCCGTCTGGATAGCTTTTGATATATTTGTTTCTATTCTTCTATTTCTCTATCCCACCAATAAGGTTTGTTCTTACGATCCATCGTAAAGATTCCATCGCAGCTCTCTTTATACGTCGTGTAATGTCTACATTCCGTTTCTGTACTCCTTTGTTGTTGCACCAATTTCTGTTTTAATCGTCTTAGGTATAGAAACTTCGTACTGTCGTGTTCAAAACTTTCCATGTCAAATTCTCGTTGTTCCTCGTGGCATTCTTGCGACTGATTTTGATTTTGCGTTATATAGATCTTCGCCTTTATTAGCCAGTGATCGCTTCCGCTATCAGCCCCTCTCCTGACCCGTACATCTTGGGCCTTAATGTTTGCGCCCTGTTTGACAATCACCTAGCCTATAATTGACTTCGAACCTTTCGTGTGTTTCAACCAGCTTTACTTGTTGTGTCCTTATGTCTTTATGTGTGAAAGGGTGTTCGGTATCTGTTTTTTTCTCTAAAGTAGTTTCTATACCTTCTATTTTCTTCTATTAGAATAATCCGAAAAGTACTACTGAGGTGGGCGGTGCGGCGCGGAGTATAAGAAGTTAGGACATACTCTTATTCATATAAGATCCAAACGTCTCTATATATGTCTCAAAAGAAAGCACGCATCTTTTTTTGCGTGAATCTTGCTCGTATACGGTATACATTCATATATATCCCGTATGGTTTTAGACGTTTGCTGGGTGAATGCATAAAAAACGTTCATTGGACGTTTGGTTCTATCTAGTTATCTTCACATAAACTAGAAACTAAAACTAGAAACTAAAGAGAAAAATGCAGAACGCCTTAGAACTACACACAGAGCAATGGAAAGGTCCATACTTGGAATCTGCTTACGAGACAAAATTCGACATGGATAGGTACAATTGGAAAAAACTATAAGAAGCTTATATCTATTGTATGAAGAAGGGCTGAGGAAGAAGAGAAGATAGTTCTTCATCAATATATTGTCTAAGAAAATTAGAGATAACAATTGGCTGAATATTCCTCCTTGTCCTAGTTTGTATTGTCCCAATTAAGTGTTTTCTGTAATATATTCCACATCTTGTGTAGCGGTACTCTGCCGAAAGCCTTTTTCTAGGACTAGATATGCTATGTATAGTTTTCTGCCTGCTTTTAGTATATTTTCTTAAGTATGTTAATTTTCCGTATTGAGAAGATATGGTCTTGGGTTGATTCAAAGAGCTGCTTCAGTATTACTTAAAGTTTACGTTAAACTTTATTGCATTTTTTAGTGTTCTGTAGAAATTTTTTTTATTTTCTTTAAAGTTTACTTCAAGAATCTTTCCAAAATGTTCCCATATCCTCGGTTTAGCTGTTTTTGTTTCCACTTTTATAATTTTCTTAGTCTTTTGTAAACTTCAAAATCTTGTTAATTATTGGAATTGAGATATTTTTCCCATTTTCGTTTATTTCTCCGAATTTCTCCTTTTATTTTATCGTTCCACCAGTGATTTTGCTTGTTCTATATTTCTTCCACATTTATAAAATACGGTTTGGGTGTTTCTTTTATTCGCCCTTTAATCTGATTTTGATACACATCCGTTTTCTATTCTAATTTTTTTAATTTATCTTTCTTTACTGCTTGTTTCTTTCTATTACTATATTCTTTTATTTTTAGTTCCGCCCTTACTTGAAATATAGTACATAGTTTGTAAATTGAACCAGATTACTAGATGTTTCCAAAATAATTTAGTGAACTAGTTTAGTAAATAATTTATATAGGAAAGCTACATTAAGTAATCATTGCCAAGGAAGAAGCCATATTTATATAAAATATTAGCACATGTAGCTTCCGGGAAAACTACCTTATAAATATTTCTCAGAAAAGGAGAGCTCTTTCCATAGTGTTAGAAACTCTTGAATAATTACTATTTAAATAAAATATGCAAATGTAATTTTCACTTGTAAGTTTTGTTTCAGAAATAATTTAGTTGATGAAATACTTGCTATTTAAATAAAATAGAGAAAAAGTAAACAAATTTGCAAAGGTTTGCTAAAAGAATAATTCAGTAACTTAGTGTTATCTTAAAAAAATTACGTCTTTGTATAATAAAGCTTATCATTTATTTATGCGTTCAAATAAATTTTAAGAAAAACGCGTCTGCGATATATTAAGCGTCTTCAGTATGAATTCAAAAACCGTATGCAAATTTCTGTCTAGTCAAATATAAGATTTTTTTCGCAAACTTTCAGTAGGGAGGGTATTCATTAGTTGCGCGAACAAGAAAGTTGTGTACGTGTGTATAATATACATGGGGAGTTATCATTTAAATAAAGCTAGAGAAGTACATACCTTGGAATGTAAAAAAATAGGAGATGGAACGTGAAATCAGAGCTTCGAGTTAAACTCGGGGATCTGAAAAAGAAATTCACTGTATTAAGCATGCATGCATATGAAAAGTCGCAAAGCTATTGTCAAAGAAAACTATTGTATTCTGTGCAGGCAGAAATGAATATCTGCATTTTATATTTTCTTGTTATTGGCGAGGGTAAAAATAGGGGGTAATTTATTTAATTATGACATTAAAGAGTGAAGGAGCTTTATATTTATATTATAAGCACGGAATAGTTTTTATCGCAGACACTATAAAGGAATACGCCGTCTTATAAAAACATTTATAACCTAACAAAGTATGTGCCTTGGCTAGGGCTGTAATGTAACATGCATTATTTAAAATGCCCGTTTGGTATGTTTACTATGTTTTATAAACCTACCATTTCATCCATATATATCCCTAAAACAAAAAAAATTACGAAACTTTTTTCTCGTCCCGACTGCGAGTGATCAAATTAAACGAATCTTGTCCTTTGTTTTAAACTAAGAGTCGAGGAATCATGTCTTATTTCACGAAGCTTCTTGTTTCCCAGAGGACAAAGTTTTTACTACAGTTCGAAAGTTGGCAGCTCTGGCTGCAGCGGAAAAAATGAGGATCGTGACAAAGAAATTGAGATGAAATGAGACGGAATCTTGAAATTCACTAAAGCGACAACTTTCGTAATTACGCGAATGAATTACAAAAAAAAGGAGAGAAGAGAAAACGGAGCGACCGCCACCCGGCCTGTATATAAATCAGATTTTAATGCTGTATTTCGGATAAGTCGTTTCTGAAGAGAAAAGAGAGATAGTTAGATAACGAATTATTCATATTTAACGCAAATTAGAACCGCCACAAATTACTCATGCTCTATTCTTACTTGTTTTAATTACATTGCGAACCCATGTTTAAAGCAAAGCTCGCATAAAATATTGCGCATTTAGAAAAGTCCAAAGAGAAACGTTTCATTTCATTTATATACACTTTAGCTAAGCTTCAAAATTGCCTATATAAATTATTAAACGACTACTCTTTTCGATTATTATTCTACAAATAAATCTTCAATCTCAACCTTTCTATTTACACTTTCACTGCATTTAAATCTATCTTAAATACCTTAAACTTTACTAGTTAATTAGTATTAAACACAGTTTATTGCACATCCAGTTGTAATTACAAACGATCATTTATATTATTGCTAAGAAACTCAATTATTTAACAATGAAATTAAACTACACTGCACTAGAATACAACTGAAACAATTACACGAGAACTCTGCACGAAGTACCTTTCAATTTTCGAGTAAGAATGGTGCATTAGTAATTTGTGGCGGTTCGAAATTGCGTTATATATGAATAATAGTATATTTAATCATGTATATATATATATATATATATATATATATATATATATATATAAACAATCATATATAACATTATTGTCAATCATGTATGTTTACTTCAACAGAGTCCAAATTATTATTATTATTTTCAAATGATATTTCTTAGATTTTCAAATATTTGAGGTTTTGTGAAAGACTGGATGGTCTTTTACAAAACCTCAAATATTTCGATAATAAGCGACGTAATCTAGGTTTTCCTTGATTATTTCAAAAACTGTTGGGAATCTTAAGCCTCGTTGAAATGTTTTTATGTAGTGAATTCAATTCTCTACGACAGAGTTTCCCAAATGCCAGGGTCGCGACCCATAACCGGGCCATGGAAAAAAAATACCGGGTCGCAAAGGAACTCACATCGAAAATTTGCTGCTTTTTGTTTTAGTTTATTTATTTTTACGAAAATGTTTTATTGAATAAATTGTTTGGAAAAATACTTTATACTTTTATACTTTCTGTGAATATATCAAGCTATTCTTGGAAGAAAATATTAAAAACAAATAACGTCCTACAACGCCTCGACTTGTGAGAGAACACAAACTTAAATTATTTTGATTTTAATTGTAAAAAACTAGTACTTAATCATTATTCTTTGTAAGTTTTCGGCTACCAATAGCTAACATTATATAAGCCTATTATATATTCAATTTCTTTTCGAAAAGAGATGTGGCGCAGCTACATGGACCTGATGGACAACACCAGGCTGGTCCGAATAATAATAAAATAATAGCCCCTTTCCTAGTATTTACATGCCTCAATGGGGATACCTAAGAAAGGGTAGCTATTTTTCAGCCTCGGCTTATGTTGGAGATAGGGTGGCTGGCCCTACGCTTCTGCGCTGCCTATTATTACGCCAGGTTTAACTTCAGCGCTCCACATTTTCTAAGGCTGAGTCAACCTTGGCCGAAAAATTGCCTGATAAATATGGCTTTGTGTGGGGATCGAACCCACGACCGCTGGATTTGTAGTCTAGAGCTATTTCTATTTTCTATTCAAACGTGTATATTTAATAATTAACAATAATATCAATGCAAAAACATAACGATAACAATAACATGAACATAAGAATCCCTACCCTATTCGGGTAACACTTCTAAATTTTTATGGGAGAGCAGCAAACCGTCAAGTACTTACTAATACATGCTAGGCATGTTGTAGCAGCACATAACTTATCGCTTTTTTTCTAATTTGGTTCTAAATTTCGGATTCGGAATTCAGGTCAAAATAATTTATTATGTTGTACTAAAAATATTAAAAGTAAACAAGCGAGGTTTTGTGATAAACTGTCATCTAAAAGGTAGGTAAAAATTTTTAGTAAGATAAAACGTCTATTTGAATTAAAAGAGAAACAAAATTTGGAATACATTCACGCACTCATTCATCGTCATTTTCTCCAAATATGGGTTTGGTATGGGAGTTTGTGTTTCAGTGTGATTGGTGTGTTGTGTTGTCTAATTGTCGTCAAGTCTCTAATATGTCTGTTTGGGTGTCTTTTGTTTGCGAGTTTAGATTAAAATTTTTGTGACTGTTCGTAGATGTAATCCGTTAGTCTGGGAATCTGTGCTTCGTTATGTAAGTCACCAATTTTAGTATAAATATCCCTATTCAAGGCCATTAGTGCCATTAGGCACTTGTTTTTAAATCGTTGCAGGATTACCAGGTTGGTCTTGGCAGCACTGCACCAAGCCGGTGCTGCATACACTAAAACGGGCCGACTTATAGTTTTATACAATAACATTTTGTTGGATTTTGACAAATGACTGTGTTTATTCATTAGGAAGTAGATGCTCTTCAGTGTAGCGAAAGCTCTGTTAATTATGCATTTGATGTGTACTTTGTAACAGAGTTTTGTGTCTAAATAAACACCCAGGTATTTTACCTCCTTCTTAGGAGCTACTGGGATATTTTCTATTTTCGGTGGGTAGATGAGTTTAGTGTTGGTGTATTTTCGTGCGTAGGTGATGGTTTCTGTCTTTTGCGTGTTTAGTGTAATTTTCCAAAGCTTGAAGAATTTTGTAATAAGATCTACGTGAATTTCTGTCTTTTTGTGTGCTGTGATTGAACTAAATGAGTGACTGTAAATTGCGGTGTCGTCGGCGTATAGTGCAAGTTTTGATGGTGGCATAGTCGGCATGTCATTTATGTAAAGGTTAAATAAAATTGGTGCTAGAATCGACCCCTGGGGCACACCTGCTGCTACAGATCTAGGTCTCGAGTATTTATCATTTATTACTACAGTAAAGTGGCGGTCTGTCAAGTAACTGTTTAATAATTTTATAATAGTCGGTGAAAATTTTAATTTAATCAATTTAAATAGTAGTCCGTCTGTCCAAACTCTGTCAAACGCTTTATGTATGTCTAGTAATGTCATGGCAGTTACGTTCTGTTTATTAAAATTTAATTTTACGTCCGTTATTATTCTACAAATTTGCTGTACTGTCCAAATCCAAATTGATCGTCAGTCAGAATTTTGTGTCGTTTGATATATTTCTTTAGTCTGTTAAGTATAATTTTTTCTGCAATTTTACTCAGAGTGTTCAGTAAACTAATGGGTCTGTAACTATTCGTGTCTGAGTCTTTCTTTCCTGGTTTCAGTATCGGAACAACATTGGCCACCTTCCAGGAGGGCGGAAAATATTGCAGTTTAAAAATTCCGTTAATTATGTGTGTCAGTTGTACCAAAGCTTTTCGTGAGAGATTTTGTAATGATTTGTTTTGTATTTGGTCAGGTCCGGGTGCTTTCAGTGGTTTTAGATGTTTAATAATGAAATTAATTTCCGTCGGGCAAGTGGTCAGTTCGTGGTCTGGATCTGTAAAGTCCTGTCCATTTAGAAATTCCCTCACGATTTCAACTATTAATTTCTGTTTGTCATCAAGTTCTGGGTCAATTTTGTGTACTTTTTCAAAAGTATCTGCAATAAGTTCCGCCTTGTCCTGGTCGCTCATTGCCGTTGTTATTCCATCTGTCAGCGTCGGTATCGATTTGTGGGTCGTCTTTAGTCTTTTGGTCATTCTCCAGATGGAGTTGTCTGTCGGTGTCAGTTCTGTCAGTTTCTTAGTCGATCTATCGTTTCTAAATTTGTAAATTTCAGTCCTTATTTGTTTCGTCAGTCTATTTGTTTCTTGTTTGTCCGTAATGCCCCTGTATTTTTGCCAGTCTCGTCTATGTCTGTTTTTTTGTTTGTATCATAGTCGTTATGTGTTCAGGTAATTTTTCATTAAGTAGGTCTAATTTTCTGTTTCTAATTAGTCTACGTCTTGCCAAATTGATTGATTTCGTCAGTTTTTCTGTCTCAGTATCAATTTCATCGGTTGTCTCCACACGCTGAATAGTAATATTTCTGTCCAAGAGTCGCCTAAATTCTGTCCAATCTACGTCTTTATAGTCAGGTATGGTTCGTCGGTATCGTTCGTACTTCAGGTAACCAAGGGTGATTCTAACAGGATTGTGGTCTGAATTTAAAACGTCCAAAGTGTAATTGTCTGTGAGGTTGGGGAAGTTTTTGGTTAGAGCAATGTCTATGGGCTAGGGGTCATGTTGTTTGCAGGATAGTGTATGTGTGTGTCTGGATAGAGAATCGAGCATCCACTCCCTAATATGTAGTTATACAATGTCAGACCATTCCTGTTATTCCTGTGACAATCCCACGCCGTATGAGTGGCAACAAAACAAATTTTGTTTGGACACATTTGTCCCCAATGTTCGTCAGTAGATTCAGGTCTCTGTCTGATATTTTGTTTACTGGTGAGTTGTAAATCGAAACGATGTGTATGTTGTTCGTCAGTCGGATGGCTATGTTTTCAATTTTGATCGTGTTGTGTGTTTGTATTTGTGTGTGTGGTATGTCGTTCCTTACCAGTATTGCCACACCACCAGCTCCATTTCTAGAATCTCTCCTCAGGACAAAGTAGCCTCTGACCCTGAGCGAGAAGGAATGATCTATTTTCGTTTCGTAAAGAAGCATTATTGGAGTATGGGTACTGTTCAGGAACGACACAAGTTCAACCATTTTATTTCTGATGCCATTGGCGTTCCAACTTATAATGTCTAACGCATTCATACTAAATTACTGCAATATGAAATTATGGTTTGCAATGCTTCTCCCGTTGTTCTGCATTTAAAAAGTTGGTTGTTCAAGTCTTTCCACGCATTAATTAAATTTGGAAAATTTGATAAAATTTCATTTGTCCTGTTCATCTCCTCCAGTAAAGCGTTCGGTGAGGTCGTGGGTCCTGTCTGCAGTAGGATTCCTGTCCTCAGTGGCGTCTTGTGTCGGTGCCTGTCGTTGTCGTAATCTCGGAAAGTCTTCATGCGTATTTAAATTTTGACTATTTTGTTGCCAAACGTTTATTTTTGGAGTGGGAGCTGGTAAGTACGTGGGTTTTGGAGGTTCCTGTACAATATGTTTAGGTCTTCTATTTAATAACCACTCTAGTCTTCGTTTATACGCTGGACAATCAGTCGAATTGGCCGTGTGTGCACCCCCACAATTGGCACATTTCGCCTCTTCGCTTCTCGGTTTCACGCAAGCGTGCGAGAAGTGTTCTTCGCCACATTTCATGCACACTGGAGTCGCAAAACAGTTTGAGGTGGCGTGACCCCACTG
The DNA here is from genome assembly GCA_944588485.1 of Phosphuga atrata. Lineage (NCBI taxonomy): Eukaryota > Metazoa > Arthropoda > Insecta > Coleoptera > Silphidae > Phosphuga > Phosphuga atrata. Next base: position 40,560,798 of record OX155894.1, read on the forward strand.
TTGGCAGCGATGACATTGAGTCATCTGTTTTTTGTTAATATATTGACGAAAGTTTACTCGAGTGTTTTGTACAAATTTTACTAAATCTTCTAAAATTTTTATCGAAATGTTTTTCGGAACTACAACCAAAAATAATGGCACCCTAGTATTCTCATTTTACTGCATTTAATAATATTAATTTGAAATTTCACTTTAAATTCTTCAACAATTTCATCTGCCTCTGCATCTTCGGGAAGACCATGGAGTACAAAAGCATTTGTCTTCTCGCTCTTCAACGTATACGTATGGAAATCATCGTCAATATTCAATTTAATTTTGTTATAGCTTTCTAAATTGTTTACAAAAATATTTGTCGTATCTCTGCCGAACTTGATACTGAAATTTTCTTCCCCGATAATTTCGACAATTTTCCTTCTTAAAGCTCTTCCTTCTGTAACTTTTTTATGTAAAACGATAGGCGGAGGTTTAAAAGACAATGCCTTGCCTTTTGCCGGAGTTCTGCGCGACATCTAACGGTCACATTCAACATCTGAGTTGTCCGAGACCTCCAGATCTGATAAAGGTTGGAAGTAATTTCCTTCTCTTAACCTTTTTGATGGTCCCGGGAGATTTGGGTCCAGATCTATTTTAGAATTTTTCTTTTTATTCATTTTTTATCTAGTAGGTTTTCTTATAAAACGTCAAATTAATTAAATGTCAAATTTAGAAATTCTTCTCAAAATACAAATTACCAATTCACTTTGTTTTACACATTTATTTTAACACACCAACAGTAATTAAATTTTAACTCTTTGTTTTCACTAAACTTCTCTCCCAATTAGCTTTGCACCACTTAAATTACACAATTTCTACGAGGAAATTTTGTGCCACGTCTGTAGTCTAGAGCCTTGCCTCTAGTCCACGCCAGCTCCCTAGCGTGACGCCGGCTGGTCCGAATATCCCAGGATAATTCGCCAAGTGCGAAAAGAAGCCCAGGGAGACCCATAAAGCAGTGGAGCGAAAACAGGCCCCACCTTGACCGACCATAGTGACGGATGAACAGGCAGACCTGTCTATAATGAGACAAAGAAGAAGAAGAATTACTCTTCGTCTGTTCCTGCTACTACCAGAGCAATACTACCAAATAGCTTTAGACTAAGTACTCCATCGTACAGGATGTTCCACAGTGTAGGACCCATTGCTAAGCCCTGTGAACACCACTATGCACTTCTCGATGCACGAGTTCACCGCCTGCTTCGATTATAATCTTTTGATCATGTAGAAAAGTGCGCAGTAGTCTCAGTAGGTATGAGGGAAGCCTCTCTCGCTAGTCTCATTTATAATATCGTCCCATGCTGCTGTATTGAAAGATTCTTAACATCTAAGGTAATGAGCACACTAATCTTTCTTGTCGCTCTCGTACCAGCTGAGGCTTTCTCTACAACGTCCAGGATTCCCATAATAGTGCCACTGTTGACCTGTCCTCCCTGAATCTATGCTTGACTTAGCTCAATCTTTATCCTATGTAGCACTAACTGTTCCTGCAGTTTTCCTGCAACTTCCAGCAGAGACAATGGTCTATAAGACGATGGGTTTTCTATGGGCTTGTCTAATTTTCTTGCCCCCTTCGCAGTTCTAAAGAGGAAGAACCTACGAAGCCGGATCCCCAAACCGGAAGTCGTTCCGTTCAGCGGTAGGCTCGCAATAGAACATTTTTTACGGTTTTTCGCAATTATCTCGAAATTTTCACCGAAGGGTCGAGAATGAGGATTCGTAATGACAGTTTTATGCGGAAATCGGCGGTTCCCATAGGTCGGCGATTGGTCCAACTACGGCCAAAAATTTGTGATTTATTTGATTTATCCCATCTTTCCTGCCACTGTGTTAATGTGATCGCCCTCTCGCTAAATGCTGGGTCGTAGTCGGCCTTCGTCTGTCGGGGATGGTCCTAGGCCGATGAAAAACGATTTATTTTTTCGAAAAACGGTTGACGATTCACAGGAAGCGAAACGTGCAAATTTGGTTTCGGAATGTGGACAATTTAAGGAGGAAACCTCCCAGAACCTCCCAGCTAGGATGCAAAATGCGAATTTCGTTTGCTTGCAATAACTTTGCCAGTTGCGAACTTGTTGCGACTTTTAAAAGCCTATGACGCGCTCCGGTCTGTTCTCGATCTGCCATTGTGGGACAGCAAGTTGTGCCATTTTTACTTTTATAGATCTTGAATATTTCTTGGAATTCTTGCAAGTTATCTCATTTTCGCTTTTTCTTGTTTTAAAATCTTCAACGCGCCATTTTGAAATATATTTGAACTGTTATCACATGAATTCGCAAACTACTTCGCACCAGTGTTGCCAACCGTACGATTTAAATCGTATTTATACGACCTTTTTGGAGCAGATAAGATGTATGATCATGTATTCGAAATCGCACGCAAAATATACGATCTTTCCAAATTTTTCAATCTTCATAACAAAATATAAAAATAACAGAAACAAAAAACAGACTTTAACCGGCCACAAACTTCTTCTTTGGATTATCAATGAAGGCATCCTATAATTTTTTAAACCCTGTGTGCCACTCATACTTTGGAACGACGATTCCCCGCATAATCGATTTACCGCAATCCAAGCAGTATGGTCTTGCGTTATACTGCATTAACAAAGAAATTTTGACCTATTCCATATACCACAGGGACAACATGTTCTCCTAACACAATGAGTCAACATAGAGACTAGCGTTAAGATTTCCTGGAATTACAACAAGGTCGATTCTATTCACGATTCTAATCCCACCTCAAACCATACCTGAACCACCTCCTAATCTTTCGACTTCCTGGACAGTATAAGGCCATCGCAACGAGTAATGCGGAACCTTAATTCAGCCGTGGAGAGCACAGACTTCCATGCTCGAAGTTGCCAAGCGACATGTTCACTAGCAATTCACCCAGTGGTGACTTTCACAAACTGGGACAAAACTGGGTTTATACCCAGTTTCTGGATATTATGGAAAATTTTCTGGATATTATTATCCAGAAAATTTGCCATAATATCCAGAAAATAGGATATACCCAGAAAATTAGTTATAAAACCTAGAAAATTGTGTATAAAACCCAGAAAATTGGGTATTATATCCAGAAAATTTGGTATAGCATCCTGAAAATTTTCTGGTTATACAAAAAATTGGTATAATATGCAGAAAATTAAGTATAAAACCCAAAAAATTGGGTATAATTTAAAAAAAAAGGTATAATATCCAGAAAATTGGTTGGTCAAATAAAAATTGGGTATAATACGCATAAAATTGGATATAATGCCCAGAAAATTGGGTATAATGTCCGGAAAATTTAGTGTAATATCCAGAAAATTTGGTATATTATCCAGAAAATTGGTTGATTACATAAAAATTGGGTATAATACACATAAAATTCGATATAATACCCAGAAAATTTAGTATAATATCCAGACAATTGGTTGGTCACATAAAAATTGGTTATAATATCCAGGAAATTGGATATAATACCAGAAAATTGGGTATAATATCCAGAAAATTGGGTATAATATCCAGAAAATTTGGTAAAATATCCAAAAAATTAGTTGGTCACATAAAAATTGAGTATAATACGCAGAAAGTTGGGTATAATACAAACAAAAATTGGGTATAATACGCAGAAAATTGGATATAATACCCAGAAAATTGGATATAATATCCAGACAATTTTCTATAAAATACAGGAAATTCGGTGTAATATCCATAAAATTGGTTATAATATCCAGAAAATTGGGTATACTACCCACAAAATTGGGTATAATATACAGAAAATTAGGTATAAGACCCACAAAATTGAATAAAACAGCCACAACATTGAATAAAATACCCATAGTGGATATAGTAACCACAAAACGGGGTATAATATGCAGTAAATTGGATATAATAACCAGAAAATTGGATACAATACGTAGAATTCAAAACCCAGAAAAATGGGTATAATAGCCAGAAAATTTGGTATAGTATCCAGAAAATTGTTTGGTCACAGAAAAATTGGGTATAATACGCAGAAAATTGGGCATAATACCCAGTAACTTGGGTATAATACGCAGAATATTGGATATAATGCTCAGAAAATTGGGTATAATATCCAGAAAATTGGTTGGTGACATCAAAATTGGTTATAATACCCAGAAAATTGGATATAATACCAGAAAATTGGGTATAATATCCAGAAAATTTGATATAATATCCAGAAAATTAGTAGGTCACATAAAAATTGGGTATAATACGCAGAAAATTGGGTATAATATACATAAAAATTGGGTATAATACGCAGAAAATTGAATATAATACCCAGAAAATTGTATATAATATCCAGAAAATTTTCTATAATATCCAGAAAATTCGGTATAATATCCAGAAAATTGGTTATAATATCCAGAAAATTGGGTATAATACCCACAAATATGAGTATAATATACAGAAAATTGGGTATAAGACCCACAAAATTGAATAAAATACCCACAACATTGAATAAAACACCCATAGTGGGTATAGTACCCACAAAACTGGGTATAATATGCAGAAAATTGGATATAATATCCAGAAAATTGCATATAATATCCAGAAAATTGTATATATTACCTAGAATTTAATACCCTGAAAATTGGGTATAATATCCAAAAAATTTGGTGTAGTATCCAGAAAATTGGTTGGTCACATAAAAATTGGGTATAATACGCAGAAAATTGGGTATAATACCCAGAAAATTGGGTATAATACGCAGAAAATTGGATATAATACCCAGAAAATTGAATATAATACTCAGAAAATTGAATATAATATCCAGAATTGTTTTTGTAATATCCAGAAAATTCGGTATAATATCCAGAAAATTGGTTATAATATCCAGAAAATTGGATATAATACCCACAAAATTGGGTATAATATACAGAAAATTGGGTATGAGACCCACACAAATCGAAAACACTCACAACATTGAATAAAATACCCATAGTGGGTATAGTACCCACAAAACTGGGTATAATATGCAGCAAATTGGATATAATACCTAGAAAATTGGATATAATACCTAGAATTTAAAACCCAGAAAATTGGGTTTCATATCCAGAAAATTTGGAATAGTATCCAGAAAATTGGTTGGTCACATAATAATTGGGTATAATACGCAGAAAATTGGGTAGAATACCCAGAAACTTGGATATAATACGCAGAACATTGGATATAATACCCAGCAAATTGTGTATAATATCCAGAAAATTGGTTGGTCTCAAAAAAATTGGTTATAATACACCGAAAATTGGATATAATACCAGAAAATTGGGTATAATATCCTGAAAATTGGGTAGAATATCCAGAAAATTAGTTGGTCACTTAAAAAATGGGTATAATACGTAGAAAATTGGGTATAATACACATAAAAACTGGGTATAATACGCAGAAAATTGGGTATAATACCCAGAAACTTGGATATAATACGCAGAGCGTTGGATATAATACCCAGAAAATTGTGTATAATATCCAGAAAATTGGTTGGTCACTTAAAAATTGGTTATAATACCCAGAAAATTGGATATAAATCCATAATATCCAGAAAATTGGTTGGTCACATAAAAATTGGGTATAATACGCAGAAAATTGGGCATAATACTCATAATAATTGGGTATAATACGCAGAAAATTGGATATAATAACTAGAAAATTTTCTATAATATCCAGAAAATTCGGTATGATTCGGTATGAAATTGGGTATAAGACCCACAAAATTGAATAAAATACCCACAACATTGAATAAAATAGCCATAGTGGGTATAGTACCCACAAAACTGGGTATAATATGCAGAAAATTGGATATAATACCCAGAAAATTGGATATAATACCTAGAATTTAAAACCCAGAAAATTTGGTATAATATCCTGAAAATTTGGTATAATATCCAGAATATTGGTTGGTCACATTAAAATTGGGTATAATACGCAGAAAATTGGTTATAATACCCAGAAACTTCGATATAATACGCAGAACATTGGATATGATACCCAGAAAATTGTGTATAATATCTAGAAAATTGGTTGGTCACATAAAAATTGGTAATTGAAAAAAATTGGGAAAAAAATTGGGCATAAACCCACAAAACTGGGTGTCGTACGCAGAAAATTGGGTTTAATGCCCCAAAAAAATGAGTATAATACCCTGAAAAATAGGTATAATACCCAGAAAATTGGGTATAATACCCAGAAACTTTCTTTCTTTCTTTCTGAGAAATTTTCCTGTTTCTTTTGTTGTACACAGATTTTCTATTATTTCTGGGTATTTGCAAAATTGTTATGGGCTTTTTCTGGGTATTTTTGCGATTTTTTTGGGTATTTCTTGAATTTTTGGCAAAAACAAAAGTTCGTGTTTCGTTTGTATTTTCTGATAGTCTATATATTTATAGAAACAACAGAAAATACAAAAAAAAATTAATACAAAATTTTGACATTTGACACAAAAAAATCCGCAAATATTTGGATTACACACACAAACAAATGACATTCAAACAACAAAAGGAACTTTAGATATGTATTCAAAATCTGAGCCTAAATCTTGACTCAAATTGTCAAAATAACAAAAATAACAATAATTTTTACATATCTGTCAAATTTGACATTTGTCATATTCATTAAAAACTATTACATAACCTCAAAATTGACGAGTATCAAATTTGACAGTTTATTATTCATTAAAACTGTCAAAATTGGCAACTGTTACATAAACTAGCTGACAGTTCTCAAATTTGACAGTTATTTCTTTAATTTCACAAAAATAATCACCATTCTAATGTTTTTCAAGCGTTTTTCTCGTTCATTTGTGGCAACACTGAATCACTAGTTATTGTCAAAATGACATAAACCACACAAATGACAGTCATAATAAATTTGACATTAATGTCAAAAGTCAGAGAGTGGGCATTCCAAGTTATAAGTTAATTTAATTAATAAAATAATTAATGAGTAAATAACTTGAACTTGTTAAATATATAAGACGATAGTTTTCTAGTGAACTGTTTACCATTGCATTATTTACCTAGTTATGTAACAATTAGTTAGATAACTAAAAGTTTGTGTTAGTAATATATTTTACAAAGTCTTTGGGGCTTATTGAATTTGTTGTGTGTCTTTGTTGAATTTGTTGTCTCAATATACTAAAATATTTAAAAACTACACCGTTTTAAAAATACTATATTGATTTTTCAGTGAATGTTGAAAATTTCAAACACAACTTTATTACATATTGATCTCATATATTTTACAGTTAACGTAAAATGTAATTCAAATGTATATTACCTGATCTGAATAGATTGTAAAAACGGAAAGTATATTGCTATATTAAATGACAACAGAATAAATAAAAACTTTTATTTTACTGGAACAAACTATTATTCAAACTAAATTTATCGACATTAGAATATTATTATATCTGGTTATCCAGCATAGGATTAAATCATAACGGGTTTAAAGAGTCAATGGCTTGACAAGCTTTTAATATCTTTTGCTCCACATGAAATTGTTCAATCTCTTGTAAACAATATTTGCCCATAGAAAACGAGCTATCTTATGCAACATTTTTACATATAAAATATCTACGTGACAAAATATCTAAATACAAAACGAAAACTTTCTTATTATTTAACCCTTTCACTGCCATGTCAATTATAAGGAATAACACACAGCGCCAATATTTATAAAAATGCCGGTAATTATGCAACTCCTTTCACATAGATAAGTCACCTATAGACCTTTTTACGGTTAGTTAAGCGCATGCGCATCCGTCACGTTTGAAAGACGGGAATATGAAAGTTTCGGGCAAATATTAAGGTTATACGTTAAAAAGTTCGGGCAATTCTGACGTATAACAGGCGGAAATTTACGCATGCGCACAAAAAAATTAAAAAAAAACTTTTTTCTTTTAAAAAAAAAACTATGAAAAGGTTTATTGATCAAAAGTCACTGAAAAAATAAGAGGGCAAAAAACATGAATTTTTGGAATTAAAAAAAAAAAATTATAAACCGTAAACCAACGACTCGAAATCTAACACAGCCGATTTGAAAAAGATTCAAGTATTTTCTAAAAATAATTTCACCCATCTGCCGTCGCCGGGGGCGGCTGGGAGAATTTTAAAGCTTTTTTCACTTTTTCACCCACAACTCGGACAGTTTTCATCGCACGGATGTTGTTCCGGTGTCGGTTCGTTCGTCTATTCCTGGACTTCAAGAATTTGATCGACTATGTCAGAGCAAGGGGCCGCTGGAGGCGGTGTTTTAGTCGGAGGGCCCGGATTCGCAGGAAAATGTGAATAACGTCGTCCACAAAAGCCGCGCAGCGACGAGAGTAGTGTCGAAGCAAGCACGCGTCACGAAATTTTCTACCGGAGCCCTTGCGTGAATTTCATTTTTGCTGGCCATCTTCGCCGTGACCTCCGTAAAAGTGGTAATTTTTTAAATCAAACTTTTGGGGTCCGTTTGGGGAAGTGAATCACCATATCGCGGCGGAATCACGAATTTCGATCAATTCTGAGACGACTGACATGTGGTGTTTCCCGGATTTCACCTGGGGGTCCGCACCACGTGGGTTTTTGAAAAGGTCAAATTCGGCTTTTTTATGCCGCCGAAAGAGGTAGATTTTCGGTGTTTTAACCGCTTCTTCTTGTCGTCTTCTATGCTTTAACTGCGCTAAATGTCCGTCCGCACGTTGTACACCCTCAGCTTTGGTCCTCCGTCCTGCCACGCCCTTTCAGAGGGTCAAACCCCCCACCCCCCTCCCCCCAAAAAAAATGAGGTTTCTGCGGAAACGGCCCGACGGAAGTGGCAGCAGCGGCCCAAATGGGATTGTACATTTTTCCACCGAGAGCCCCGTTTAGCGGTGCCATTTTCGCTACTCAACTCCCCCAGGTTCGGACGCACCAGACCGAAACCTAAAATCACGAATAAGGTATAATGAACCTTTGAGGCGCATTTTTCGTCGGATTCCAAAAATTCTTCCCGGATGCTTTGGCTGCGACGTCTGTGACGTGCAAGAAATTGCAACTTTTTTTGCCGATTTTTCAATCACTTCCACTGACGCCCTACATTTATGTAAAGGGTTCTAGGTCGACGATTGGATTCGTTCTCCTACGAACACTTGTTCGCAACTATTCCGGTAGGAATTTTTAAACTGCAACGACTTTTTGCGAATCTGCGGCAGTTTAAAGAGAAAAATGCGCAAAAAGTGATAAAACACCAGAGGCGTTTCACGGTGGTACCTAGAATACCCGAACCAATTGGCGGAACGGAACGGGACCGGCGCCATTAGATCGGGCATAGAACTTATTAGTTTGTTTGGAAGTTTATTCCAGATTCCGTTGAAGATGGCATCGCGACGCCATAAAACGACGTTTCTTGGACGTCCGGGAAAACTCGCGCAGAATCACCAACTTAAACTCTGCGGTAACAGTTTTGGGCGATTTCCGCAGAGAATTGAACGTTTTATCTTTTAGTGCAAGCGGCATTGCGCTGCATCGTTTGCAACCGTCGCGACGCCCGCCCAAACTCGCCCTATAGCAAGAAAATAATGACGAAAGTAAAACGTCCATATTTTTGTAGCCCCCCGGTGAATGTTCTGGATTTTTCAGTGGATTATAGAATGGTCCGTTGGCTTTTCGCACCAATAATTAGCGGAATCACGTCGCGACGCCCACTTATAACTGTTAATCGGCACAGAGAAAAACTTGAATGTTAATTAGGGGCACCAGGATGTCGCGGTCTCACATTCCAAGTTGAGCGGCACGTGCGGTAGGTGCGGTCAGTCTAACCGCTGCAGTTTCGCCGTTTCTGGGCGCATGGACTCAAAAATGCGCACGAATCGGAACGGATTCCCGTACCACTTTTGTATTTAAGAGTTCGCGATCCGAGCCGTCCCCGTCGAGCTGCCGACGTTGGAAAACATCACCCTTTTTTTGCACGGTTTTTTTACATTTACGCCCCTCATCGCGTCCCCGAATCCGACTTTTGCGGCACGATACGATGCCGCCCGCCGCTGCGCATAGTTTGGTACCACTATCGGCTTCTTGCGTCGTGTTATGGACGAACAAAGACGTTGAAATTTTTGCCTTTTTTTCAACACGCCCGCAAATCACCAAGACGTGGTTTATCCAGAAAACTGACACTTTCACCGTGTAGCCTGGTCTTTTTTCTATCTGGACTGCGAGTTTTGCCATTCCGCGGCCTGAAGTTTGCGCGGGGAGATTTTTTAAAAAAACCTCAAAAAATGGAAAGTTTTGACAAATTTCTTAAACTTTAAATAATCTCAGCAAAAAGAAAACCCGGGCTATATCGCCCTGGACGGCTCTGTATGAATTCAGGGCCCCGGGTCACACCTCCCGGAATGGCGGTGAAACGGCTAAACTGTTATATGTCACGTATTGAAAATGTTTTCTTAATAAAAATTTGCATCTAAATTATATTTGTCTCGAAACGTTACAAAATCCTACAAAGTCTGCGATATAAATTTCCTTTCAATAACTGACAGTTTGAGCAATGAATCTAATAATTTCTAGCTTAATACTTTATCTTCACAAGTTTCAAAGTATCTTTCACACTTTCAAATAAGACGTCAAGGTAAAAACAGGTTGTACAAAAATAACTTGTACTGATTTTAGATGAGATGGAAGGGCTTTAAAGTCAAATAAAAATATAGTTGTTTTGGTCTAGTCTTATCTGTATGGAAATGCTTACATAGTCTGGTCTGTCTAGTCTTGCTTCTTTAGTCTTATCTTTATACTTTTGCATGTCTAATATTTTTCAACAGCGTTACAATATTCTTAAAAATATAGCCTTGTTTGTCTAGTCCTTTCTACTTAATTTTATATGTCTAGTCCTATTTGTTTCTTATTGTCTGTCTAATCTTATCTTTCTAGTCTTGTCTGTCAATACTTCTTTCACTAGTCTTACCTCTTTAATCTTGTCTATAGTTCATTGTCTGCATTTTCATCAATTGCCAATTTTTTTTATCTTGCTCTTTTATCTAAGTATAGTCTGTCTAGCCTTGTCTGTTTCGATTTATCCGATTCAACTTATTTGTTTCATTTTGTCTGTCTAGGTTAATTTTGTAAGCTATATCTAGACAGTCAAATTCAAATTCAATCAGACATGTGTCTAGGCAGACAAGACAATATTCTATGTACTTGTCTGTCTAGTTTAGGTCTGAGAGTCTGTATAGTCTTTACAATCTTGTCTTCTATGTCTTAAGCCTTATCACACCAATAATTTCTTTATTTATTGTCTTCTTCTTCTTCTTAGACATGTGCCTGTTTCATTAAGTTCCTCTTTAGTCTCTAATCTCCTGTGATATGGATGTCCAGGAGTCTGCCCATCTCTTTGGTGGCCTTCCAGGTGGTCTTGAATTGTTGGGTCTTTGTGTCATGGCCCAGTTAACGATCCGTTGTGGGATCATGCGTTTCACATGGTCCCGCCAGTGCCTCCGACGGTCTCTTGTCCAGCGTACGACATCCTGTATTTGTAGATCCTCTCTGAATGTGGAGCTCTTGATTTGGTCTCTTAGTGTGACCCCCTTTATCGCTCGTAGGGTGCGCATCTCTGTCGTTCTTAAGGCTTGTTCGGTAATTGCTGTGTCGGCTCTTGTTTCGGCTGCGTATGTGAGAATTGGTCTTATTGCGGTTTTGTATATTTGGATTTTACCTTCTTTAGATATATGCTTATTTCTCCACATTATATTGTTTATTGCACCGGATATTTCTCGGGTCTTGTTGGTAGCTGCTCGGGTTCCAATCTTAAGATTTTTGTCCCTTGATATTTCTATGCCGAGGTATTTGACCGAGGTACTTGTTCTATTATCTTAGCGTCGAGTTCTAGTTTGCATCTTGTTGGGTATCGGCTGGCTACCATGCACTGAATCTACATATACTTAAATCACGTACGCCCTATATTTTTTAGTAGTAAATTGCCCAAAAGCAGTCAATTGAACAACTGAATGTTAAGAGTATCGATATAGATCTAGATATAGTTAATATATTAGTTTATATTAGATCTAGAAATACTAGACCTTAATATAAGTTAGTGAATAAGTGTAGTACTAAAACAAAGTTTTTTTTTTTAAAGTTTAAAAATATTCGCGTTATTTAAAAAAAAATACCCTGTATACCTTTATACAGGGTATATAGGTATACAGGCAAAATTGAGCAGTAAAAACAAATAGTAAAGTTCCAGAACCCCTAAACACTCATAGTAAATGGGGGATGTATGGTAATAAAATATACGGTAGAATTCCATCGTACGACAACGACATCTTGATGGCTATGCTTGTAGCGGTACTAAGATGGTTGTGATTTCAGGAGGGCTACTTGTCAAGTTAACTGAATGTGCTTGCTACGTCCTCCACAAAAAAAGATACCTTACTTACAAGTTTGAACGGAACCCTCGGTGCGCGATTCACAGCTCGCACTTGGCCGGTTTTTTTTTCGAAAATTTTCTAATGTAACATATCGAAATTTTTACACCACTGTTTAGCCAATGAAAAGGATATCCAAATCGAGAATAAAAAATGGGGATTGCCATTTAAAAAAAATATCGATGACGTCATAGCGCAAACACCAATGACGTCACGAAAATTTTTTTGACGTCATAACGTTGTATTTTCGAAAGTAAAATTGTCGGGTCCGAGCGATTATCCCAAAAGCAGTAAATAAAGAAATTATTGGTGTGATTCCAATCTTTAACACCATATTAGCACATTAAAGTTTGGAATCAAACTAATCATAACTACGTCATAACTTTGTATTTTATTACTTTGGAAAATAAAATTGATGGGTTCGAGCGATTATCAAAAAACAGTAAAAAAGGAATTTATTGGTTTGATTCCAAACTTTAACACCACCCTGTATATATCTGATATATCAGAATTTAAATTCATTTACAAGTTAAAATGTTCAATCTAAAAGCACTTTAAAACAAATATTGAAAATATACAATCTGCTAATTCAACTATGTAGGTAAAATTTTACATTTTATTGGATTAAACAAAATCGATACAGTTTTATCAGAGCAAAAAACGTCACAGTATTTTTTAGGTATCCAAAGGGTAGGGAATTGTAATTTACGTCAGCGCAAAACATAGAAACGCCAACCATATACTTGACTACTAAATAGTTTCCTTGCAAAGATCTATGTACTTCTGAATTTACAGTTGAAACATTTCTTGCATTTCCCCGTTTGAATAACAGCGGTGACATGCCGTTTTAACGAGCAAAGATAAACATAAATGCCGCGGGTTGTATTAAACAATACTAATTATATTAATGTTTTTCCATTTTTTTCTGTCTGTATCATTGGACAGACGAAAAAAATGCATGGCTTTTATTACACTGCGTTGTGTGTGTGTGTATATCAATAATCCGGGTGTATGTATAATATGGATTTAATTCAAACAAAACCGTAAAACAGCGAGCGATACAATATTCTGGGATTATTTCCCCATTAAAAACACCCGCATAAAATAAATAAAATTTTATTTTAGGAGGGTTAAGAAAATATTTTGCCGTTTTAATATAGGGCGCTACGTCGTCGGATATATTATTGAAAGTTATTTTAATATTGTATTACAAATCACAATTTCAAAATAAAGAATTGGACTACTCATTGTATTTTTAATACTTTTACCACATAACCTTTTTTATCATTTCATGTAGTAATGACATTTTCTTCTTCTTCTTCTTTCGAATTGGCTTACTTTGGACCACGCTTGTTCAACTGTTGGGCTTTGACCTTTCCCCAGTATTGTCGCATCTTCTGCCGTTGCAACTCCTTTCTCTCTTCTGTCCAGGGGGTACCTTTCCTTCGAGGCTTTTCCTGAATTCCACGGACTTGCTTCAGGGCGACTGTCTGTTTTTGACATCTGTTATTCCCACTTTTTTAATATCCTTCTCGGTCTCTGTCAACCAGGTGGTACGAAGCTTCTTGTTTTGCCAGAAGGTGAGCAGATGGTTGGTAAGTCGGTTTGGAGGCAATCTTGCAACGTGGCCATAGAAAGCTACCCTTCTTTTTGTGAAGCGGAATGATCAGAGCAGATTTCCAATCGGCTGGTAATTTCTCTGTTTCCCAGATATCCTGGATGATTGTTGGTGAGCGAACCAAATAGGAAATACACAAGCAAAGGGGGGTGGTATGTGGATGAACATCAGAATGCAGCAATTTTGGTGAGAACCAAGGAACTCAGAGTGATAGAGTGGGGGAAAGGACCCAAGTCTGGATCCGGACAAACTTCTGCTCCATATATAGCTGCTATATATCACCGAATGTCGCTATAGAAGAATTTGCTGCATATCTTGGGAAACTCGAAGCATCGCTGAAGGAGAGAGACCTTTTGTGGTAGGCGGGGATTTCAATGGGGAAAAGGCCTACCTGTGGGGTTCCCATATAGAAGATCGAGGAGGCAATATGCTGACCTATCTGGCAGCAGCACTAAACATGGTGACTGCTAATGATAGAATCAACCCCACATTTGTTCGTGGAAACAGCCAATCTATAAATAATAGATGTCACCTTTTATTCAAGCACACTATTAACACGCCTTGATCGATGGAGAGTCTTGAACTCTGAATGTAGCAGCGACCATCTACCGATAGCCTTCATGCTGAAAAAATCTGGGCACCTGCCAGAGCCCTCTCGAGTAAATGTAGGATGGAAGTGGGACGAACGCAAAAAACAAAAGTTGGCTGCGTACATTTACAGCAAGCTGGCTTGGTGCACTCGTTGCACGGCAGACAAACTTATAGGAGTGATAACGCAGTCATGCGAAGAGACGCTAACCCCTAAGAATGTTCACTATGGCTCCAAAAGACCTGTGTACTGGTGGACGCCCGAAGTTGCCGCTTGTAGAGCTACCTGCAAGGAGGCAAGAAAGAAGCTGGCGAGAGCAAACCGCAGCAGATCCCAAAGACAACAATACCAGGTAATTCAAGCCCTCAGGGAAGAATACCAATCCGCTAGGAGACTATTGAAGCGACAGGCAAAGGTTTTGACATTAGTCGACGAAGTGAACAAGGACCCCTGGGGGAAGGCATATAGAATAGTCATGAGAAAGTTAAGGACACGCTCTGTATGGACGAAAAAAGATACTCTCCAGGCGGTAGCAAAGTTGTTTCCTGAACGACCGTAGGCTCGCTGGGTACCCGCGCAGGTGGGAAGTATAAATCCTTTTACTCTGGAGGAATTGAATACGGCTGCAACAAAATTGCGGATGCGGTATCATTGCGGTATCACGGCCGAAGTGATCCGTCTGGTGGTAGCAGTGGTTCCTGAAACGGTGCTTTCGGTGGTGAACGACCTCTTTGCGGTCAGTGTGTTCAGTGTGTCAGTTGTGAAAAAATGGAAGATGGCCAGATTAGTATTGATACCGAAGCAAGGCACGAACGAAGACGGAACACCCAAAGTAAGGTCAATATGCCTGCTATGGACTATGGGGAAGTTATACGAACACCTCGTCAGAGCAAGGCTACATGAGGAAATTGAGGAAAGAAGCGGACTTTCAGAAAGGCAGTACGGTTTCAGACAGGGACGCTCAACTATTGGTGCTATGGAGGAAGTAATTAATTTTCCAAAGTTAGCAAATAGCGGTTCACGGAGAAGCAGAGATCTGTGTGCTCTCACGACTATTGACGTGGAGAATGCTTTTAACACGGCTTCGTGGAGCAAAATAGTGGAAGCCCTTAAGAAGAAAGAGATCTCACCAGAAATTGTTGCCATAACTATGAGCTATCTAAGCGACAGGTGGTTAATAGTCGAAGACGATAGAGTAGTCAAGGTGACTTGTGTGGGCCCCATCTTATGGAACGCACTCTATGCCGCGGTCCTGGAACTGGAGTTGCCTGTCGACGCCCGGACAGTGGCCTTTGCTGACGACTTGGCTCTTCTGACAATAGGTCACAACGAGAATGACTTAATAAGTCTAACTAACCAGTCTCTAGCTAAGATAATGCAATGGATGTTTGACATGAAACTAACCATAGCAATGCACGGAATCTGTGTTCCTAGTAGGTGGTAGGAGGCCGGAGTCAGTGCAATTTCAGCTGGGTGGGTCAATAATTAAACCAGAGAAGAGTATTAAATACTTGGGGGTAGTTATGGACCAGCTGGTGAGCTTCACGCCTCACATTCGTAATGTGTCGGCCAAAGACTCATGCCGAACGTTAGGGGGGGCTCTCAGCCTGACCAGGCGTTTGTTCTCCTCGTTGGTCACTTCAATCATGCTATTCGGAGTGGAGATCTGGGGAACTGGCCTGCAGCTGGGAATAAACAGAACAGTTATGATAAGAGCACTGAGGAGAGCCTTGATTAGAGTAGTCTCTGCAAACCGGACAGTCTCGGCAGAGGCTGTACAAGTGGTGGCTGGATCCCCACCAATAACACTCCTTGTAGACGAAAGGATTGCTCTCAGAAAATGCCAAGGCCTATCCAAGAAAGATGGCGAGTTGGCAAAATGCCTGGCAAGGGGCAAAAAAGGCGTATGGACGCGAGAATTGTTTCCGGATGTGCAAATCTAGGCTGAACGTAAACACGGAAACGTCGACTACCATGTGACCCAGGCGCTAACGGGACATGGGTGCTTTAATGCCTTTCTACACAGAATAGGCAAAAGGCGAAGCGATCAGTGCTGGTACTGCGGCGAAAGAGATGACGCGCGTCATACGATACTTTTCATTTCGATCTTTTGCGAAACATGGGACAAGCTAAGATTAAGGATGGCTAGGAAAACTGGTGTATGGTCTGACAAGGAGAATATGACCGAAATCATGCTAGAAATTAAAGATAATTGGAACGTAACCGCGGAGATGTTAAGAAGCATAATAAAGGCCAAGGAAGTAGATGATAGCAGACTGGAAGCAGGCCAACAAATGTAAAAGTAACCAAAGAGCGTGAACCCAAAGTTGCCGAGTGATAATACCCCGAGAGTGTGCAAACCACGGCAACGCTAGGGACAAGATGCGAAAAAGGGGGGGAGGTGGTTTTAGTGGGTAAACTATCTCTGGAAGTGAAGGAGTCCCGCTCAGCTAGAGGGTGCCTATAAAAGGTTTCCCCTTCCTCCTAAAAAAAAAGGTGAGCAGCCCGGACGGTTACTGTTGAAAATGGTCTATATCTCAGGCCTCTAAACCCTGGCCTCTACATCGGCAGGGAATCGAACCCCTGTCTCCTGCTTGTTAGGCGGTCTATGTTGTCCACTACCGAGTAGGACTCAAATGTAAACCTAACCCAACCTAACCGAACATTCGAAGGATAAGACTTTATTTTATTAACAGTTATAAAAATTTGCATTCATTCGTGGAGTTTTCCATTCGGATACTTTGTGAGTAAATATTGAGGGTGAATAAATTATTGAATTGCTAAAACTCTGGCTACAACTTTTTTACTCTTCCTATAAACGCACTTTTTCGACCATTCATGCTTGGTGCCCCATCAAGATACGTTTACACTGGTGCTGGATTAGAATTTAAAATGGCCAATTTATAATTTGTTTGTCGTTTCTGATAGTTTTTATTTATTCATTCAGTTCCCAAATTCCTTATTCCTTAAAATCGACACTTTTTATTTATTCCTTCAAAACCTATAAAAAACTATAAAAACCTCAATAATCATGATTTGTTTTGTTTCTCAAAATCTTCAAGAACTCCCTAAAGAATATAAAAACACGCAGAATTTTACACAGTTATTACTTATATAAATCATTATGCACGTTAGTTTACAATAAGTCAGGATATCTTAAAAAACTAAACAATTTTCAACCGCCTAGAAACACCTTATCATATTTACAGCCATATCTTAAAAAAGGATAAAAGTAGCGAAAATTGTCTTAGATTTTCTGAAAGCTCAAAAAAACCTAAAAATCTTGAAGTATAATTTATTTATATTATTCAAAATATTAAGCCTACGTAGACTGTTTAAAACTCTCGTTGAGATTTATAAAATTTGCATGCAACAAGCAATAAGTAAGTTTAAAATGAGATGTCATAGTTTGAACCAAATTAATAATTGAATTAAAAGTTGGAGATTATCACTACGATATCTTCAAATCTTTCAGTAGCTGGAATTACACGGATATCTTCTGTTACTCTTCGGCACACTCCACTAAAGATGCGTAGTGTGAGCCGTTCGCTGCGTCAAAGCAAGTAACTGGAACGGTCAAGACCGATTTTTGTCAGGGGTAACATAAAGTTAGAATTTGTGTAATTACTAACTTAAAGTCCAAGATAAGAAAATCTCGTCGGCTCCTCATCCAACGGGAACTCTTATCTGAAGGTAAACTGACAGATAGCGTAAATCAATAAACATACAATAGATTACGGTTTGGAATTCGTATCGCAAGACCACCATGGATTATAGTTAGAAAATTAATTTACAGAAGAAATAACATGGCCTTCAGCCCTTGACAACAATCGGTCTTGACCGTTCCCGTTACTTGCTTTGACGCAGCGAACGGCTCACACCAAGCATCTTGAGCGGGGTGTGTCAAAGAGTAACAGAAGATATCCGTATAATTCCAGCTACTGACAGATTTGAAGATATCGTAGTGATAATCTCCTACTTTCAATTCTACTTTGAAACCAACACTGCATTCGTCTGCATTCAAATTAAATAATATTTTTAAAAGGATGCATAAGTAATAAATGTGCAAAGTTTGAATAAAATCCCTTCGAAAATTTGCAGAAATTAAATTATGCAAATGTTTACTTTATTTCAACTTGATTTTAATCGACCCTTGTAATTATTTTCAAATCGTACTTACGGTCTATCTTCATGTTAGCTTTCATATTACTCACAAGATAATTTGGTAAACATAGCTGACCTGAATTAATTTGAGTGACAAAAATCCACGCGAGCGAAGCCTATAGACTACAATACTTTTTTTTAAATTTATTTCCACAATAACAATTAGTAGTATTGGATTTCTATAAAATTTAATGTAACCTATTCTACAATGCAGTAGATTTTAAATGCATCTACATTTTTTAAAGGATATTTTAATATAAAAGTTAATGCATTAAAAAATTGAATCATTCACAGTTTAGTATTGAAGTAATAACAATAAAGGGCTTTCGTGGTTTATTTTTTGAACCGAAAAAGGAAGGTACTAATATTTTTTTTGAGGGCGGATTGTTGTATACATTATCAAACAATAAATCTGTTTTGTTACGGCCGTTAAAACTTAACAATAGGATCTGGGCTAATAAATATTGTCGGAAAATGAGCATTCTAATTCAGCAGCGGCCTCTAATAAAGTATATAAATCATGGGTAAGTGAGATGAATAAGTCGCGCGTAATCGGGAAATGCACCGAACCCACAGGACCTTGGTCGCTGTAATGAATCCCAATTAGTTGCCTCATAAAGCTCACAGTTCCCTTATCCTACTCATTCTATATCTACCCATCGTATTTATTATTTTACATTATATTTTGTAATTAATTATATTCACCCTCGTCCAAAACAAGAAAAAAATAAACTGAAATCATTATTACACTTGGGTTAAATTAAATCTGTTTTTATTGTATTAAAGCTGAGTAAGAAGAGATAAGAGGAAATTAGTTTTATGATTAAATAAAGTTTGATAACAAGCTGAAAATTTACATATTGATGCGTAAATGCAAATCTTATTACAGTTGTCATGATCTACAAGTATAACTTCGTTAGTTTTATATGTTGAAGCGTTAATGATAAGATATAGTTTCCTGGTAACGTTTGAGGTAATCACGAGGCTCGTGCCTGGTGTGATAGGACATGAATTAGACGACGGGGTAAACTAGAATTAGCATGGGATAGACCATATGTAAGCGTAATCCCACGTGTAATCCCATATCTGCCCTAGCACGCTGAGATAAGACATACTGTTATAGTTCCTGTGCGGTGTAGCGATATCCTGGGCAAATATGCAGTACGCGCTCACCGCAAGCCGTCTTAATAGTAATTGGTCTGTTTCCTCTGCAATTCTTACACTGAACAAATACCGCTAGACTAAACTACAAAACTATATCCACAATACAACTAGAAAAACTATGCTCACTAATCCCACCTACTAAATATTCCGGCAAAAGAAAAGTGGGATTTGTTTTGCATAGACCAACAATATTTATTGTTAGAAATGTACTTGTAGATATGATCTAAATTTGTGTTAATTTATGGGTTCTTATTAATTAAGCAAATTTAATTAAGATTATAATATTCAAAGTCACATTTATATAATTTTAGTCCTGTTCCTCAAAGTGTAGCACGTGCAATCCAACAAATTCGTTCCATTGGGTATTCGAAGGGTTCCAATTTTATACGCCAAATTCTTAGTTGGGAGATTTTTTATGGGTTCATTCACTGACCCCTATCATAATGTTTCTTCTCAAGAAAACGAAAATATGGTAAGTTTAGTAAGAATAAATAAAACGCTTTGAAAGAGGTACAGTATAAGCCCAACTCTCGAAAAAGTGCACACTATTGTAGCGTTAGTAAAAACTACTGCATTGTAGTTAATATCAATGCTAGGCGGTATTGTTTGATTATTACTAATTTTAGTTTTCTAATATTACATTATAATTTACTAATATTAGTTCTACCTGCAATGTCATCTCTTCTCATTATCTCCATCTTTAATTAGTTTTAGGTATTGATAACATCTTAGTTCCTTAGTTCAATAAGCGTCGTATTATAATTACCAGGACATTCAAAATTCCTGCATAATTCTATAGCTCCTTATATAAGTTCACAAATTAATTTTAGTTACCTACTACTACATGGAGGACATGGAGAACACATCTAGTTTTTTTCATTAATAATTTTTGTTAATCCTGTCTAGTCTGACATGCTAAGCCGCATATTTATACTTTTACAACCCAGAATAGCTGCGTCTGTGTATGTCTACTATTGTTTGTCTACTTAGAAGTATCTAGACATATTTAGTCTCACCTCTGTCTGTCTAGGTTGCAATGTCTAATCTCTTACAGATAGAATAATCAAGCTGCTATAGTCTATGAAGCATTGTCTCTACAGTGATATAAATAAACTCACTTGTTTTATCAGCCTTTTTTAAACAGCCTTGTTTTATCTACTCTAGTTCTGTTTGTCTAGTCTTGGCTATCTTGTCTGTGTACAGTTAAGTAAGACTAGTTATGTATGCATAGTTTGCAAAGTATATATATATATATACATATATATATATATATATATATATATATATATATATATATATATATATATATATATATATATATATATATATATATAGACAGAGCAGAGCAGGCTCGACAGACGAGACTAGTCAGACCGAACTAGACACTAGACCAGATCATATAAAACAGACCACACTAGCCGAACCAAACGAGCCTCAGAGGAATAGAGAAACCAGACAAGATAGACCAGACTAGACAAAAAACTGGACTAGATGGACCAGACTAGATAGACCAATGTAGACGGACTAATCTAGACAGATCTAGACAGACCAGACTAGGCAGATCAGACCAGACAGACTAAACTAGACAAATTAAAGTGGACAGACAAAACTGGACATCCATCCACCCACACAAGAGCGGCAGCGAAGGTGATCTTCCTAGTATAGGACTTCGCCTTGAGACACAGCAATACATGAAGATGGGCTGTCTAATAAGAAAGCTCGCTGACTTCGTTGAACCGAAAATGAACGTCCACAAGGAGATAAAAAGACTGGTGGCTAACATACAATTAGTGTATGATAGACTCGGAGTGGAGCTACATACAGTTTCTAACGAAACGCAAACCAGCCCGACCGTACAGAGAAGTTGGGCACAGGATGGTGGAACACCAGACAAGGCGCAAGGGATTCAGGACGGATCCAACATGAAGAAGAGAAAGGCCACGTCCCCTCATAACAACCAACTGCGGGCGGTCAAACAAGCACAGAGGCGCACGAATACCGTGCCAATAACACAAAGAATCGTGAATTCGAATTCGAGAGGAGAAACCAGCGGGAGCGATACCAGGCGGGTGGAGAAACCTCCTCAAGCGACTCCCGATCAGGGGCGTGAGCGGCAGAAGAAGCAGGCAGGAACATCCGCTGGTGCGGTCCGTGAGGAAGAACACTGGCAGCAGGCGGGCCGGAGAAAGAAGAAGAAGAAAAAGAAGGGACCGGCAAAAGTTTGACGGAAACCACTTCCGCCGAACTCGATAGTGGTCCACAAGGCGCAGGACGAGACGACCTACGCCGCCATAATACAGATGGTGAAGACAGACCCTGCCCTGATAGACATCGGGCAGAAAGTGGAAAGAATGAGGAGGACGGCAGGAGGCAACCTGCTGATCATGTTTGAGAGAACAGAAGAGAAGGAGATGGAGACCTACCAGGCAACCATTAGGGAAACCCTCAAGGACGAAGCTACAGTGGAGATGAAGATCCCGGAGTCGGAGATAGAAGTCAGAGACTTGGACGAATGGGCGAACAAGGAAGAAGTGGTCAAAATTCTGAAAGTCCACATCCCGGACCTGAAGGACCTCGCCACAGATTCGGTGCAATCCCTAAGGAAGAGCTGGGCCTCGACGCAGATCGCGGTGGTCTGCCTGCCGGCGGTTCACGCGAGGAAAGCAGCGGTGCTTGACAAGATCAAAGTAGGCTGGGGCACAGTCCGCATCCGAGAGAAAGTGTCACGAAGCAGATGCTTCAAGTGCTGGCATTTTGGCCACAAAGCTCTTGAATGCAGAAAAAGAGTAGACCGGAGCAAGACCTGCTTTAAATGCGGCCAGGAAGGCCACAAGGCTACAACGTGCAAGGAACCTCTAAACTGCATTCTCAACAGGGAGAAGGATCCACAGAGTGACTGTAGACATACAGCCGGGGGATGGAAATGTCCCATCTTCCAAAATCCCAGAGGAGCCGCCCTGAATATCCAAAATGAGAGTACTCCAACTTAATCTCAACCATTGCAGGGCATCCCAGGACTTGCTCACTCAGCGAGTAAGAGAACTGGGCGTCGACGAAGCTATGCTGTGCGATCAGTACTGCGACCTGGAAACCCAACCATGGGTCTCAGACAGCACCAAAAAGGCAGCAATGTGGGCATGTGGTAGACTGCCCTTCGAACAGCTACCAACTACCCCAACTACATGGTTCATTAGGGCCAAGATAGGAGGGGTGCACCTATATAGCTGGTATGCTCCACCGAGTGCTTCAATTGCAGAGTTCGAGAACTTCCTGGACACTCTAGCAGAGGACGCGAGAAGACATGATCCAGTCGCAATCACAGGAGATTTCAATGCCTGGTCCATTCAATGGGACAGCCGCGAGACAGACAGAAGAGGGGAAGCTCTACAGGAGGCTTTCTCAACACTAAACCTCATTCTCATGAACGAGGGAACCACGAGTACCTACCGTAAAGGCGCCGCGAACTCCATTATCGACCTGACATTCATTAGCTGCTCCCTCGCAAAAGGAGGTTGTGAATGGAAGGTTGATGAGGAGTTCACAAATAGCGACCATCAATCTATAATCTGGGAACTTACCACCAATTCCAGAAGCGGGTGGCGTCAAAGAATCGCAAGGAGGCAGCCAGTGGGCTGGAATACCAAATGCTTCGATGCAGAGACCTTCAGACTGATGATGAGGGGATCATCAGTGCCTCAGACAACAACTGCTGAAGGCATCACAGAAGAGGTGGCAGCGTCCCTGGAAGTAGCCAGCGACGCGTCGATTCCAAGGTGTCGCCCCAACAACGGACGAGCACCAATCCACTGACCATCTCGACCATCGCACAACATCGGCGAGAGTGCCTTAAGGCAAGAAGGCAACACCAGCGCGCTCGGAAGAGAGACTCAACAGAAGAACTGAGACAAAACTACGAAGAAAAAAGGCGTCTTCTCAGAAACGAGATCAACTCGAGTAAACGAGAATGTTGGAAGGAACTCTGCGCCGAATTGGACCGGGCCCAGTGGGGCAGGCCGTATAAAACGGTCATGGATAGGATAAAAAGCCTACCCGCTACAGCATCAACTTGTCCCGACATGCTGCTCAGAATAGTTGCACACCTATTTCCGGATAAACCAGAACTCCCCGATTACCACCAGGAGGTAGTAGTGGACATTCCCGGAGTCACCATAGATGAGCTCACGAAGGCCTGCACTAGATTGCAGAATGGCAAGGCGCCAGGACCAAGCGGCATACCCAACATCGCACTCAAAAGTGGAACTTGTCTCGAACATCGCAAAGGAAGCCATCTCAGGAAAGAGATGGAAAGGCGGTTCCAAGAAATATTGCCTCATCGTCACCCTAGACATCAAGAACGCGTTCAACTCGGCCCGGTGGGATCGAGTTTTGGAGGCCCTTGAGGACATGGGTGTGCCCTACTACCTACGAAGGATGGTCAGATCGTACTTCAGCGATCGACTTCTGCACTATGAGACGGAGCAGGGACCTGCAGTGCACCGGGTCCCGGTAGGGGTACTTCAGGGCCAATTCCCAACACCTAGGACATTTTTTAAGGTCAATTCTTTCCCGGACTCGGCATTGCAGTAATCCTATTCGTATTCTTCCTTTTGCGGTCAGTACAGAAGCTTGTTCTCTCGGCAGCGTAACAGTGGCTACTTGGTTTTCTACGTAGACAGGCAAGGTTCGTCACTTTGATAAGCGCTGTCTTATCGTTAAGCTGTTCTTTGACAGCTTCCATCACCTCTTCCGCTGTGGTTACCGCATCTAGGTCTCTAATGTGTAGGACAACATCTGATTACTTAACCCTTACTTCAGCCGTTGGTCTGTTTAGTCTTCTCTGTCTAATATGGTCTGTAAAATATAGGCTGACTAGTCTGCACTGTCTAGTTTGTTCTGTCGAGTCTGTTATGTCCAGTTTGGTCTTTAGATTAATAAGGTGCAGGGAGGAACCTTCAAAAGGTACTCGCCTGGATAAACCTTCTACCTGCCAGGCGAGTTATGTGGGACTCTTACCGCACTAAACCTTCCCTAACACCTCTAGTCCTGCTCCTGGAACGATGGTTCCCCGGCGGCACTCTATGTAAATACTACTTCTCCGGGGCGTTCTTACTTGATGTTCGTCTATTCTCCGTACGTGGTGCGAAGGTCCTTGATGATAGACTCCGCGTACTCTGCTATCTTATTCCATGCCGATTGGCTCTTCAGCATACACTCCACTATGTTTTCTGGACTGATGGTGTGGTCCAGATTCCTCTCTAGTTCCGCCCGTGTCCCTTCGTAGAAGGGGCATTTGAAGAACACATGCTCCGCATCTTCGGTTCACATCGCGGCAATGATGACAGTTTGGGGAGTCGCTTCTCTTGAATCTGTGCAGGTATGCCCGAAAGCTTCCATGCCCAGTCAAGAGTTGGGTGATGTAGTACCCGACTTCCCCGTGCTGGCGAGTGACCCATTTGGTGACATCTGGGATCAGCCGATGTGTCCACCGACCTTTCGTCTAGCTGTCCCATCTCTCTTGCCAGAGACGAAGACTCTCAGGTCTCTCCTCGTCACAGAGGACCTTCCGCTGCTCTTTCTTCTTCCTCCGATGTTGCCGCAGTCGTTCTCCTGCCAAGATGTCGATAGGCGGGTATGATGCAACGACATTGACCACTCTGATCGCTCAGAGCCGCTGGACTGATGACATTATCTTTTGGTAGGTTGTTAATTCTAGCAATGTGGCCCACACTGGTGCTCCGTACAGCAGGATGGAGGTAACTACGGTTGCCAGTAGTCGTCTCCGGATTTGCGGATTCGTGACAGCGCGCCCTGAACTGCTGCTGCCTTCCTACTCGGTGGTGATATGCTCTTGAGCCATCCTCGTTGAGCCTCGCATCCAAGACCACTCCTAGGTACCGGATGTGGGGTTGCGACTGGATGTCGTGGTCGCCTACCCGTATGGTGTATGGTCTTATGCTCCGCCAAAGACAAGTCTGCCGATCGCATCCACTGTCTTATCCTCCTGATGGTGATGGAGAATGCGGCTTCCAGCTCTTCCAGATCTCACTATCAGATGGACATTCAGTAAAAGAGAGCAAAGGGGTAGATATGCAAAAAATGTGCCTGAGATGTGGGCAAGTAGGGCATGTAGCGAAAGACTGCAACCAGAAACTCTACTGTCACATCTGTCAGCAGCATGGACATAGGGCAGATACTGGAGCGTGTCCAGCATTCGGGAAAGCGCGAACGGGGGCGAGGCGCAATCAACAATCGAGAAAGAGCTTAGAATAATACAGCTAAATGCGATGAGGTGCCGTGCTGCGCATGACCTCCTAAATGTGACAACTGCAGATCTCCAAATAGACATCGTATTGGTGAGTGAACCAAACAAAAGACTAATAGAGGTAGACTGGTTTGCTGACAGGAACAAAGAAGCTACTATCAAAGTCCTAAAGTCCTAAGCCAAAACCCCATGGTTCTAGACAGTGGCTATGGTGTGGGCTTTGTGTGGATCGAGATGCAACAGATTGTCATCTACAGCTGCTACTTGTCTCCAAAAAACTTGTTCTCCAAAAAACCTTAGCTTCTCCAAAAAAAGGACTCCCCCTCCAGGACTTTCCAATTTTTCATCATTTCCGCGACTTTTTCAGAGGCAAACATAACGTCCAGTATAGAACAGGCCACGTTCAAAAGTTGCATTGCATACCCGCAGGTCGAGTTCGGCTAACCAGTTCATAACCATATTGCCACGGTTGTCCATTTTTGGGCATCCCCAATATGGAGATTTCGCGTTAAAATCCCTCCGAAGTCGGAGGGATTTTAACGCGGGGGAGTCACTGAGTGACCACAATTACTTGTTTTATCCATTAGGTCAAACCCCACCTAATCCTCCCCGTTATAAATGCAGCACACGGTGGTCTACGAAAAGGATTAACCAGGAAAACTTCGGAAATGCTATAGAGAAAATGTTTAACAACAAAAATCCCAAAACAGCTTAGGACCTGGTTGCTGCGCTCACTCAGGCATGTAACGAAATCCTACCTCCCAAGAAAATAATTGGCAGCCAAAACGACACTACTAAAAATGGCACATTCCAACGAAAAGAAAAGAACTAAGAAGGAAAATTAATGACGCGAAGAAAGCGCACAGGAGAGAGCTCTGCCAGAAGCTAAATGATAATGTCTGGGGGGATGCTTACGCTATTGCCACTCGCCACCTCAAGCAAAGTTTCCCAAATCAACATATTCCAATGGAGAAGGCACTAGAGGTGGTGGTCGTACTCCCCAAGCATGAGAAAATGAAATGGCAACACACACCAGTAACTGAGTTTGCAAAATTCGTGGCAGAAGAACTCACCAGAGCCGGTAACCGACTGCGCAATGACTGAGCTCCTGGACCTGATGGACTATCACGTGAGGCCATAAAAATAGCAGTATCCAGATGCCCACAGCATATACTAAAAGTAATGAACGACGGAAACTTTCCAAACGTGTGGAAGAAGACAAAACTAGTACTGTTGAAGAAGGGGGACAACTCAATGAAAGATTCCTCATCCTACAGGCCCCTATGCCTCCTCGATACCGCTGGCAAGCTGCTGGAACATCTCCTGTTAGCGAGGATAAAGGCGGAACACCAAAAAGGCTTTAATCTGTCAGAAATGCAGTTTGGGTTCAGGGAAGGTAGGTCGACAGTTGATGCTATTATGAGAGCGTTGGAACTGGCAAAGGAAGGTACAGAAGGGACACGTACGACTAGATAGATTGGTATTTTAATCACATTAGATGTGAAACATGCGTTCAACTCGACGGCATGGAAGGATATCATGCAGGAAGTAACGATGAGAGGCTTCCCCCCATATCTACTAAGACTAGTGCACAGTTATCTGCATGTCGAAGAGTGTGTATAGAAGCGGATGGGCAGACTGCGGAACGCGAGGTGTACAGCGGTGCCTACAGGGCTCAGAAATGGGACCTACCCTGTGGAACATACCGAACAATGGAGTCCTGAGATTGAAACTGCCACACGGTGCGGAAATCATTGGAATCGCTGATGATCTTGCTCTGGTGGTGTCATCCAAAAAAGGTGTAATGCGGCCAGCGAACACGCCTATAGCTCAAGTAAATGAGTGGATGGGAAAAAAGCGGCTGAGCCTTGCCCCACTTAAAACGGAAGCTGTGCTGCTCACAGGATTACGAAAAATAGGCCCAAAACTCATTATAGTGGGGGGCACCACTATCGTGCCAAAAACATTCGTAAAACGGGTAAACATTCACAGACGGCGGTCCTTCAAAGAGCACGTGACAAACGCAACCCAAAAAACTATGAAAACACTTGTGGCACTGAAAGGCTGGTGGTCCAAGCAGCAGCAACAGGAAACTGCTGTGTACTGTTGCCCATTCAACAATGCTGTATGGGGCACCAGTCTGGGCAAGTGCAATATATATATATATATATATATATATATATATATATATATATATATATATATATATATATATATATATATATAAACGTACCTGCATAAGCTTGTCGCGGTGCAGAGGAGGATGGCCCTGCGGGTGTGCAGCGCTTACAGGACAGTGTCTAGAGATGCTGTTCTTGTGGTCGCAGGAATAGCTCCAATAGAGTACATGATTGAGTAAAGGGCAGAACTCTATTGAACCCGCGGCACAAAAGACGACAAAACAAACAAAGAGAGAAGGAAGCAGGTTCGTGCAAAGCTCTACAACGAGTGGCAAAGCCACTGGAGTGCCACAAACAAGGGACAGTGGACCAGGCTGTTAATACCACAACTTGAACCATGGGTGACAAGAAAGGCACGGAGAGGTTAACTACTACCTCACCCAAGCGCTCACCGACCACGGATGCTTCTGCTACTATCTGAATAGCATTGGCAGAGCCCCTGATGACCTATGCGAATACTGCGGCCTTGTGGACAGTGTCATACACGACATGTTCGAATGTGACAGATGGACCCCAGAGAGAGACAAATAGACAGCTACGACGCACACTAAACTAGAAGCGAAAACTCTAGTCCAAGAAATGCTAACGTCTCAAGAATCCTAGTTGGCAACGGATACCATGACAAGGGCAATATTAAAAACAAAGGAAGAAAACGAACTGATGAGACAGACATACAAAGAGAAGCTCCTGAACCCATAATCACCCTGTGTGGAAGGGGGATGTAAGGCAATATATTTACGCAAACACTATAGTGTGATACGCCACCATCCTGATGTTATGCGAGGAGCAGTCCCAGGATGTGTGGGTTCCAGGGGGACCACTTGCTCATGTTAACGAAAGTGCTTGAAAAAACGCCCCTACGCCCCTCGAAAGAAAAAAAGACTTAAAACGCCAGACTAGATAGATGAGACTAGACAATATAGATCAGGCCAGACAGACCTAACTAGACCGACCAGAATCTACACCAACAGAATAGGCTAGGCAGACCAGAGTAGGCAAACCAGGCTAGGCAAACCACACTAAAGAGACCATACTAGAAAGACTAGACTAGAAAGAGCAGATTAGACAGACCAGACTAGATGGACGAAACTAGGTAGACCAGGCTAGACCTACCAAACTAGACAAACTAGTGAGACAAATTTAGACAAAAGGAAAACAAAGTCAATGCTAGACAAATTAGTAATCACACCTTGTTTATCTAGTCTTCAGTTTTGATGCGACTTCTCTTCTTATCTTCACTAATCTTCATAATTGTGTCAGTCTAGATGTAAGCTAGATCGATTACACCAGACATACCAGATCATATAAAACAGACCACACTAGATGAACCAAACTAGGCTTAGAAGAATTGAGAAACCAGACAAGATAGACCAGACTAGACAAAAAACTGGACTAAATAGACCAGACTAGATAGACCGGTGTAGACGGACTAATCTAGACAGACCAGACTAGGCAGATCAGACTAGACAGGCTAAACTAGACAAATCAAGATGAACAGACCAAACTAGACAGATCAAACTAGACCTAACAGACTCCACATAACAAACTAGACAGACCCGACTAGTCAGCCTTTATTTTACAGACCATATTAGACAAAGAAGACTAAACGAACCCTAATAGCCAAACCATATTAGACAGACGATGGTAGACGGTCCAAACTAGACAAACCAGACTAGTCAGCCCATAATAGACAGACCAGACTAGACTAACCAAAGCAGTCTTACCAGACTTGAGACGCCAGACTAGATAGATGAGACCAGACAATATAGATCAGGCTAGACAGACCTAACTAGACCGACCAGACTAGGCAGAATGGGCTAGGCAGACCAGAGTAGGCAAACCAGGCTAGGCAAACCACACTGGTTTGCCTACTCTGGTCTACCTAGCCTATTCTGTCTAGTCTGGTCGGTCTAGTGAGGTCTATCTTTTTTTTGTGGTTTGGGGAAGCTCTACCAGCCTGCGTGTGAGGCTCTCGCTCACTAAACCCCCTTTTCCACTTAGCTTTAGTATGCGCCACCCCGGAATCGCTCGCGCATTCCTTCAGTGTGGGCAGCCCGGACGGTTTACTGCCGCCCTAGTTTTTGCATATCTAGACAGAGACTTCCGCGATGTTTCTGCTTGTAAAGACAATGCCGCTAGTGTCTTTTACGCGTTGTCTTTCTGCGTCCCATCTGGGGCAGTGGAACAAAGTGTGTTCGGGCCCATCCATTTCTTCGGATCAGTACCAGCACGCGGTATTTTGCCTCTTTCCTAATCTGAACAGGTATGTGCCAACGACGCCGTGTCCTGTCATGACTTGGGTTATGTAGTGGTCTACCTCGCCCCAAGGTTTCTCGCACCATGCTCTGATATTTTTTATGAATGTTTTGGTCCAACCGATGTACTTTTCCCACAGGTCCTACCATGATGACATCAAATCCTCCCTTGCTTCCTTTCTGTTGGCCGTTCCCGTGCAGCTGGCAGCGTTCCCGTGCAGCTGGAGCATGGGTAGTTTTATACTGGTTCTGTATGCTGCCGTTATTCTTATAACCATTCTTCTGTTTACTTTTTCTAGTTTGGCGACATTGTGTTTATATTTTAGCGCGCACGACCAAACTGGGGCTCCGTAGAGGATGATGGAGGAAACTACGGATGCTAGCGTTCTTCGTTTATTTGTTGCGGGGCCATTGACATTTGGCATTATCCTGGCAATAACGTTGAGGGTGTTTGTGGCTTTTGTGCAGGTGTTCTTTATATGCTCTGTCATTCGTATGTCCTTGTCTAGGTAGACACCCAGATATTTTAAAGAGTTTCTGAATTTTATTATTTCCCCATTTATTTTTGTCTCCAGTCTGGTGAGTTTCCTGCGGCCTGCGAGAAGAACCATTTCTGTTTTTTCGGCTGCTAGTTTGATGCCCATTTCGTTGAGTTGTTCCGCAATTGAGATTAGGGCGTGTCCTGTTATTTCTTTTAAATCTTCGTGGTACCCCGCTAGATGTCTTTATTTTTGTTCCCGCCTCCGTCACTACGTATCTCTCTGTTAAGTAGGATTTAATTATGTTTAGGAGGTATTCGCTGATGTTTCTCGTTGTCAAAGCGTCAATTATGCCTTTCCAGGGTGCCGAGTTAAAGGCGTTTTTGATGTCCAGTGTTTCCAGTGCACATACCTCTCTGTTCTTGGTTGTCTTCTGTTTAATTTCGATGGCCTTTTCCAGAACTTTTCTGATCGCGTCCAGTATAGATTTCCCGCTTCTGAAGCCGAATTGGTTGGCGTGTATGGCTTCTTTGCTCTCTAGTTCTTTTTCTAGTCTTGATTTAATGAGAGCCTCTAATAGTTTACCTAACGAGTTTATGAGGCAGATCGGTCTATAGGACTTAACGTCTTGCGCATTTTTTTTGAGATTCTGAATGAGAACTACCAACCAGACCTTCCAAATGTCTGAAAATTTCCCTTCAAGGAGACATTTGTTCATAACGTTGGTTACTGTCTCCAATTCTTTGTTAGACACAAATTTTACCAGTTCGGGTAGAATGTTGTCAGGGCCTGGGGCCTTTTTGGTTTTAATTCGTGCAGCAGCGGCCGTTATTTCGAAAGCTTCTAATTTAGGGGTGTTTACTGAGCCATTACCTGTTTCTGTCCACTCCGTGACGGGGTGACTTGGGAATAGTTTTTTCACTTGGTTTATCGCTTCTTCTTCTATTAGGATGGTTTTGGTTCTTAGTTTCAGTTTCCCGGTTACTATTTTGTTTTGGAACGGTACGGTATTTTTCTCTGCAGCAAGTTCAAAGTGGATCGAATGGTGGTCGCTGAGGTTCTCAGTCTCATCGTCTACCCTCCATTTTTTGATGAGCTTGCTTATGCCCTGTGTTGAGAACGTGACGTCTATGGTTGAGCTGCTCCTGGATCCTTGGAATGTGAACTTGCAGCCTAGATTTAGTGGTACTAGATTGTTCGCATCTATTAACTCGCCCAGCAGTTTTCCTCTTTCATTTTCTATGGTTGATCCGAAATGGTGCGACTTTGCGTTTAGATCTCCTGTCAGGAGTACTTGTTTAGTTGACGATCTAAGAATTGTCTCAAGGACGTTCAGCAGTGTTAGGTAGTCATGTTTGTCGCCGTTGAGAGAAATACAGAGAGCACACCAGTACGGTAGGCAGTTCTACCACCGCCACGCCTTTAAAACTGTCATGTTTGATTACGTCTATCTTAGAGCCGGTTCCAATGAAGCTATCGTGGTCGATATCGCAATAGTACTTGCTTGCTCTTTTTTTGTTCGGCTCCTGACCTATGATTATGTCTATGCCCTCCTGAGTCATTACTTGTTGGAGCAAATCGTGGGCCGCTGCGCTTCGGCACATGTTTTGTTGAATGAACGTAATGGGTTTCATTTTATCTTTTGGACGAGCTGGAGCTGTTTGTTGTGTCTGTTTATTCCAAGTCTCTATCCGTCATGTCCTGTCTCTCCCGTCTGTTTAGACGCCTCGCCTTTGAAAGCGTATAGCGGAAAAATTCGCATTTTCCGCTGTTAGCACTGTGTCCTTCTTTTTTACAAATTGGACATGCTTGTGCGTTTGGACAGTCTTTATCTGTCGGTTTTGGTCTGTCGGGTCCGTCGCAGTTTTCCGCCTTGTGTTCGTATGCCCAGCTTTTGAAGCAGCGTTCAATTTTTCATTCGTTTCTCTATTGAGCATCGCACAAGGCCCACCTTTAGATAGGGCTCTTTTAACAATTTGTCCGCGTCCTCCTTGTTTACTACGAGTGTAGTGGCTTGGGTGTGGTTTGCGTTCGGTCTTAGATCTCTAAGCTTTAGAATTTTGTTTTCTAGGTTACCTATTTTGTCTTATCGCGGTCAGTAAGTCTTCTTTTTATGTCGTCTCGTCCATGCCTCTTATGTGCAAAGTTTCCGTTACCACTTTAACTCCGGCCCTTCTCACTGTAAGGCCTACTTCGGGGTGTGCTTTGGCGAGTGCTTTCTCTAGATCTTCTATTGCTTTTTCGTTAGGATCGACCGTTATTAGGACCTTTCCTTTTCTTGTGCTGCTGATCGAATGAATGGCCTCCATTGCTTTGTTCTTGGCGAGGATATGTTTTACGGTCCCAAATGTGTCCTTGTAGTCTGCGCCCTTTTTTTCTACAATCAGTGCCTCGGTGTCCCTCGATGGTTTCGGCTTTTTGTTTGTATTTTCCGTTTTTTTTCCTTAATTTGCTGGATCGTAGTGTATATGTCTATTTTAGAGCTTGTCTTGTGGAATATGCCTTCCACTATTTTGCGTAAACGCGCTACTGACATGGCATTGATGTGGTGCATTATAATCTTTTCTTCGCCGTTCGTTTCACCTCTCAGTTTTACGAGTTTTTCCCAGATGTCGGGGTCTGTACCGTCATGTCTTATTTGGATGATCCTTGTAGGTTTTAGGTTTTCTACGCTTTTATCGTATCTTATTTTCGTGCTTTGCTCAATTATTGCGAAGTCCTCCGTGGCGTTGTGCAATTCTGGACATTTTTGTTTGTACAGTTTTTGTATGATTCTCTCCATCTGCGTGTCGTCGGGTTCGATGAGCAGAACATTAACTTCGTCTTCTTTGGCATTCAACGGATTGCCGGTTATAATTTGTGTTTGAATGTAAACTCCATTTTCGCATTCCTTCTTTTCAATTTCTAGCCACTCTGTAAAGTTTTGAATTTCTGGCAGTGTCTGCAGCTCGTTGGTGCGTGTACTCGTCCACTTTCCCTCTGTGGTCTGGGTGGAGCAGCTGGTCATTGCGGATGGATTAATGTTAGTTTGAACCTCAATGTCGTAGGTGGGTATTTCTACTTTCTCCCATTTGTGCTCCTCCCACCACCTTTTAACAGAGTCTCTTTCGAAAACCTGGGCGTTTCATTGGAGTCTCTCAGCAATTATTTTGATTTCTTTTTTAGTATAGTTAGGTCTATCTGGCCTGATCTATATTGTCTGGTCTCATCTATCTAGTCTGGCGTCTCAAGTCTGGTAAGACTACTTTGGTTAGTCTAGTCTGGTCTGTCTAATATGGGCTGACTAGTCTGGTTTGTGTAGGTTGGTCCGTCTACCATCGTCTGTCTAATATGGTTTAGCTAGTAGGGTCTGTTTAGTCTCTGTTTTATATGGTCTATAAAATAATGGCTGACTAGTCTGGTCTGTCTAGTTTGTTCTGTCAAGTCTGTTAGGTCCAGTTTGATCTGCCCAGTCTGGTCTGTCTAGATTAGTCCGTCTACACTGGTCTATCTAGTCCAGTTTTTTGTCTAGTCTTGTCTATCTTGTCTGGTTTGTCTATTCTTCTGAGCCTAGTTTGGTTCGTCTAGTGTGGCCTGTTTTATATGATCTGGTATGTCTAGTGCGGTCTGACTAGTCTCGTCTGTCGAGCCTGGTCTTACTAGTTTGGTCTGTCAAGCCTGCTCTGCTCTATCTAGTCTGGTCTGTCCAGTTAGGCATGTCTAGTCCGGTCTGTCCGGGCTATATGGTCCGTCTTGTCTGGTTAGTCTAGTTTCTTCCTCTAAATCTGGTCTGACTAGTCTGGTCTGTGTAATCTGGTCAGCCTAGTCGGTTCTGACTGGTCTAGTCTGGTCTATCTTGTCTGGTATGTTTAGACTGGTTTGTCTATGGTGGTCTTCGAGCCTTATCCGTCTAGTATAATGTGTCTAGCATTGTCTGTCTATGCTTGTCCTGTCTTATCAGTTTATTTTTAGTATCTTTTTAATAGTATCAAATATAATTATTCTTTGTCTATGATTGTAGGTTTTTGGTCTACTTATCCTGCTGGCATCTGGCCCTTGTAGTCATTACTAGAATACTGATTGCCACTATTTTCTGTTGATTCTCATTTTCATTGCGAATTATATTTTCTGTTTCTACAGTTTCATTTCTCTGCAGAAATTTAGATAATTAAGGTTTGAAAATAGCGCGAGTATAAATGATATATAAAACTTTAGATATTATTTAAATTCTGATAATATTATGTAAAATGGAATAATATTCGTGATTTGAGTTTGCTAGAAGTTTCGCAGAAATATAGTTGTGTATTGAGGCGAATGGTATCATTGCGACTGCATCGCGTGTAATAAAAACCTTATATGATGTGTGCTGTAAGACATCGCGACATTTGCGCGCGGAGGCGTCGGTGTGTAGGGCGTCGCTCGAACAACTAAGCCGGCGGACTTCATGCGCCACGGCGCTTAATCCTCGGATTTATTCTAGCAGGTTATCTGGACCGTATATCTCTCGAGGACCGTGGTCTGCCCAGGCATACTAATAGTAAACCTACAGATTCAGCTGATAAATAGTTACCACAGCCAATGCACGCTATTTATGGCAGGATTTGTGACACCAACTTGCTCAACTTGTTACCGATTTCATGTTCCTAATATTCCGATCTCGTAAATTATTCTCAACCGTAACCACCTTTCACATCCCGAACAATATACAATTATTTTTTCAACTCATGTCTGCTATCATTTATAATTGATTATTTGGGTTATAATGAACACTTTAGGGTGATTTTGTGGAGTTGATACGGTAATTGAATTAGTAGCAAATTGATTTATTAGTCGGCTGACTATATTCTATTTTCGGTGTAGGGTTGGCATACATAGCTCAATAATACAGTTCATTAAAAAAAAAACATTTGGAATTATTCGAAAGGTTTTTTGTCGTTCCATCTTATATTTTAGAGCACTCCTATCATCATTATTGAAATTTTATTAAATAACATTATTTTACGTCCAGTTTATTATGAAATTTAATTGAATCATAAAAACTCAAACACTATATATATATATATATATATATATATATATATATATATATATATATATATATAAATATATATATATATATATATATATATATATATATATATATATATATATATTACAGTCAAGGCGTTGACTCAGTCGGTGTATACGGTCACTGTTTAAAACATACATTAACTGAAACTAAGCAGAAAATAATTTACGAATAGTTTCACTAGATACTGTATACATTCCCTACTTAAAATCAGATGAAGTATTCATAGGACTATTTTATTGTAAGATGTTTATTTTTTAAGAGAAATTGAGGAAAAACTTTTTTTCCTTTTTTAATTATAATATGTAATCATTAATATATTTAACTTGTTTTCTTTTTCTCTGTTTTAAAATAGACTATTAAAGTGTTTTTATTTATAAATAACCAGAATAGTTATAAATAAATTAACCTGCCTAATATAACATTCAACTACTCCATTGTAGAAATCGTTTCTGTTAATATAGCTATAGGTGATTTTTAAGTCCGTTTATAAAATGAGGATGAGGTCTACTTAAAAATGTGCCTATATTTGTTTAACAAGAATATTCAAAAACACATATATAGGCTGTAAAGTGTTCTGTAATCATGTTTGTAGAATCGTAGCTCCTAATCGAATGGACCGATTTTGATGCGGCTTTTTTTTAAGCTGATGGTATCGAGGAGGTTCTTAGCTATAATTTATGGAGATATGTTCATGCGTTTGATGATCATGAGCTCATTTCCTACTTGACAAAAATTTATCTGCAACCAATTTGTCGACACAAGGGTTTGTCTAGTTCCATATATCTAAACTTGTGCTTGAAATCTGTCGCCATCAAGAAGGTTCTTAGCAATAGTTTATGAAGATCTGTTCAGGCATTTGAAGATCATCAGCTCATTTTCTACTTGACAAAACTTAATCTTTTTTTGTAAATAATTCCCACCAATCACGTATTTGCGAATGAAATTTCAATGATTAAACTTTAATCACGTATTTACAAATTAATAAAGAAAAAAAAATAGTTCGAATAATGAAATAAAATTATTAAAAATTTTAAGTAACCCCTGACACAAAAAAACCTTTACAAAATAAAACTTCTATCTTGTCCTTTTAACTTCATTAAAAGTACCTACTAATATTTTGATGAGCGTCGCCGCGTCGGTGGACTGCTAAGTAAATCCAATAATAAAACCAGAATACAAAGAAATAAAAAGAAGATTGATAATGATAAAGTATAGATTATACAAGGACCTACTCTGTCTAAGCAACGTACGTAAGTAACAATCATATAGTTTTCATTCTAGATTCATTTACTCCGAAAAATTCGCAAAATAAACAGGACCGTCGGCTCCGTCTGCTCTCACGTGTCTACTTGTTCTCTTTGACGCGATCGTGCATTATTTAACATTTTTTAATTACATTTATGGTAAATTACTAATAATCAAAGGTCTGGCCAAGGCTTTAAGAAATTCAATTGCAAAATAAAGGCCAATAATACTAAATGTTACTGTGTATAAAGCAGCCTACTTTATAGCCTATATATGTGTTTTTGAATATTCTTGTTAAACAAATATAGGCACATTTTTAAGTAGACCTCATCCTCATTTTATAAACGGACTTAAAAATCACCTATAGCTATATTAACAGAAACGATTTCTACAATGGAGTAGCTGAATGTTATATTAGGCAGGTTAATTTATTTATAACTATTCTGGTTATTTATAAATAAAAACACTTCAATAGTCTATTTTAAAACAGAGAAAAAGAAAACAAGTTAAATATATTAATGATTACATATTATAAACGTCAATAGAACAAAACAACTTAAAACCGTTCTTCTTCTTCTTTTAAAATTCTTTTAAAAACATTTTTAAAAACAGTTCTACCAACTTAATCTCAGAATAAAACTTAGGCAACAACTTCAACACTTTCCCTTATTCTTAGGTTGAAGAAAATAGTCCAAAATCCTGACATAGTGTCTGTAATCTAGGGCCAGGAAGAGGCTTCGTCTTTACATCCGCGAACTGATTACTGGTTGCGATGTGAACAACTTGAACTTCACCTTAGAGTACCTTTTCTCTAATAAAAAAGTACTTGATCTTTATATGCTTTGTTCGACGATGAGATTCTGGGTTCTGTGTCAGTCTGACGGTAGCCAGATTGTCAACATGCAGTAATGGTGTCACTTGGATCCTTCCCATACTTTAAAAGAGTCGCTTAATCCAAATCACCTCTTTAACTGCATCGTTGGCGGCAATCAGCTTCGCCTCTGTAGTGGATGTGGCTGTTATTCCTTGCCTTTGACTCAGCCAAGAAATAGATCCTCCTGTATGGGTGATCACTACTCCTGGTGTTGACCTCCCAGTCTTATTACATCCTCCAACGTCACTGTAGCCTTCAAAGTTTCTGTTACTGGTTGGTTTATATACCATACCAAGCTCGATGGTGCCTGCAATGTACCTGAGAACTCTCTTCAGCCTATCTATATCCTCAATACTTGGACAGTCCAAAGATTTAGAAAGGAAACTCACGCTAAAAGCTAGATCAGGTCTCGTTCCCACCATTAGGTACATTAAAGCTCCGACCGCCTGTCTGTAAGGAAACTCTGTTCTTTTCTCACTTTCACTATTTTTTTTACTGGTCTCGGACTCCTTTGTCATTGGAGTAGACACTGGCTTACAATCTTGAAAGCCAAACCTTTCTAGTA
This sequence comes from Phosphuga atrata, assembly GCA_944588485.1. Taxonomy (NCBI): domain Eukaryota; kingdom Metazoa; phylum Arthropoda; class Insecta; order Coleoptera; family Silphidae; genus Phosphuga; species Phosphuga atrata. The sequence continues at coordinate 40,599,658 of OX155894.1, forward strand.
TTTTCTTGGCGTAAGCTTGCTGATAAATCTTGACTGATCCGTCCTCTGATCGTTCAATCTCGAGACCAAGAAAAATATGATGCTTTCCTAGCGGTGACTTTGAATTCTCCCTCCAACTCCTTTATAAAGTCTACTCACCAGACCATCATCTACGTATAGGGCTATAATTAATTTTGTATCTCCCTTTTGTCTGATCTGTAAACAGGGATCGGATAAAGGATTTTGGAGGATAAAACCTGCCTGCTCTAGGAATGTGCTGAAACGTTTAGACCAACATCTTGGAGCTTGACGTAATCCGTAGATACTGCGATTCAGCCTACACAATCTATCTGAATTGTCTTTGTACCCTTCAGGTTGCTGCATAAATATTGTTTCATTTACTTCACCATAAAAGAAGGCTGTCGACACATCAAACTGAAGTAGGTACATATTTTCTTGAGCAGCAATACTGAGCATTGCACGGATAGTACTCAGTTTTGCAACTGGACTAAAAGTTTCAAAATAGTCAACTCCTTGTCTCTGGCTAAAACCTTTAATGACAAGCCTAGTTTTATACTTGTCAACACTACCATCTGGATGATTCTTCACTCGATACACCCACTTGCAGGGCATGGCTTTACTGCCTTCAGGAAGAGTAATCATATCCCATGTACCGTTCTCTTTCAATGACTGCAACTTTTGATCCATGGCTTTCTTCCAATGGTGACTGTTTTCTCCATTGACTGCCTCATAATATAAATCCGGAGTCTCTGTTTCAGTCATTATATTTTCATTTATCATTACAAAGTCCTTATAAATCTTTGGCTTTTTAAAACTAGAGCGATCCCTCAAATTTTTGGAGAGGGCCTCGAGCGTTTGAGGTTCAAATTCAGGGTCTGAAAAATTCTCTTCTTCCAACGATTCTGAATGATCATCTTCTGACATAACATGATCTTTTTCTTGTGTATTTTTCTTTCCCTCATTTCAACGCTCGATATCTTTTATTTGTAGTTTCACATGTTCCTCACACTGCCTGAGAATTTCACTTCTTTTATCCAGATCCTATACCTTTCATCACCATCATAGCCGACTAAGTATCCTTTAATAGCCTTCTTATCCATTTTTCGGCGTTTCTGCGCTGGCATATGAGCATAACAGACAGACCCAATAATACGTAAGTGTCTTATTCTGGGCTTTTTACTAGTCCACAGCTCATAAGGGCTTACTCCTTCTTTTGATGATTTTCCAGTTCTATTCAGTATGTACGTGGCAGTTGCAACTAACTCCGCCCACATTGCCTCTGGAAAGCTTGCTTCACTACTTGAGTACTTGAAAGTCCTAGCCATCTCAATAAAAGTTCTAAATTCTCTTTCACTACCACCACCACTTGTAGCATATATCTTATATCTTTATTATCTAATTCACCTCCGTTCTCACTTAAAAAATCTTTTACACAATGCCCTACTGTTTTGGCATATTGAAGAAAGTCTCTGAGAACTAATTTTACTTCTGACTTTTCTTTTAAGAGATAGCACTGGCGATACATAGTAAAACTATCTTTAAAAATTGCCACAAATCTTTTCTTTCCAAAAGACTTACTAAATGGTCCACAAACATCATTTCTCCTGGTTCTCCTGGTTTAACCTGATTCTCCTGGTTGGAACTGGAAACCAGTTCTCCTGGCTTATTTGCTTTTACTCTGCGCCCAAAGGGTAGTCGATGTGATTTTCGATAGACACATGGCTCACATAAATTCTTCTCTAAGGGAACATTTATGCCCATTTCCTTTTGCAGCAAGGTCCTTATATGACGTCTATCTTGGTGTCCCCACCTCTCGTGGTATAATTGTAGCGTTGAAGAATTGTCAACAATATTTACATCTACTTTAACTTTTTGTGGCTGTATTTCTATCTTATACAAAGTTCCTCCAATTGATCGTATTCCTTGAATTATCACTTTACCATTATTCAGAAACCAACATTCGGTAGAGTTTGATTTGAATAAACTGTTTGGATTTTTGTCGTGAGCAGCAAGCACTGAGAATAAATTTTTAGATAGCCCAGGTACATATCAAACACCTGAGAGTACTATGTCTTGACCATCAACATCTGACTTTGCCAAAATTTTACCTGCTCCTACTACCAGCAAAATTTCCTTTCCTGCTCCTTTGACACCACAAGGACTCTCAAACTTGTAAAATTCTATGAAATACTCTATTAGTGCCATGTTTTGTCGCTCCATTGTCAAGCCACCAGGTAGCTGAATCTCCATCATCCGAGAAGGCCTCTGCCTCTATTGAAAGGATCGAGGTGCCAGTAACTGCTGCTGATTCTGACTTCTTCGGTTTTCCATCGGTAGCCCACTTTGGACACTGATATATCCAATGATCTTTTGTTTTACAATAGTGACAGACATCCCCTTTCTTAACTTTAGTCTTATATGGCCTACCTTGGGTTTTCTTGGATGTATGTTTTACCTGTAATGCCTCTTGAACAACTGAGCTGCTACTACCTACCTTTAGAAAGTTCCTTTCATAAGCACACAGTTGAATAACTAACTCATAGAAGGTTTTTTTGCCATCTATCAACATCATCCAACTTGACTGAAATGAACTAAAACTACTCGGTAAGATACTTAACATCTTACAAACTATCATCAGTTCAGGTAATGGATTTTCTTTTCTTTCTTTAAATCCATTGTTTATTTCATGCCACATACTTTTTATTTTAACAATATGAGTTGACACATCATTCGCTGATGTCCAACCGAACTTGAAGAAATCTGAACAGATATTAAACAGTTGGTCTTTCGATGAAGCTTATAAACTTTGAATAAATTGATGTTTTTTTTACAAAAAATAACTGGAAAAATACGAAATTCGGTTTATTCATACAAAAAGCGATTACTTCTTCCAAAAAAAGGTTACTTCGTCCAAAATAAAATATACACACCAAATAATCGATTATTTCTCACAAATAATAATGGTTTTGTACAATAATTGATGGAATTGTACAAAATAAAATAAATTCACGACAAAAACGGTTTAATTGTTCAAAAAAAAGTTGTTCCATCCAAAATGTGATTGCTCTTTACAAACAATTTTTTTATACAAAATACAATTATTTCTTCCAATAAATGAATAAAATTTCCAAAAATGCCTATGATTGGGTTAAATCATCACCAACCGTTGTGAAAGAAGAATTGAATTGTCAATCAATTTGTTACATCGGTCCAAAAATCATATCAAATTTCAATGTGGAAAGTGACTCTGAACATTAATAAATGGGAAGAAACTTCCTGTTCATATATGTGATTTATGAAGAATTACATATGTATGCACGGTATTGGAATGGGAATACAGCTCGGATCGCGAACGCTTACATGTAAGAGAGGAGCGGGCGACCTTCTGAATCGAACGCGCGCAGTTTCGAGTCGCTACGCCAGGAAACGGCGAAACTGCAGCGATCAGACTAACCCACCTGACGGCAAAGATTTCGCCGTTTGGGCCGATACGTTTCGATCTGTGGCGGGCGACTCCGTGGTCGCAGCGACGCGGCGCCGGTACCAAAATGCACGGCTCGGCGGGGCCCACCTGCCGGTCGACTTCCAAAAAAGCGACATCCCGGTGTCCCAAATGGACATTCAAGTTTTTATCCGTGCATATTAACAGTTATATGTGGGGGTTGCGGCGCGACGTCCAATTATGGGTGCCGAAAGCCAAAACACCGTTCTACAATCCACGGAAAAATCTGAAACATTCACCGGGGCATTGCAAAAATATGGACGTTTTACTTTCGTCACTTGTTTCCTGCAATACGACGAGTTTGGGCGGGCGTCGCGACGGTTGCAGTCGGCGCAGCGCGATGCCGCTTGCAGGAAAAGATGAAACGTTCAATTCCCTGCGGGAATCGCGCGAAACCGTTTCCGCAAAGCTCAAGTTGGCGATTCCCTGGACGTCCAAAAAAAACGTAGTTTTGGGGATGCGCGACGCCATCTTCGGCGCAATCGAGATTAACCTCCCAAACAAACTTAAAGGTTCTATGTCCGATCGAACGGAACTGGTCTGGTTCCGATCCGTCAATTGGTTCCGAAGTTCTATGTCCCCCGCAAAAATTCTTGCCGGAATGGCTGCGGGCGTATGTTCTGAAGAGAACGAACCCAACCGGCTACCTGGAGCCCCTCAAATAAGTCCTGGGCGTCCATGGAAGTGATTGTAAAATTGTCAAAAAAAAATGTATTGGCTCTCGCACCAGGTGAACGGGACGTCGCAGGACGACGAGCGAGAGTTCTAAAAACGTGGCGCGGCGGCGGTTAGAGGATCCGAAAAAAAATGAGATACGACGAAATATGCGCCTTAAAGGTAAAAAAATCGTGATTTTAGTTTTCGGTCTGTTGCGTCCGAACTTGAGGGAGTTGAGTCGCGAAAGTGGCACCGCTCGACGGGGCTCTCAGTTCTACAACAGAAAAATGTAGAATCCCGTTTTGCGCCGCCGCTTCCGGCGGGCTGTTTCCGCAAAAAATGTCGATTTTCGGGTGGGTTCTGGACCCCGGGAGGGGCGCAGCAAGACGAAGGACGAAACTTGGGGATGCGCAACGTACGGATGGAAATTCTCAGTTAAACCGTCGAAGACGCGCGGTTAAAATATCCAAGATCTGCAGCCTCCGGCGGCACAAAAAAAACGCAAATTTGAACTTTTTAAAACCCACGTGGTGCGGTGCCCCAGGTGAAATTCTGGAAACGCTACACGTCAGTCGCCTCAAAATTGATCGAAATTTACGATTCCGTCGTGACCGGGCGATTCAGGGCGAACGCTTCCCCACGTGGACCCCAAAATTTTGCATTAAAAAAATGACCACTTTTACGGAGGACGCGTCGAAGATGCCCGGGGAAAATTAAATCTATGCGAAGATTCGTGTAGAAAACTTGCAGACGCGTCATCAGATCCACTCTCGTCGCTGCGCGACTTTTTTCAGCGATGTTATTCACATTTTTCTGCGAATCCGGGTCCCCGACTAAAAGGCCGCCTCCGGCCCCCTAAGTCAGATTCTTGTAGCCAAAGAACACACGAACGACTCCACGTACGGCGATTTTCGATGAGACTTCCGGTTCGCGTAATTTCGGCGTCCAAATATCGACTAAATTTTTACAAGAAAATGTTAGGTTTTTGGTACTTTAATTAAGTACTTTAAAAATTAAGTAAAAATTTCGAAAGGTGACGGTCGGACGTGTGGCACGTCGTTCCGGACACGCCGGTGCCAGACGCAGATGCGTGCGACGAAAACTGTCCGAGTTGTTGGTGTAAATGTAAAAAAATTGTAAAAATTGGTACAGCCGCCCCCGGAGACGGTAGATGGTTGAAATTATTTTTAGAATTTAATTTAATCTTTTGCAAATCGGTTGTGCGAAATTTCGTAAGGATGCAACACTTTTTTTTAATTATCTTTTTTGTCCCCTTTTTAGCTCAGGGGCGGCTCGTCACTCAACACTCAATTAGTATACAAAAATACAAATGGATGGTTGAAACAACCTTTTTATGTACACGTAAACCTTTTATGGGTGAATTGATTTTATTTTTCAATCGATTATTGTAAGAAAAAATCATAGTTTGTACGAAAAAAACAATTATTGCATGATTACATTTTATTTTGGATGAATTAACGTTTTTTAGCATGAAGTAATTTATTTTGTACGAAGTAACCGAATTTTGGATTGATTAATTTATTTTGTATTTATCCAGCTATTTATTGTGGAACTTCATCCATTTATTGTATGTTGAGTTTTGTATACTTCTAATCGAATATTGGATGAATAAATTTTAAGCGAATTTTTAATGCTTCCCAAGCTTCATAGGCAGTTTCTTGGTCCATAATCTTCTGATAAACTGTGTCTGTTACATCACTGGTAATCATGGATTTTGCATAGCTGTTAGCCTTACGAAAAAGATCACTTTGTTCCTTATGTTTCTTGACTTCTCCTTCCGTAGCTGAGCTTGCCAATGAATCTGGTTTTCTTAGCTGTCCATCGATTACTTCCAGAGCACCTTCATGATAATCAAGAAGATCCCTGATCTTTCTTTTCCACATAAGCCAATCAGCCTCACTACCCAATGGCCTTATATGCTTTGAAAAGTCCATCGTCATTATTTACAAACACTACACAAAAACTAGCACAAGCAAACTGGGACCCATAACCTATTGTGGTCATTTATAAATAAAAACACTTCAATAGTCTATTTCAAAACAAAGAAAAAGAAAACACAATAACAAAAAAGATATTGCTTTGAATGATCAATTAGATGTAAACAATTCTATCCTACTCATTCCAAACCTGTAATACATCCTCTCTTCATCTTTTGTAATATTGTTTAAGTAGCATGTATTTAATTCTATAAGTATTTTATTACCTGATGAACCAGGGCTAAGGCAATCCAAAGTGATGCTGGGATCTTTTAACCAGAAGAGAACGGGAACTTGCCTGAAACTAAGCAGGAACAAGCTCAGAATTCTGACAGGAGCCCTGACGGGACACTGCAGACTTAGGAAACATCTCAAGGCCCTAGGCCTAGAGGAGGATGATGGATGCAGATTCTGTGGCTCAGCAGAGGAAACCCCCATACATCTGTTCAAAAACTGCGGAGCATTACTCCGCAAGAGACAGATGTCTCTTGCAGATCCAGATCCTGAGATTCCTAAAGGAATCAGGATTAGAGGAGGCGCTCTAAATGGGTAAGTACACCAACACTTAGAGGAGGAGGGTGGGGTACAATAGATCTATAAAGGTCGCAGTACAAGTCGTCACCACCATATCTACAATCTAATCTAATCTACCTGAAGAAACTACTGTGGTGGTAAAACATATGTAATATTTTATAACAAAACATGTAAACTAGAAATGTGTTTTGAAATTTTTTTTTATTCTCTTATCACATTACATTTACTAAATCATAGTATTTATATTATAATCCTTTTATTTATATCTCAGCACATAAATGTGTGATAAAATATTATTCAGGATTTTTTTAAGTTAATTTTCCACAGTATCTGAAAAACAGACTGGTAAAAGCAAACCAACTAAATAAACAAAGCAATATATGAGGATGACACGGCTTTAAATAAAAAATAAATACAAACACATGCAATAGACTAGATTTAAAAAGTTTCGCGAGTTTTAGTTTTTAAATGTTTGTGCAGTCTATACAGCTACATAGTTATCTACTTTTCAATTGTTCGCCCTCAAAATCGATGAATAAATAAAATTTTGTTTGGGTAAACAACATAATAAATATAGAGCTGATAATATCGAATATTTTATTATAGACAAAAAAACTTAATGTAAAAACAAGCCGGGTTTATAATTTACAAAAAAAATGGTTTATCATAGCTTCAAAATCAACACGCGTTTATTTGTTATCTAAATCATGTACACATAATAATAATATGAACTAATATCCAATTACTTTTTATTTTGTTATCTTAGTCTGATAGTTGGTCTAGACTAACTGTGGCGAAACTATGGCAGGCGTTACATTACACGCAGGTAAATTTATTGCCACCACTGAAAGATATACTAACTAGAACGAGCGCTGCGTCTTGGCTTGTGCAGGCCGAGAGAGAGCATCACAAGGTGTCTCTCGTACTGCTCTGTCTTCGTCTAGTACAGTCCAAATGGAAAACTAAATGTGTGTCCGACGTCTGAAATCCATTTTTCCTTGCAAATGCAACAGTATTTTACCATTGTCTTTTTGAAAACAACTTTCATTAAAATATATAAACTTCGGTTTATAATATGCTCACCGATTGAACGATCTCACTCTCTTTCTTGATAAAACTCAATACAACTAGCTCTTCGCTCTGACTGTATCACATCTTCCCACTCTCGAATTCACTGTTGGCTAGACAAGGATAAAGAGATCCCCTTGGGACCTCTATCTCGACCCGCACAAGCTTAGAGGCCAGCGCTTGTTCCATTTAGTATATATATCAGTGACTGGCACTCAGGAGAAGTAGCTACTTTTGTAAAAATTGTTTATTTTGTTATTATAATGAATTAGTAAAGCTCTAATTATATAATTAGCTCTATCAGTATATAATGATTATAGATGGTTAAGTTAAAGGGATTTGCTAAAAACATTGACTGCATTTCATTGGCAATTGCTTCATAATTAGGGGTGTATGATGACATCACTGCTAGTAAGCAATCATCAAGATATTCGTCAGTCAGTCGAGATCTGTATTTTGATTTCATAATATCCATGGTTGAAAACAATGATTTACATAAGTATGTGGTACCAAAAAATGATTTTATTGTGTATCATGCGCTTTTCAAGAATGGAAATTTATTTCCGTCAACTATATTCCAGAAGTTTTCATCTGATAGATTGCATTTTAGGACAATGTCGAGAAAATGTCGAAAAACTCCAGTTCTTCTGCCCTAACTTGAATAAGCTCTGCAATTTGTGCAGCTATATCGGTTACATTTACTTGGCAAGTAAAAGGATTGACAAAAAAGGCTCAAAATTGGCTCAATGATATTAAACTGTTTAAATAGTTTTTCAAACTGGTTGTTAAGTAATTGAAGACTCTCAACGAATGTCAATTGCAATAACGTCTCTTAACATTTTTTTCATATTTGGAAAATATACAAATTTCTTCATTCGAAGATGTGTTATCCACAAAACTAGTTGGGCTTTGAATGAGTTTACAGATCATCATTGTAGCTATATGTAAGTTTTTCCCCTGCAACTCCAAGTTTAAATTATTTAATTTTTAAATTATATCTGTAATAAGACCCAAATCCAGAAGCCAGGAAGAATTTTTTAATTCAACAAAAATTGTATTTTTAGAATTGAGATAATATTTTATTTCTTCAAATAAATTGACAAATAAGATCCGGTTCTTCAGAATTTTCCAATAGGTCTTTAAAAAGGCGGTGTTGTAAAATGGCTGCTCGTATGAGATTTACTATTCTATAACTACTTTCATGACGTGTCCGAACGGGAGAGTCTTTCCACACAAAACTTCCTGGTGGATAATGCAATGTCAAGACATAAAGTTAGGAAATGATTTGTCTTTCTTGCAGAGGGCGATAAATCCATTGATATTACTGTGGGTGATAGGTGTTAGGAATAAATTTATCACTCACGTTTTGTAATAAGAGGAAATATATTTACAATTTTTTTGGGGTTCAGTGGGGGGTAGTGATGCGTCTCAGATAGCCTCTCCTACTCAAAAGTCGAGTCTCACCTTCACGTTAGTGAACCCTGTTTCCACAGACGAGGCTCTGGCGACCGAGTGGAGGCGGTATAACCTCCAACGCGGGAGTGGACAACGACCCGGAAGGCGGAAGAAACTAGGAAGTCCAACGGCAGACGGGGCGGAAGATCCATGATCCATGTCATAGGGCAGCAGCTGTGACATTACTATACCAAGACTATCGACAAATAATGTTCCTAAAGGCTTGGGACAGTTACAGGCGACAATCACATGTAGATTAATTGGGCTGTGGCACTGCGGTGCAGAAAGCTAGGAGAAACTAACTAACTCGATCCTCAGGATTAACCACAATGATGAGTAGTGAAAGAGAAACGGCCCCGAGTCCCTGGCGTCCCTTTAATGGGAAAGGGGTGGGAAGAATCCCCGGGTGGAATAGGAATAAGAATAAGATTAAAAATACAACATTGAACCGTATAGCAACATGGAATATCAGAACTCTATATAAAGCTGGGAAGATTACAAACGTTGCCCTAGAGATGCGCAGAATAGGTATAGAGGTCCTAGGTCTTAGTGAAGCTAGGTGGCCAAACGCAGGAAAATGCAAGCATGACGATGTGGTGCTTACTACTCAGGATACAACAGCGGAGAACACAGGCATGGTGTAGGCATTATGATCAAAAATGAGCTTCAACGACACGTCACTAACTTCATACCCTTCAATGAAAGGATGATGTTGATTCAAATACACACCAGCCCAATAAATACGAACTTTATACAAGTATATGCCCCTACAGCCGACAGCGACGAACAAACTGTAGAGAAGTTCTACTCGGATTTGGATGAATTAACCAAACACCTGAAGAAACACGAACTCAATATAATCATGGGAGATTTTAACGCTAAGGTTGGTAGGGGTAGAGTTGGAAATGTTGTGGGGGATTTTGGTCTGGGAGATAGGAATGAAAGAGGCGACAGGCTCATACAGTGTTGCCAGGAAAAAGAGTTGGTTATAACAAACACCTTCCATGAACTACCCCCCTCGGCGACTCTATACCTGGATTTCGCCTGGCGACAATGATAATAACCTTATTAGAAATCAAATAGATTTTATATGTGTCAACAGGCGTTTTAGAAACTGCATAAAGAGCGTAAAAACCTATCCCAGTGCAAACGGTGATACGAACCACAACAAAGACCAAAGAAAGTGAACTTGGAAAATCTCAAAAAGGAACCATAGCAAACTCAGTTCAATGAACTAATTGCGAGGGATTTATCAGAGGCATCTACAATAAATATAGATACTGCCTGGGACAAGGTTAAAACAACAATACTGAATGTGGGGGAGCAAGTCGTGGGCAAGAAGGATCAAACAGCGAAAAAGCCATGGATGAACCAGGATATCATTAACCTTATGGAAGAAAAGCGTAAACACAAAAACACCTATAAAGAAAAATACAGACTATTAAAACGACAAATACATAATAACATAACATAAGGAGGGCCAAAGAAACATGGATGGAAGAAAACTGCCGTGAAATGGAGGAGCTACATAACAAGCACTATGCCTTCAATATGCATAAAAAGCTAAAAGAACTTACAGGACATACGAGAAAAAAAAATACCAATGGTCACAAGAAACATACACGGAGACAATACATAACAGCAAAAAACAACAAAGATGTAGGACCCGACAACATTCCGATAGAAATGTGGAAAACATTGGACGACAGAAACTTGACCAGCCTTACAGAATTTCTAAATAGAATATATGAAACAGGTGAAATTCCAAGAGAGTGGCTTAAATCAATGTTTATTCCGCTACCTAAAAAAACAACCCTAAGTCATGTGACGAATATAGGATGATCAGCCTGATGAGCCACACGTTGAAAATCCTCTTAAAAATTATCCAACAGAGAATATACCGTAAATGTGAAGTTCCAAACAATTGGATGGGATGCAGTTTGGTTTCAGAGCGGGATTAGGGACTAGAGAAGCTCTGTTCGCTCTAAAAGTAATGCCACAAAAGTGTAGAGAGTACAATAAAAATGTATTCGTCTGTTTTATCGACTTCCAAAAGGCCTTCGATAGAGTCTAACACGACAAGCTTATCGAGAACCTAAACAGTATTAATCTGCATCAAAGCGACGTACGATTAATAAAAAAGTTATACTGTAACCAAACAGCAATAGTGCGGATTGATGATATGGAGACGGATGAAATCAAAATCCAAAAAGTCGTCCGACAAGGCTGCGCCCTGTCCCCGCAACTGTTCAATTTGTACTCCCATTTTGTGTTTCGAAGGGCGATGGAGGACAGAAGAGAAGGGGTAAATATTGAAGGGGCACTAAATAATAATCTTAGATTCGCGGACGATACTGCAATAATGACGAGTGGACAAAGTGGACAAGAGCTACAAACACTACTAGAGAGAGTTTACCAAGCGTGCAAAGAAGTAGAACTTACCATTAACATAGAAAAAACGAAATTCATGTCAATAAGTAAAAACCCCAATATTTACCCTGTTAGCACACTAAATGGAAACCAAGTAGAGCGGGTTCAAAAATACCAATATCTTGGAACTGTCATTAATGACCTACTAGATCCAGATGAAGAAATTAAGATCAGGATAGAAATGACTCGAAAGATATTTACTGCATACTCTTCAATGTTCACAAATAGAAGTTTGTGCATGCGAATTAGATTAGGGTTCATGGAGTGTTATGTGTGGTCAGTGTTACTGTACGGGGTCGAAACCTGGACCTTAAAAGCCCAATCTATCAAAAAACTTGAAACTTTCGAGATGTGGACATATAGGCGCATGCTAAAGATACCCTGGACACATAAAATAACGAAAGAAGAAGTACTAAGGCGCATCGGACATGAAAGGAAACTATTAAAAATTATCAAGATACGTAAGACAGCATACATAGGTCATATTCTGCGTAACGACAAATATATACTGCTACAAAACATAATGCAGGGAAGAATAGAGGGGAAGAAGAGAATAGGAAGAAAGAAAAAATCCTGACTCCGTAATATAATAGAGTGGACAGGAATGAATGTTGAAGATCTGTTCCATGTGGCAAGAGACAGAGACGCATTCAGAAAGGTGGTCGCCAACCTTCAATGAGAACACGGCATCAGAAGAAGAAGATATTAACAATAAATAAATGACACTAAATAGCACTAAAACAATATAACAACGGATTCGCGGAGCTATAACCTACTATAAACTTATTGGCGTGACTGCGGCTTGGGTGAACTGTTCCGGTGAACTGAACTTGATGAACTTGTTGAATTGAACTCGGTGAACTGCTATATTGAACTTTGCCGATTAACTGACTGTGTTTCGGTGGTGAGCGTTTTTATATGGTCCTTCAGGTATCTGGACCCGTTTTATTGGGATTGTTTTTCTTCTCTGCTGTCACAAACTAATCTTTATATACAAATAAATTTGTATCGTTAGAAAATTGTAATATTAGGCCAATCATAAAACACAAATATTAAATCTTTTAGAAATCCTTTGAAGATTATAATCAATCCTACCATAAAACATAAATATTAAATCTTTTAGCATTTGTTCGATGATTACTGTAATAATAAATAATAATACCTGTTGTAAAATATTCCACGAAAATTTTTCTGGAAAACCGTTCGGGTGATTACAGGAATAACCCTCTAAAATAAAACAGACAACATATTTTTAGGATTTGTTTGGGAATTATAGCAACGACCCTAGCGTAAAACTAATTTCTTTGAAAAGTCTTCTTAGGAAAGGCCCGTTGCCGCTACATTACCAACCATTGCTGGTGCTCCATCAGTGGTTATAGCCGACAGCTTGTGCAAAGGCTTATCTATGGATTTTGCGTATGTTACAAATATGTTGTAAATATCCTCGCCTGTTGTTCGTCCTTTCATTGGTAATATTTTCAGTAGTTCTTCTATAACACTAAAATCACTAAATATCATTCTCCCCATAACTGCTAACTGTGCTGTGCATGTTATGTCTGTAGACTCAAATTGTATTGAGAACCATTCACATATCTACAAATAACTCTCTAATTGAGTTTGCAAGTCTTTTGAAATGCTGTATATTCTTCTTGTGACGGTGTTGTCAGACAACTGTAAGTCTTGTATTGCTGACATAATCTCACGCTTGTTGGGAAATCCCTCATATAAGCAATCGGCACCAGTCAAAAAATGGTTCTTTTACCAATTCCCCATCCTGGAAAGGCTTTTTCTTCTTGGCGAGCATGTGAGAAATTTTCAAATAGTGGCATATTTAGATTTTACCACAGGCCTGGTGAAAATTAACTGTTGGGCAGACAGTGTCGATTTTAGTTGAGATATTTTCTTCTTTCTGAATTCAGATTTAAGTTGATAGCTGGTATTAAAAGTGGAATGGGTTGACTGGAGGTGACATTCAATATAATGCTTTTTCGTCACTGCAACACTACTGCCGCACAACAAACACATTTATCTTTAATATTAACGAAACAATATGATTCTTCCCAGTCAGTATTAAAATTATATGAGTATCCAGAGACCCCAAAATGAGTAAGAGACAAACTCTTACTCATTTTGGGGTTACAATTTTTGAAATTTGATTTTTGAAAAATAGGGTGTATATTCTCAATCCGATTCCGTAGCATTTCTCATAATGGCGAAATTTAATGCGCAGATACAAAATTCGAAAAGCAGAGAGATGCTATGCTAGTGCAAAAGTGAGAAAGACCGCATTTTTCGGACGAGAGATAGATTATTTTACACTGTAAAAATAGTATATCCTACTATTTGAATATAATATAATTATTAATTTAACTGATTTTTAAAATATCTTATAATTTTTTGAATTTTATAATACAATAATTTATAAGAAATTTACAAAATTAAATTTATTTGTATGAGATAAATAATTTTTTATCGTGTTTGGGTAGCGGCGGGCAAACATAAAATGGTCTGTGGGCGCCATAACGCCCGCGGGCATAAGGTTGGAGACTTTTGTCCTAGACCAGGGGTGGCGAACCTTTTTATCTCCGCGTGCCATTTTTCCTAAGTTTCCACAATATGAAATGCTGACGTGCCCAATAACTTTGCCTGTGTTACCATATTAGCCTGAACCTACCGTATACAGCCTGAACCTACCGTATACCTACCGTACCGTATCGGCTTGAATACAATATTTGAAAGTATCGAATTCCATCCCGATTTACAAAAATTAAGGGTCACAGCTGGATTCCTTTTACTACAGACCAATCTGTAACCAAAGCCAATTTTCAAAAATTTTAGCATTTCTGCCTCGATTGTCAAGTTTTTTGAAAAGTAATAACATGCCGGCAAACAGTGAAAACGGCTTCAGGAAAAGCAGCTCAACTGATACTGCTCTGTTAGACACTGTCAATTTTATAATTACTTCTCTAAATTGTATCAGGAGGTTCTTGCCTTATATTACGACCCTTTTGATCCTAAACTCCTTCCACAAAAAATTGAAGATATTGGAGTCGACAAGAACTGGGTAAAATCTTCTTTTCATCACAGAGGACGAACAGTGATCGTAAAAGGTTCAAAATCATTAAAAAAATTAAAGAAGCGGGTGGTACCCCAAGGCTCTCTATTGGGATAAACTCTTTTCTTGATATTTGTTATGATCTAAAGTTCCTTCCACAAAAAAAATAAAGTCATTGGAGTTAGAATCGTCGGCAAGAAGTGAGTAAAATCTTCCTTGCATCAAAGACGACGAAGAGTGATCATAAACGGTTCAAAATCGCAAAGAAACTTATAGAAGTGGGTGGCACCCCAAGGCTCTATAATGGGGCAAATTCTATTCCTGATATTTGTTATGATCACAAGCTGTTCTACAAATGAAGCTACTGGAGTTAGAGGCATCAAGAACTGGGTAAAACCTTTCTTGCATCAAGGAGGACGAACAGTGATCGCAAACGGTTCAAAATCAGAATTCCACTAGAGAAGCGGCTACTACCCTAAGGCTCTCTAATGGGACAAACTCTATTCTTGATATTTGTTATGATCACAAGCTCCTTCCACAACAAAAAGTTACTGGAGTTAGAAGCGTCACCAAGAACTGGGTATAATCTTCCTTGCATCAAAGAGGACGAACACTGATCCTAAACGGTTCAAAATCGAAAAGAAAATTAAATAAGTGGATGGTACCCCAAGGCTCTCTAATGGGAAAAACTCTCTTCTTAATATTTGTTATGATCACAAGCTCCTTCCACAAAAAAATAAGTTATTGGAGTTAGAGGCGTCGCCAAGAACTGGGTATAACCTTTCTTGAATCAAAGAGGACGAACAATGATCGTAAACGGTTAAAAATCGGAAATAAAATTAACGAAGCAAGTGGTACCCCTAGGCTCTGTAATGGGACAAACTCTATTCTTGATATTTGTTATGATCACAAGCTCCTTACACAAATAAATGAAGTTATTGTGGTTAGAGGCGTCGCCAAGAACTAGGTATAATCTTCCTTGCATCAAAGAGGACGAGCACTGATCCTAAACGGTTCAAAATCGAAAAGAAAATTGAACAAGTGGATGGTATCCCAAGGCTCTCTAATGGGCCAAACTCTATTCTTGATATTTCTTAAAATCACAAGCTCCTTCCACAATAACATAAAGTTATTGGAGTTAGAGGCGTCGCCAAGAACTAGGTAAAATCTTCCTTGCATCAATGAAGACGAACAGTGATCGTAAACGGTTCAAAATCTTTAAAAAATGAAAGAAGCGGGTGGTACCCCAAGGCTCTCTAATATTGATATTTGTTATGATCAGAAGCTCGTTCCACAAAAAAAAGAAGTTATTGGAGTTAGAGGCGTCGCCAAGAACTAGCTATATTCTTCCTTCCATCAAAGAGGACGAACAGTTATCGTAAACGGTTCAAAATCGGAAAGAAAATTAAAGAAGTGGGTGGTACCCCAAGGCTCTCTAATGGGACAAACTCTATTCTTGATATTTGTTATGATCACAACCTTCTTCCACCAAAAAATTAAGTTATTGAAGTTAGAGGCGTCACCAAGAACTGGGTGAAATCTTCCTTGCATCAAAGAGGACGGACAGTGGTCGTAAACGGTTCAAAATCGGAATGAAAATTAAAGAAGCGAGTGGTACCCCAAGGCTCTCTAATGGGACCAACTCTATTATTGATATTTGTTAATAATCTAGCACAAACAAATAATGTTGCAATTATATTTTGTACGCTGACGATAGCAACATTCTAATATCATTGCAGACATACAAGATTCAATTACAAGTAGCAATTTAAAATCAAAAACGTTAGGGGATGATGTATAAATCTTTAATGGACTCTAAATATACACAAAACTTACTTCATGATTATAGTTTACTTCTAAGATTTGAAAGGGGCCGAATCAATAAAATGTCTAGCGGTAACACTAGATCAAAAGCTAAGGTACTATCATATTGTATGTGTGTAATTCATGTATGTCATCTGATTCGAAACCTAAGAGAATGTGAAAATGTTGATTCTGCAAATATTTTACGCCATCGTTCAATCTAGCTTGTCATAAGGACTGATATTTTGGGATCAGCAGCAAATATAATAGCAGTATTTAAAAAGATATCACGAGCGATATTCTCAATGTACATCCTCTTTGTGCTTCATCAAGCACAACATTTTAACGCTACCCTCCTTCCTCCGCCGAGCCAATACAAATTTCCAGCGTGTTAGCTGTGGCACGCGTGCCATAGGTTCACCACCGCTGTCCTAGACGATACATCTTATTTGGCGAAGTGGATTAAAAACATTTCAAGTCGACTTGATTTAATCTGCTGTATAGAATAGCTTACCACGTGGAGAGAGATTCAAGCGAGTTTTGTCAGAATTTTGTAGTTTAAGTACATCTTATATACATCTTAAGTAGTGAGTATACTTATATATGGAGAAGAAATCTGGGGCTGCAAAGAACAGGAAGAGATTGAGAGAATGCAAGAGAAATGTTTGAGATGAGTGTTAGGGGTAGACAGAGAAACTCCAGGATACATAGTGAGAGAGGGGCAAATAAGGTTGAATCAAGAAAAGGGAAGACTGCTGGTTACTGACTGAATTCTGGAAAGAAAAAATGCTATATAGAAATGAATGGATGAGAGAAATATTACCGAGGAAATGGATACGCGAGTAAGAAAATTAGAGAGGGTAAGAGCGGAAGGCAAGTGACATGCGTAGATGAGTGACGGACGTAAACATGCAGGAAAGAAGAGAAAGAATAAGGGAATCCATATACAATATGAAGTATGAGAGCGTAATGATAGAAGGGATTCGGAAGTAACTAGGAGGGAAAGTGTGAAAGGAAGGAAGATAATGGTGAGGTTCAGATGTGGAAACGAGATGACAGAAAATAGAAGAAGGGAAAGATAGTATGTTCTAAAACCTCCTCCTCCTCCAACCTCCTCTGACCTTGACCCCTAACCTAACCTTGACCATGACCCCTGACCTTGGCACTTCCGGTTTCCGGTTTCGACTTCCGGTTTCGACTTCAGGTTTCGACTTTCGGTTTCCAGTTTCGATTTCTGGTTTCCGGTTTCGACTTCCGGCCTTCATTTCCTGAACTTCCGAATGTGCGCATGCGCGGTGACCATTGACCCCTAACCTTGACCATGGAACTTCCGGTTGAGACTTCCGGTTGTTACTTCCGGTTGCTACTTCATGTTTCCGGTTTTGACTTCTGGCCGCCATTTCCGGAACTTCCGGATCCGCGGGAAAATTCAAAAAATTGACGCGAGGCGGGAAAATTCAAAATTAGGTGCTGGCGGGGGTAAATGAGATGTGTAGTTGGTTGCATATATCAACGAGGCTAGATACATGAGGTTAGATAGATGAGTCTAAATACATGGCACTAAACAGACTAAGCTAAATACATGAGACTAGATAGACGGGGTTAGATACATGGGGCTAGATACATGGGACTAGATAGACGGGACTAGATACATGAGACTAGACAGACGAAGCCAAATACATGGGGCTAGATAGACGGAGCTAGATACAAGGGGCTAGACAGACGGGGCTAGATACATGAGACTAGACAGACGGGGCTAGTTAGATGAAGCTAGACAGACGGGGCTAAATACATGAGACTAGATAAGACTGAACTAAAATATATAAGGGATTGTTTAATTCAACTAAAATATATTTTCGATTGTTTTTTTCGTTTAACTTAATAAACATAATAAGATTTGAATTTATCAGTAGACAGTTAAGCGTTGCAGGATGTATGTATTTGTTTTTATTTCGATCTACTGCCCTGGCTTGGCGATTAGACGCAGCTGGCCGTCTAGCGCTGATTACTTAACTCCTGCTATCTTATCAGCGGTGCGCGAGCGGAGAAAGTAATAAATTATGAAGCTAGGTCTAATCAATTTCTTAGGTTGGTTTTTCGTTTTAATTTAACAAAAATAATCACGTGCAACATCCAGCATTTCATTTATATAAACCAGAGTTCAATTTTCATCTACTTGCATCCAGTTTCTATCTACTTGCATCCGATTTTCATCTACTTGCATCCACTTTTCATCTACTTGCATCCAATTTTCAACTACTTGCATACACTTTTCATCTACTTGCATCCACTTTTCATCTACTTGCATCCACTTTTCATCTACTTGCATCCACTTTTCATCTACTTGCATCCACTTTTCATCTACTTGCATCCACTTTTCATCTACTTGCATCCACTTTTCATCTACTTGCATCTATATTTCATCTAATTGCATTCACTTTTCATCTACTTGCATCCACTTTTTGTCTACTTGCATCCACTTTTCATCTACTTGCATCCACTTTTCATCTACTTGCATCCACTTTTCACCTACTTGCATCCACTTTTCATCTACTTGCACCCACTTTTCATCTAATTGCATCCAGTTTTCATCTACTTGCATCCAGTTTTCATCTACTTGCATCCACTTTTCATCTACTTGCATTCACTTTTCATCTACTTGCATCCACTTTTCATCTACTTGCATCCACTTTTCATCTACTTGCATCCACTTTTCATCGACTTGCATCCACTTTTCATCTACTTGCATCCACTTTTCACCTACTTGCATCCACTTTTCATCTACTTGCATCCAGTTTTCATCTACTTGCATCCACTTTTCATCTACTTCCATTGTCTGTCTAGTCTTGTCTGTCTAGTCTTGTCTGTCTAGTCTTGTCTGTCTAGTCTTGTCTGTCTAGTCTTGTCTGTCTAGTCTTGTCTGTCTAGTCTTGTCTGTCTAGTCTTGTCTGTCTAGTCTTGTCTGTCTAGTCTTGTCTGTCTAGTCTTGTCTGTCTAGTCTTGTCTGTCTAGTCTTGTCTGTCTAGTCTTGTCTGTCTAGTCTTGTCTGTCTAGTATTGTCTGTCTAGTCTTGTCTGTCTAGTCTTGTCTGTCTAGTCTTGTCTGTCTAGTCTTGTCTGTCTAGTCTTGTCTGTCTAGTCTTGTCTGTCTAGTCTTGTCTGTCTAGTCTTGTCTGTCTAGTCTTGTCTGTCTAGTCTTGTCTGTCTAGTCTTGTCTGTCTAGTCTTGTCTGTCTAGTCTTGTCTGTCTAGTCTTGTCTGTCTAGTCTTGTCTGTCTAGTCTTGTCTGTCTAGTCTTGTCTGTCTAGTCTTGTCTGTCTAGTCTTGTCTGTCTAGTCTTGTCTGTCTAGTCTTGTCTGTCTAGTCTTGTCTGTCTAGTCTTGTCTGTCTAGTCTTGTCTGTCTAGTCTTGTCTGTCTAGTCTTGTCTGTCTAGTCTTGTCTGTCTAGTCTTGTCTGTCTAGTCTTGTCTGTCTAGTCTTGTCTGTCTAGTCTTGTCTGTCTAGTCTTGTCTGTCTAGTCTTGTCTGTCTAGTCTTGTCTGTCTAGTCTTGTCTGTCTAGTCTTGTCTGTCTAGTCTTGTCTGTCTAGTCTTGTCTGTCTAGTCTTGTCTGTCTAGTCTTGTCTGTCTAGTCTTGTCTGTCTAGTCTTGTCTGTCTAGTCTTGTCTGTCTAGTCTTGTCTGTCTAGTCTTGTCTGTCTAGTCTTGTCTGTCTAGTCTTGTCTGTCTAGTCTTGTCTGTCTAGTCTTGTCTGTCTAGTCTTGTCTGTCTAGTCTTGTCTGTCTAGTCTTGTCTGTCTAGTCTTGTCTGTCTAGTCTTGTCTGTCTAGTCTTGTCTGTCTAGTCTTGTCTGTCTAGTCTTGTCTGTCTAGTCTTGTCTGTCTAGTCTTGTCTGTCTAGTCTTGTCTGTCTAGTCTTGTCTGTCTAGTCTTGTCTGTCTAGTCTTGTCTGTCTAGTCTTGTCTGTCTAGTCTTGTCTGTCTAGTCTTGTCTGTCTAGTCTTGTCTGTCTAGTCTTGTCTGTCTAGTCTTGTCTGTCTAGTCTTGTCTGTCTAGTCTTGTCTGTCTAGTCTTGTCTGTCTAGTCTTGTCTGTCTAGTCTTGTCTGTCTAGTCTTGTCTGTCTAGTCTTGTCTGTCTAGTCTTGTCTGTCTAGTCTTGTCTGTCTAGTCTTGTCTGTCTAGTCTTGTCTGTCTAGTCTTGTCTGTCTAGTCTTGTCTGTCTAGTCTTGTCTGTCTAGTCTTGTCTGTCTAGTCTTGTCTGTCTAGTCTTGTCTGTCTAGTCTTGTCTGTCTAGTCTTGTCTGTCTAGTCTTGTCTGTCTAGTCTTGTCTGTCTAGTCTTGTCTGTCTAGTCTTGTCTGTCTAGTCTTGTCTGTCTAGTCTTGTCTGTCTAGTCTTGTCTGTCTAGTCTTGTCTGTCTAGTCTTGTCTGTCTAGTCTTGTCTGTCTAGTCTTGTCTGTCTAGTCTTGTCTGTCTAGTCTTGTCTGTCTAGTCTTGTCTGTCTAGTCTTGTCTGTCTAGTCTTGTCTGTCTAGTCTTGTCTGTCTAGTCTTGTCTGTCTAGTCTTGTCTGTCTAGTCTTGTCTGTCTAGTCTTGTCTGTCTAGTCTTGTCTGTCTAGTCTTGTCTGTCTAGTCTTGTCTGTCTAGTCTTGTCTGTCTAGTCTTGTCTGTCTAGTCTTGTCTGTCTAGTCTTGTCTGTCTAGTCTTGTCTGTCTAGTCTTGTCTGTCTAGTCTTGTCTGTCTAGTCTTGTCTGTCTAGTCTTGTCTGTCTAGTCTTGTCTGTCTAGTCTTGTCTGTCTAGTCTTGTCTGTCTAGTCTTGTCTGTCTAGTCTTGTCTGTCTAGTCTTGTCTGTCTAGTCTTGTCTGTCTAGTCTTGTCTGTCTAGTCTTGTCTGTCTAGTCTTGTCTGTCTAGTCTTGTCTGTCTAGTCTTGTCTGTCTAGTCTTGTCTGTCTAGTCTTGTCTGTCTAGTCTTGTCTGTCTAGTCTTGTCTGTCTAGTCTTGTCTGTCTAGTCTTGTCTGTCTAGTCTTGTCTGTCTAGTCTTGTCTGTCTAGTCTTGTCTGTCTAGTCTTGTCTGTCTAGTCTTGTCTGTCTAGTCTTGTCTGTCTAGTCTTGTCTGTCTAGTCTTGTCTGTCTAGTCTTGTCTGTCTAGTCTTGTCTGTCTAGTCTTGTCTGTCTAGTCTTGTCTGTCTAGTCTTGTCTGTCTAGTCTTGTCTGTCTAGTCTTGTCTGTCTAGTCTTGTCTGTCTAGTCTTGTCTGTCTAGTCTTGTCTGTCTAGTCTTGTCTGTCTAGTCTTGTCTGTCTAGTCTTGTCTGTCTAGTCTTGTCTGTCTAGTCTTGTCTGTCTAGTCTTGTCTGTCTAGTCTTGTCTGTCTAGTCTTGTCTGTCTAGTCTTGTCTGTCTAGTCTTGTCTGTCTAGTCTTGTCTGTCTAGTCTTGTCTGTCTAGTCTTGTCTGTCTAGTCTTGTCTGTCTAGTCTTGTCTGTCTAGTCTTGTCTGTCTAGTCTTGTCTGTCTAGTCTTGTCTGTCTAGTCTTGTCTGTCTAGTCTTGTCTGTCTAGTCTTGTCTGTCTAGTCTTGTCTGTCTAGTCTTGTCTGTCTAGTCTTGTCTGTCTAGTCTTGTCTGTCTAGTCTTGTCTGTCTAGTCTTGTCTGTCTAGTCTTGTCTGTCTAGTCTTGTCTGTCTAGTCTTGTCTGTCTAGTCTTGTCTGTCTAGTCTTGTCTGTCTAGTCTTATCTGTCTAGTCTTGTCTGTCTAGTCTTGTCTGTCTAGTCTTGTCTGTCTAGTCTTGTCTGTCTAGTCTTTTCATCATGCTAAACAGGGTGTGAGGTCTATGTAATCCCACGCTTAACAGGGTGTGAGGTCTATGTAACCCCACGCTTAAGAGGGTGTGAGGTCTATGGTGCCCCACGTTAACGAGGGCGTGAGGTCTATTTATAGTCAGCTTTCATCAGCTTTTAATCAGCTTTAATCGCATTGGGTTAGTTGTGTTAGCATTGGGTTAGGTTAGCATTAGGTTAAGCTACGTGAGGTTAGGAATAAAGCGCTTTTCATGCCTAACCTCACGTAGCTTAACCTAATGCTAACTTAACCTAATGCTAACACAACTAACCCAATGGTTTACACAGACCTCACACCCTGTTTAACGTGGGGTCACATAGACCTCACACGCTGCTAAGCGTGATGAAAAGTGGATGGAAAGTGGATGCAAATGGATGCAAGTGGATGGAAAGTGGATGCAAGTGGATGCAAGTGGATGGAAAGTGGATTGAAGGTGGATGCAAGTGGATGCAAGTGTTTCAGTGCCTCTGTTTAACGTGGGGTCACATAGACCTCTCACCCTGCTTGGCGTGATGAAAAGTGGATGGAAAGTGGATGCAAGTGGATGCAAGTGTTTCAGTGACTCTGTTTAACGTGGGATCACGTAGACCTCAAACCCTGCTTAGCGTAATGAAAAGTGGATGGAAAGTGGATGCAAGTGGATGCAAGTGGATGGAAAGTGGATGCAAGTGGATTGAAAGTGGATGGAAAGTGGATGCAAGTGAATGGAAAGTGGATGCAAGTGGATGGAAAGTGGATGCTTCCATCCACATACTATCTTTCCCCACTAATAGATGTTGGATGGAAGTAGAAAAAAAAATATCCAGGATGTGCTACGAGGAGGAGAGATACAGCGGAGCATATGTGGGATGAATGCGTAAAGATGAAAGAAATAGAAGGAAGGAAAAGAGATGAAATACTGAATGAAGATGGAAGAGAGATACTGTGGATGAAAGAAGTATGGAAGGGAAGGGAAGGGTTAAATATGGAAAAGAAGGAGCAGTAAAGTATGTAAAAATGGCACATTATCTTGATTAAATGTGAAGGCAGGGATTCTGAAATCCCGGAGGGGAAACAAAGACTTTTGACTATCCTTGACCTTAACCCAAAATGGACAATTAAAGATACTTCTCATAGGAGTCATAATTACTCAATTATGTCTACACTTGACAGTGATGAAACCGCATGATGCTTTCCATGACTGCTTTAAATAATAATTTCTCTTGTTGATACTCTTCTTGACTATTAAGTCGAAAATTTACTAGGACGACTAGTGTCTTAAACATTCTAGCTCTTAACATTTCAAGTTTACAGTGGCTAGTAGATTAAACAAAACTTCTTCATGCAGTGTCACTCTGCCACTTTGTTTTTTCTTCTTGTTCATCTTCAAAAAAAGATCGCTACACTGCAACTCAGATTTTGTAATTGTGTTACATATATTCATTATAATTCTATTGCAACATACCTGTGGAATATAAATTACCAACAATAATAAGAACATTTTTTTTTAATATTTAAGCTATATATTATAATACATATTGTTTGAGGACGCGGATAAAAAAACGACTAAGGAGGATGGAAGAAGCTGGACTTTTACATCTTCCGTTCATTCTATTTTCAAACTTCGTTATTTCGCTTTCAGCTTGCCCCTCTTACATTCCTCTCTCATTGTTTCCTGGAGTTTCTCTGTCTGTCCCTAACACCCATCTCAAGTATTTCTCTTGCACTCTCACATCCTCTTCCTGTTCTTTACAGCCCCAGATTTCGGTTCCATAAATTAATATACTCTCTATCAAATTTATAATCAAAACATCATCCTCTGGGATCATCAGGAATCCTCCTCCAGAAGTCGTTTCCGCATTTTCTCTCTCCTATCCCCCAAATACACTCCATTACCTTGTTTGCTTTGCTGGCTAACTCTCTCACATGCGCTTATTCCAATGCTCTCGTTCCGATGCTCTCGTTCAATGTGTGCCCTAGGTATTCTCTTACTCGTTCTATCGTTCCCCTCAAGTAGGCCATACAGGCTACGGTCTATCGGAGAGGTTACCTGTGCAGGTTTGCCTGCGCAGGTCAACCGCACGTCGGTAGCGTGTATGGGAACGTTCCTGTTTACCGTTCTTGTTCTGCGTTTGAGTGCAACTGGTTTCCTTTTATAGCCCTGTTTCTTTATTCGTGTTTATCTAGTTTCATGTTTTATCTTTTCCTTTTCGCCAAGTTCTGTGTGATACTCTTGTGTTGCTACTCTAGTCATAGTCTTATCCCTTTAATCTCATCTTATCATCTTATTTACTTAGATTTGTAAATTGCTTCATTATGGCCTGTGGAATCTATATATCGGGTTTAATTTTTAGTTTGGCAATAGTAATTGCAGTTTCTTCTGGTTTTTGTTTCCTTATACTGTTTTTAATGTAAAAATGAAGTACATAAGAGATAGAACTTGTTATTTCTTCAAGTTTGCTCGTTATGTCTTATTTTAGTGTTTGTGATATAAATTTAATGTAGATTAGTGTTTATCGGATTATTTATAACAGGTAGATATTTAAAGGGTTAGATAATAAGCTAAATTGTCAAAGATAGGTGTAAAGTAGGTTTTTTTCGAAGATTTTACGGATTTTATTCATAGTATATAAATTAGATTTATATGAAATTATTTATATAGTTGCCAATATCCAAGGAAATCTGAATAATTCATGGCAGAAGGAAGCTTCATGTATCCCGAGAAAACGTATTTTGAAATTAAATAATGCTGAGGAAGATTTGCGAGTCAATATATTTAAGACCGGGGGAATTTCGCGATTTGCAACAATAACGTTCCACCCTTAAACGTCCTTTTATTTTTCATCTAGGAATAAATTTCGTAATATTATCACTTTTTCTCTATTTTCAATTTTACAGCGGCGCTATCTAACATTGGTTGTTTTAGTGTAACACGTTTGTTTTAGATAACAGGTTTAGCATATTTTATGAATTATTCAAAAGGTAATTTCGTCCCTTAATAAATTGTAACGTCGTTGATGGTAATTAGTAATGAATTTTTATTGGGTGCAGGCGTTATAATTACGACCGGGTCGCCGTTAGTAATCGAGCAGGCCGCGTGCGTTTCTAATGTGCAGAAAAGTATTTATCTACAATCTCAACGACAAACTCGCACACTAATAATATGAATAGTTCGCTAATGTCGCGGATGTTTATTCAATAACAGTGGCCGAGGTTTTGTGATGCACGCAACAGTCTACTTAACTCGAATCGGTCTCTAATAATGGAGCTCGCAATTACGGCGACATACACCACGTCATTTGTGAAACTACTAGAATGATGGATCACGTTCCCCACTGACATGTTTTGCATGACTAAATCTTACAAATTAGTCGTACTATACATAACTGCATATACGTAACTAAAGATCTAATACATAAATAGAACAAGCTCTTAAATATAAATCACTCAGACATAAATAAAAACCAATAATTCTATACAATATATATATTTCTATAAATAATAATTTGAAGGTCTCATATTGGTATGAAGAAAATTTTTATTAATACTTAGACTTGAATAAAAAAAAACATAGTATTATGAAGTTATAATAAAATTTGAAGCTGTTAAGTTGGTATGAAGACAATATTTATTAATAATTTAGTAGTCTCATTGATCCTCAAACCCCTGAGGAATACAAGAAAAGGCACTTGCGCAGCAAAATTTGTAGGGCCAATAGTTATGGCCCACTTTGGGAATTGGACTAACTGAAGCAACCCCGGAAACAGCGCAGTATTTCGTATTTTTTTAATTAATTATACAAAGAAACTATATAAATAGATTATTAAAAAAAAACAAGCCTGAATAAAGTAAAATAATTTACTTTATTCAAAATAATATAAAATAATAATAATATAATAATTTACTTTACACAAATATTTAGGTTACGTGGTTCCTCCAATGTAATTGCTTTTAATTTTACTTGATTAGTTTCGTGTTGACGTAAATAAAACTAATAAGTAAATTATTTATTTTAGCAAAATTATTATTAGAAAAATATAATTAAATAAAAATATGGGCCGATCAATCCACGTTCAGTTCATGTAAAAAACTAATTTCTTTTTAATGCATACCTTGTTAAACCAAATGTCCTACATTACAAGAAAAAAGGAAATCGTAAAGGAGGATTGATAGTTATTTTCTAATAAAAAAAAGTATTATCAGATATAATTTACTACTGAATATGTGTAATTTTATAATAAACTAAACTATAGGAATTACAATTATCGATTATTTAATACATAAACATACATTTAATACATAAACGTACATAGAAAAATGACCATTCGAGTATGCAACGGACACAGAACAATATCTAGGGACGCAGTACTAGATAGAATATCAAATAGACAAGACTAGATAGACAAGACTAGACAGACAAGACTAGACAGACAAGACTAGACAGACAAGACTAGACAGACAAGACTAGACAGACAAGACTACACAGACAAGACTAGACAGACAAGACTAGACAGACAAGACTAGACAGACAAGACTAGACAGACAAGACTAGACAGACAAGACTAGACAGACAAGACTAGACAGACAAGACTAGACAGACAAGACTAGACAGACAAGACTAGACAGACAAGACTAGACAGACAAGACTAGACAGACAAGACTAGACAGACAAGACTAGACAGACAAGACTAGACAGACAAGACTAGACAGACAAGACTAGACAGACAAGACTAGACAGACAAGACTAGACAGACAAGACTAGACAGACAAGACTAGACAGACAAGACTAGACAGACAAGACTAGACAGACAAGACTAGACAGACAAGACTAGACAGACAAGACTAGACAGACAAGACTAGACAGACAAGACTAGACAAACAAGACTAGACAGACAAGACTAGACAGACAAGACTAGACAGACAAGACTAGACAGACAAGACCAGACAGACAAGACTAGACAGACAAGACTAGACAGACAAGACTAGACAGACAAGACTAGACAGACAAGACTAGACAGACAAGACTAGACAGACAAGACTAGACAGACAGGACTAGACAGACAAGACTAGACAGACAAGACTAGACAGACAAGACTAGACAGACAAGACTAGACAGACAAGACTAGACAGACAAGACTAGACAGACAAGACTAGACAGACAAGACTAGACAGACAAGACTAGACAGACAAGACTAGACAGACAAGACTTTTTTTTATGTTTAGGGGGGGCGTAGCTGGTGTTAATAAAATAACTTCTCCAGACAAGTGGACCCCCTGGAATCACATCCGTACACTCTGGACCCGCTTATCGCATAACCTCGGAGTGACTAGACAGACAAGACTAGACAGACAAGACCAGACAGACAAGACTAGACAGACAAGACTAGACAGACAAGACTAGACAGACAAGACTAGACAGACAAGACTAGACAGACAAGACTAGACAGACAAGACTAGACAGACAGGACTAGACAGACAAGACTAGACAGACAAGACTAGACAGACAAGACTAGACAGACAAGACTAGACAGACAAGACTAGACAGACAAGACTAGACAGACAAGACTAGACAGACAAGACTAGACAGACAAGACTAGACAGACAAGACTAGACAGACAAGACTAGACAGACAAGACTAGACAGACAAGACTTTTTTTTATGTTTAGGGGGGGCGTAGCTGGTGTTAATAAAATAACTTCTCCAGACAAGTGGACCCCCTGGAATCACATCCGTACACTCTGGACCCGCTTATCGCATAACCTCGGAGTGACGGATGGCATAATTTAAATTAGTCTACATGTTGTTTATTTTCCCTCCTTTTTTCCCTTTTTGAACTGCATCTCATCGTATTCTTTATCGGTCATTATCGTTACAATTAATCCGTTTACATGGTCCCAGTTTGCTTTTCCCTTTAACATGTATGGGATTATTGTTCTGGCGCTAAAGGGTTCTTCCATGGCTTTTTCGACTGCTTCTCTTTCAGTTTCCCACCTCCAGCAATCAAAGATAGTGTGATTTACACTATCTGTTTCTCCGCAGTAAACACATAGGTCGTCTGTTGCTCTGCCAATATTGAAGAGATAATCCCTGAAGCTACCGTGGCCAGTCAGTACTTGAGTAAGCTAGTAGCTAGTTTGGCCGAATTTTCTATTTACCCAGGTCGATATATTTGGGATTAGCACTTGGGTCCACTGTCCTTTGTCGCTGAGCTGCCATCTTTTTTGCCATTCCTCGATAAGCTCTTCTCTGGCCAGTTGTTTTTTCTGTGTGCAGTAGTTTGCATCGTGCAGCTTTTTTCGCTCTTTTACGAGCAGGTCTATGGGGGGTATTCCCGAGATGACTTGGGCGGCCTCTCCTGAGACCGTACGGTAAGCGCTGCATGTACGTAGAGCCATTTTCCGCTGAACGGTTGCGAGTTGGTGAAGGTTTCGTTTCTTGTCTAGCTCTTTGGCCCATATTGGAGCTCCGTACAGCATGGTCGACTGGACTACAGAACTAAGTACTTTCCGAGAGCTGCTCTTAGGTCCCCCTACGTTTGGCATGAGCTGCTGAATGCCTGCTAGTGTTCTCATTGCCTTTCCTGCCGCTTCGGTAATGTGTGCCATGAAGGATAGCCTTTTATCGATCACTACTCCGAGGTATTTGAGTGTTTCTTTTGGTGTTATAATTGCCTCTTCCACTTTAAACTTTACTGGGCTAAGTTGTCTTAGGCCTGTGAGAAGGACAGCCTCGGTTTTTTCTGGAGCTAGACTTAGGTTCTTCGACTTCATCCACGCGCTGACCATTTCTGTTGCTTGATTTGCCGTTCGCATTAAGACTTGCTCTGTTTTTGCAGTGACAACCAGTGCGATATCGTCGGCGAAGCCGATTACGGTGGCCCCCAGTGGCAGCCTCATGGTAAGTACTTCGTCATATAGCACGTTCCACAGGGTGGGGCCTAGTATCGAACCCTGTGGGACGACACTGTTGATTTGTCGCTCTTCTTTTTCCCGGTCTCCTAGCAGTATGATGCTTCGACAGCTGAGGTAGCTTCTTAACATGCGCAACAGATACGGAGATATACCCCTTCTTGTCAGACTGTCCATGATATGCTTCCAGGATGCGCTATTAAAAGCATTTCTTACATCAAATGTAAGAAAGGCACACATGCGTCTGGTTCTCTGGGTTCCGCTTTTAGCCTTTTCTGCTATCTCCAGGACAGCGCTTAAGGCATTGATGGTGGATCTACCTTGTCTAAACCCATATTGGTTTTTGGACAAACCGCCTCCCGCCTCAAGCTCTCCCTTTAGCCTTAGTAGCAAGAGCTGCTCAAGTAGCTTACCAGACACATCCAACAGGCAGATGGGTCTGTAGGATGTGGGATCTCCTATCGGTTTATCTCCTTTTCTAATTAGTGATAGTTTTGCGCGCTTCCATATGACTGGGAAGTTCCCAGCAGTTAACAACCTATTCATTACGCCTAAGACGAATTTAGGTTGATGTCTAGCGGTTAACTTGACAATCTCTGGTGGTATGCCATCGGGACCCGGTGTTCTGCAGTTTCTAATACGTTTACTCGCCAGCAATAGTTCCTCTTCCGTAAAGGGGGGCGTTGTGTAAACTTCAGGTTGTACCCAAGTAAAAGGTGTATGTTTAGGAAATAGTACATCAGCTACTTTACGAACTCCTTCCATGGTCATTTGAAGATCTTGCGTCCGAATTTTCAGGTTTCTTCTTATAATTTGAAACGCGTCTCCCCATGTGTCTTTATTTAGGTCGGTGCACAGTTTTTTCCAATGGATTTGCTTTGATTTATTAATGAGTTGACGTAGCTCCTTTTTTACTCGCTTGTATTTATGACGTAACAGTGTAATTTTTTCTTCCGGTGTTTGTTTTGCTCTTGCACGTTGGTATTTTTTCCTGGTAGCGACACATGTAGTTCTCATTTCAGCAATTTCGTCGGTCCACCAGTATACTGACTTATAACTTTTTGGTCTCTTCTTTCGCAAAGTAGCATCGCACACTTTACTCATCGTTTGAACCAGAGTATCGGGATCTTCTGTGTTAATGGTTTCTAGCTCTTTTGTTAGACACTCCTTGATTTTTTCTTCCTGCAGGTTTTCCAATATCCAGCCACTTGTTCTTGGGTATGCCTTTGTCTTTGATCTTGCCTTTTCTCTTATTTGAGATCTATATTTTTTCTCTTAGATGTAACGGTGGTCGCTCAAGGTTTCCTTGTCAAGAACCTTCCAGCCTTGAAACCTGTAGCCAATGGAATTGGTGGAGAAGGTGAGGTCTATTATTGAGCGCGAGTTTCCCCTCACAAACGTGTGTGTGCCACCTTTGTTTTGAATGCTCAAATCCAGTTCCGCTGCCCAGTCTGTTACGATATTTCCTCTACTGTCCATGCTTGGGGATCTCCAGTAAGGGGATTTTGCATTGAAGTCTCCAGCTATAATAATTCTTCTTTTTTTCTATTGTCTAAGACTCTGGCTTAGAGCTTCAAGAGATTCAGACAGTTGATCGATGTTTTTGTTGGGTGAGAAATAACAACTGTATATTATAACCTGGGACAGCTCCACCCATACGAAGCCTGATCCATGCCCAGTACTTGCCACGGACAACTTTTGGTTTTTGATCCAGATCGCTGTGTCCTTTTCATCGTCTGTGAACCATTTAGCATTGGCTGCCAGTTTTTTGTTTGGCTCACATATTATTGCGATATCCGCTTTTAGCTCTAGGGCCGTAGCGATCAGTAGGTCGTGTGCTGCGCGGCATCTCGCAATATTTACCTGAAGTATTTGGATCATTTTTGTGCTCTTTCCCGCCTTGCCTCCGCCAGAGCTCTTCTGTATGCAGGACACGATGCAGTGTTAGCTCGGTGACCCTTAATATTGCATATGAGACATTGTGGTTCTTCCTCACAGTCCTTTGCCTTGTGTCCTTCCTGACCACATCTCAGGCACAATCTTTGACGATCTGGGCCCTTGCAGTCAGTCGCGTGGTGGCCCGTTTCCCAACATCTATAGCATCTCTCCACTTCTATTCTTTCTTGGATTCTGCAGTATATCCATCCTATTTTGATTTTTCCTTCTCCTATTAGGACACTTGCCAAGTTTTTTGGAAGTACTAAGGTGGCTATCTGTCTTTGGCCGTAGGCTGGTCTGAGGTTTTTGACTCTTGCTTTGTAGTTCTGTGTGCCCAGGAGGTTATTTACGGATTGCTCGATTTCTTCAGAGGTGGTAATGGCATCGATGTCCTTGATGTGTAATACAGTGTCTGCGTTTTTTGTACGGACGTTTACTTCTGGCAGTTTTTGGGCTATTAGTTCCCTCAGGATTGATGCATTTCCACCTTTGGTCTCGAGTAATAGATCTCCTGCTTTTGTTTGCCTCATTCCAACTATTTTCGAGCCTGAGGATTCGGGGTTTACTTCTTCTTTTACAACTTTAAGTAGTTCGGCGTAAGTTTTGTCTTGTGCTCTTATAAATACTGCTTCGGTTTTTTTTTCTCTTTTCTTTTTTTCCTGGCCTCTGTTGGTCGCCTTTTCATTCCCTACCTCTGTCGTCTCTTTCACGTTTCGTCCCTTCGGTGAGTACACCCTAATCTCTATATCTGTGTCCGAAAAAATATACTCTATTTGCTTTTTTAGCATTGGCCATTCATCTACGAAAGATTTAGCAAAAGCTAGTTTGTTTCGATCATTTTGAGTCATGAGTTTTTTAAGCTCTTTAAGACTGTCGAAGCTTTTTTCAAGACTAAGGGTTTCGTCCTGTTTGTATCGCGCGACTACGTGGTAGATGTAGGGGTCAGCATTTTTTATGCCTCCCTCCCTTGTTGGAACTCCAATAGAGTGTATTAAATAGATGACTTTTCCAGGTACTATTTCTTGGGTTTTAAGCTCTTGGGGTCTTGTGTATGCCTGACTCAGCGACATAGGAACTCCTTTCTCGGGACTGAGGTCGTCGGCTACACACCAGGCCAGGTCCCAGTCTAGTGGCGATGTCATGGGGTTTCCATGTCCTTCTCGTACCCTTCTGTATGTAGCTTGTGGCCAGTCTTCGTTACAGATTTCTTGGAAGTCCTTGTAGTTTCTCCCTCTCTTCATAGCGTCCCAGAGTTTTTCGGTGGCTACTCTTTCCTCTTGTTGGATTTTTCCCTGTTCGGTATCGAATGGTTCTGTTTGGGATTCTTGGTCTACCTTTATTTGGTCATGATTGATATTCCCAGGGAGATTTC
This sequence comes from Phosphuga atrata, assembly GCA_944588485.1. Taxonomy (NCBI): domain Eukaryota; kingdom Metazoa; phylum Arthropoda; class Insecta; order Coleoptera; family Silphidae; genus Phosphuga; species Phosphuga atrata. The sequence continues at coordinate 40,632,181 of OX155894.1, forward strand.
TTCCCATTGATGCTATAAGAGAACATAGCTCATCTGCTGCCTTTTTTATCTCTGCATTGGTATCTGTATTGGCTATAATAAGCCATTTCAATTCTTGGGCTCTTGCAGTCACCTTCCTTATTGTTCCTTCTATGTCTTTGTCACTCTCTGGTGTACGTTCGATGTTGTGCAACCTTTTCCGTTTCGGGTTTTTTTCGGTAGGAGATATGCCATCCTGTTGGATTTTTTCTACTTTGCCGGCGGTTTCGGTGGGACCGGTGAAGGAAGCTGATCTAATTCTGGTTGGTGTCTTTTGTAGGTCAGCTTTCGGTTGGACGTCATTTGTTAGATCACTCGCAGTTTTTGTTGGAGTTCTTTTCAGGGCTTCTCTTCTCTGGAAAGGATTTTCCTCCTGTTTCTTCTTTCCGGGTGGTTCTTTGTTGTTCATTTTAGTGATTTTACCACTCTAATACTTGTGCTAGATTAGCTACAAAAGGATTTAAGCCGGTTGTAAGAACAGCGGGTAAAAGAACCATCGAATCTGGACAATTTTATGAATATTTTTATATTAAAAAGCAAACTCGCCGGGTTTGGGATCGAACCCGAGCTGACGGAGTGGAATTCGGCGACGCTACCCACTACGCTATTTAACTCTTTTAACACTTTTAGCTACGCTGTTGAATTTTAGTAGTTAAATTTACGTGTTTATTTAAGTTGATCGTCCACGTGTTTTGTAAACTATTGAGGTTATGTTAAAAAATATTTATATAGAGTTAGATAAAAGGCACTTATCTTTGTTTCGGTTGCTTCCACTTTAGCCCACGGCGTTATGCGGTGAGGAAAAGAAGGATCACCACCACTAGGGTGGCAAGAGGGGACGAAAAAAAGATGAAAAAACACTATGAGTCAAAAATCTCGTGGAGGGCTACTAACACAAAATTACGGCACACGGAGTCCTATCTCACACACAAAAAGTATATACAACAGTTCACCGGAGCTTATAGCACAATATAGTCAAAAAATCACTATTGTTTAAACGGTCTCTATCCACAATTTTTAACTAAAAAGCCGATAACTACGAAACAGCTCCTTCTCTGTCGGCGAGACAGACAAGACTAGACAGACAAGACTAGACAGACAAAACTAGACAGACAAGACTAGACAGACAAGACTAGACAGACAAGACTAGACAGACAAGACTAGACAGACAAGACTAGACAGACAAGACTAGACAGACAAGACTAGACAGACTAGACTAGACAGACAAGACTAGACAGACAAGACTAGACAGACAAGACTAGACAGACAAGACTAGACAGACAAGACTAGACAGACAAGACTAGACAGACAAGACTAGACAGACAAGACTGGACAGACAAGACTAGACAGACAAGACTAGACAGACAAGACTAGACATACAAGACTAGACAGTCAAGACTAGACAGACAAGACTAGACAGACAAGACTAGACAGACAAGACTAGACAGACAAGACTAGACAGACAAGACTAGACAGACAAGACTAGACAGACAAGACTAGACAGACAAGACTAGACAGACAAGACTAGACAGACAAGACTAGACAGACAAGACTAGACAGACAAGACTAGACAGACAAGACTAGACAGACAAGACTAGACAGACAAGACTAGACAGACAAGACTAGACAGACAAGACTAGACAGACAAGACTAGACAGACAAGATTAGACAGACAAGACTAGACAGACAAGACTAGACAGACAAGACTAGACAGACAAGACTAGACAGACAAGACTAGACAGACAAGACTAGACAGACAAGACTAGACAGACAAGACTAGACAGACAAGACTAGACAGACAAGACTAGGCAGACAAGACTAGACAGACAAGACTAGACAGACAAGACTAGACAGACAAGACTAGACAGACAAGACTAGACAGACAAGACTAGACAGACAAGACTAGACAGACAAGACTAGACAGACAAGACTAGACAGACAAGACTAGACAGACAAGACTAGACAGACAAGACTAGACAGACAAGACTAGACAGACAAGACTAGACAGACAAAACTAGACAGACAAGACTAGACAGACAAGACTAGACAGACAAGACTAGACAGACAAGACTAGACAGACAAGACTAGAGAGACAAGACTAGACAGACAAGACTAGACAAACAAGACTAGACAGACAAGACTAGACAGACAAGACTAGACAGACAAGACTAGACAGACAAGACTAGACAGACAAGACTAGACAGACAAGACTAGACAGACAAGACTAGACAGACAAGACTAGACAGACAAGACTAGACAGACAAGACTAGACAGACAAGACTAGACAGAAAAGACTGGACAGACAAGACTAGACAGACAAGACTAGACAGACAAGTCTAGACAGACAAGACTAGACAGACAAGACTAGACAGACAAGACTAGACAGACAAGACTAGACAGACAAGACTAGACAGACAAGACTAGACAGACAAGACTAGACAGACAAGACTAGACAGACAAGAATAGACAGACAAGACTAGACAGACAAGACTAGACAGACAAGACTAGACAGACAAGACTAGACAGACAAGACTAGACAGACAAGACTAGACAGACAAGACTAGACAGGCAAGACTAGACAGACAAGACTAGACAGACAAGACTAGACCGACAAGACTAGACAGACAAGACTAGACAGACAAGACTAGACAGACAAGACTAGACAGACAAGACTAGGCAGACAAGACTAGACAGACAAGACTAGACAGACAAGACTAGACAGACAAGACTAGACAGACAAGACTAGACAGACAAGACTAGACAGACAAGACTAGACAGACAAGACTAGACAGACAAGACTAGACAGACAAGACTAGACAGACAAGACTAGACAGACAAGACTAGACAGACAAGACTAGAGAGACAAGACTAGACAGACAAGACTAGACAGACAAGACTAGACAGACTAGACAGACAAGACTAGACAGACAAGACTAGACAGACAAGACTAGACAGACAAGACTAGACAGACAAGACTAGACAGACAAGACTAGACAGACAAGACTAGACAGACAAGACTAGACAGACAAGACTAGACAGACAAGACTAGACAGACAAGACTAGACAGACAAGACTAGACAGACAAGACTAGACAGACAAGACTAGACAGACAAGACTAGACAGACAAGACTAGACAGACAAGACTAGACAGACAAGACTAGACAGACAAGACTAGACAGACAAGACTAGACAGACAAGACTAGACAGACAAGACTAGACAGACAAGACTAGACAGACAAGACTAGACAGACAAGACTAGACAGACAAGACTAGACAGACAAGACTAGACAGACAAGACTAGACAGACAAGACTAGACAGACAAGACTAGACAGACAAGACTAGACAGACAAGACTAGACAGACAAGACTAGACAGACAAGACTTTTTTTTTTTTTTTTTTTTTTGCACGTGCTGGAGGTGAAAATCTGCAAACAGACACCACCCGACCCGTGTCGAGTGGTAGTGTGGGGCTGCCCCCCAAAAGGGGCGACCCACTAAAAAACCCCCACCATTCAGACCCCCCAGTCAAAACCAGAGAGAACGTGATGGAATCCAAAATTTGGCATAACTTCACCACGTTCCTCCCCCTTTCATATCCAAAGCATTCATCCATTCATTCGTTGTGCCGGGCGCGTCGTTAATCGCCGTGCCCCCCCTCACATAAGAGTTTACAATAAATTTGTGCGCCCCCTTCGCACTAAGGGGGGCCCGGCGATGGCACGCTCGGCTCGCGCGTAGCAACCCCTCGACCCGCCTTACGCTCGTCCCTTTCATCCTTCTCCTTTCTCCTCATTATATAACCTATCATTCCAGTCAGCACGCCCCATTCATACTCACTGCGGAGCATAATTCTCACCATACTCTCCTTGTTCACATTCTCTCCCACCTTGCATTCTGCGGCGCTCCTCATTCTCTCCCATCTCGTACACTCGAAGATGGTATGCTCCGCAGTGTCCTCAGTCGCTCCACAGTACCTACAGTGCGCCTCAACCAGTTTCCCGATGCGCACCAGGTAAGACCCAAAGCATCCATGCCCCGTAAGCGCCTGGGTGAGGTGATAATTCACCTCCCCGTGCCCACGGTTGACCCATTCATCGATAGTCGGAATCAGTTGCCTGGTCCAGGCTCCCTTTTCCGACCCCTGCCATAGCTCTTGCCATACACGCATTGTTTTTTCCCTTTCATTTCTAGGGTCATTGCCTCCCCAAACTCTCACCCTTTCATGCGCTAGAAGGTCTAACGGGATAACTCCAGCAACGACCGCCACGGCGTCGCCAGAAACAGTCCTGTATGCGCTGCACACACGCAGCAGCATACACCTTTGCACTCTCATCAGTCTCGCTCTATAACATTCAATCCTGAACGCATTTATCCATGCCGGCACCCCATACAGGAGAATGGAGTGCACGACCGCATTCATAACCCTCCTCTTGGAGGCCAACGGCCCACCTATGTTGGGCATCAGCCGTCCAAGGGCTCTCACACATGCTGTAGCCTTGCTCACCACCCGGGTGACCTGATCGGACACCCTGAGATTTCGCTGGAGCTCTACCCCAAGGTATCTTACAGATTCCCGAGCCGGTACGTCAACTGTCCCCATTCGCACGGTCAATTCACGTAGCTTTCTTCTCCCAATTAGCAGGACCGCCTCGGTTTTGTGGGGAGCCAGAGCAAGCCCTTTTACCCCCATCCACCGATCAATCCTACCAATTGCCTCATTTATTATCGCTTTCAGACTTTCTTCCGTTCTTGCGACAGCGACCACCGCTAAGTCATCAGCGTACCCTACGAGTGTAACCCCGTCTGGCAGCCTCAATCTCAAAACCTCATCATAAAATATGTTCCACAGTATCGGCCCAAGAACCGAACCCTGTGGAACACCCGCACTCATTTTGAAGATTTTACCTTCCACAGTCACTATCTCCCTATCATTCAAGTAGCTCCCCACCATCTTTCGAAGGTAGGGAGCTACCCCCTTTAGTTCCAAAACCTCCATGATTCCGCCCCATGGGACCGAATTGAAGGCATTTTTCACGTCCAGGGTTACAAGCACGCAGTAGCTACGGGTACGCCATGGACCCGTATTTGCTAACCTTGCTCTTTCTATCACACGCATCATTGCGTTCACCGTAGTGCGGCCGCCTCTGAACCCATACTGTTCCTCTGAAAGACCCCCTACCCTCTCGAGATCCTCATTTATCCTAGCTCCGATCATACTCTCAAACATCTTCGCTATCCCATTCAGTAGGCAGATTGGCCTGTAATTGGCTTCCTCTCCTTCCTTTCGCTCTTTTTCAATCATCACCAGTCTCGCTCTCTTCCACTCTTTGGGGAAACTGCCATTCATCAACAATTCATTCATCATGCTCAAGCACATGTCCTCACACACATGCCCAAACACCTTGCACGCTTCCGGTGGAACACCATCAGGACCCGGCGCTTTTCCCTCCTTCATCCGGCCAACTGCACTCTGCAGCTCGGCCGGAGTGAAAAGGGGCGCCGATCTCCATCCCACGGGTTCCAGCCAGTTCATTCGCTCATGTACTGGGAACAGCTTCTTGACTTCCGTCATTAGGCTATCCCCCCGGAGAGTATTAACCCTGTGCGCAATTTTTCTGGTGACGATCTTATAGCCGTCACCCCAGATGTTATTATTCACCTCTTCGCAGAGCACTCTCCAAGCTTCTTGCTTGGAGTTCGCGATGGCTCTGCGAAGTTCCCTGCGCGCCAAGTTATACCTCCTTCTGCACTCCTCACGCACTTCCTCATTTGCTCGCCTATTACTCCTCACCATGCATCTCCTTTCACGCAAACAGGATTTACGCTTTTCAACTACCTGCTCATTCCACCAGTAAACTAGCTTCCTGCCTCTGACGCCCCTCCGTTTTCTCCGAAACACCGCATCACAGGCCCCGTGAAGAACTGCTTCGCAGGAGCTCCGCAATCCATTTTCGGGGCCTGTCCTTTCAGCCAGCTCTTTCATGACGTCTCCCAATCTTTCTAGTAGACTCTTGTCCACTCTCCATCCATTCGTTCCACAAGCAACCGGTCCCTCAGAAACATCCTTTCGTACGTCGAAGAGAATATCCTGGTGGTCACTCAGATTCTCTCCCTCTCTGACACGCCACTCTTTCACTCTGCCTGCAATCCGTGAGGTGCTAAAAGTGATGTCTATGAAAGACATACTTTCGCCCCGCACGAAGGTTGGCACATTCCCACGGTTGTGAACCACCAGGTCCTCCTCTGCCAGCCACTCTTCCATCATTCTCCCTCTCTCATCCTCTCTAGGGGATCCCCACCAAGCGGACTTGGCGTTGAAATCCCCTCCGACAACAATCTCTTTGGACCAGCTTTTCATACTGGCCCTTAGCTCATCCATAAAAGCTACAAACTGCTCTAACATTATGTTAGGCGAGATGTAGCACCCATACAGGACCCAGTTTTCCCATTCGACCCACACATATCCATTTCCACATCCACACTTAACCAAAGGATTTTCCGATTGGAAAATCCTCACAGCAACATTCTTACACTGGTCCACGTGCCAGCCTCCGTTACCAATGGTCCGAAGATTTGGTTCGGAGACAATGGCCACATCCACTCTCTCATCATGCACCGTCTTCCATACCAGCTCCATTGCAGCCGCACTCCTATTTGAGTTCGTCTGCAATACTAGCATAATCTGTTTCTTTGGGACGTCCCTTTCATACTTTCCCTGCACAGTTTCCTGTACGCAGGACAGTTCATGGAGTCCGCCCTATGCCCACTCACTCCGCACACGAAGCACTTAGCCTCTTTGGCCGTGCACTCGTGTGCTTTGTGCCCACTTTCGTCGCATCGCAAACACGCATTCTTTCTCTCTATTCCCTTGCATGCTGCCGCCAGGTGCCCGAAGCCAAGGCATCTGTAACACCTGATCGGCTTATTGTCTTCGGTCACTCGGCACATGATCCATCCAACTTTCATTCTTCCTTTCTCCAGTATGGTTTGTGCCGCTCTTACTGGAAGAGTGACAACTGCCATACTGGCCCCTCCGCGCACTGTGCGGAGAGACTTTACCACACACTCCTTACATTCAGCCGCCTTCTGAATGGCTCCTTTCACCTCATCGGTGGTGGTAGCCTCATCCATGCTCCTAACAAGGACACTTCTGAGCCCCACCTCCGTCCTGACATCCCTTACAGCCTCAGTCACTAGGGCCATTCGCTCTGCCAGTCGCTTCTTTTCCCCATCATCATTCACTCTGACGATGAGGTCGCCAGCGTGGGTTTTCCTCATCGCCCTTACATTTATATCCTCCATGTCTACTTCCTTCTTAAGGACATTCACCATATGGGCGTAAGAAACACCCTCTGCCCTCCTCACCAGTAAGGTTTCTGCCTTTCTGGTGCCTCCGGCCCCTTCCACTCTGGGCTTTTGGCCCTCCGCATTCATCCAGCACAGGGTTAGCTCAACTCCTGTGCCATGCCACACGCATTCAGCCATCTTTCGTACTAGCCACATATTAAGGTTACCAGCCACACCGATAGCGAACCTCTTTCTCTCAGTCTTCTCACAAAGACCTTTCATCCTTAATAAGGTCTCGAACGCCTTTTCTTCGGCGCCCTCGACCTTATTATCATCCAGCCGGGCGATGAAGTGGTACTTCCTCTCGGAGTCCAACGACTCATCGCCTCCCATACACACCACATTCTCGCTCTTGATGTAGGCCACGGAACCTACATTCAAGCCTTCAGCCACTCGCTTGGCCTGAGGGAGCTGATCGAGCATCCCCCAGCCCAGCTGTCCACAGTTATCCCCTTTCTCTCCTGCAACTAACAGGAGTACATCCTGGTCCCTGGCCAGAGGAGAGCCCTTGGCCATCCTCACCACGGTGAAGGTGTCCTCGGACCACCTCTCTCTCGCCAGAGACATGTACTCCTGCACATTCATACCCGGTTTCAGCGCACTGGTGATACTACATTCAGCCTCCGTTTGGGTGCTGACTTCCTTGCATGCCACACTTACAGTTTGGATCTCGGTGTCATATAACACCTTTTCAACGGGCAGGAAACGGTGCGCTTCCAGCCAAGTGGTCACGGAGTTGCGCGAGAAGACGTTAGTTGTCTTTTTAACTCGCGCTGCTGCATCTTTAACTTCCTTCTTCGTGCTACTGCCTCCAGCGATAGCCCTTTCCAAGTCCTCCACTTGTCTGGTAAGTGCTCCAATCGCTTCCACGATTATAAAAGCGATCGAGCACTCCGTCTTCTTGTACGCCTCCACGTCATCAGTCGACCGATCCGCAACTTTCCTTTTCTTTGGGGTTTCTCCAATAGACTGGCTTCTCGCCCGGCTATCCATCGCCCCTACACCCTTACTCAATTTTTGTTTTGTGAAAAAATCCATACTGAATGGAGTTTCCACAAACCAAAAAACTGAATTCAAATTTCTCCCCTCCTTGGGGGTGGTGAAAAATTTGCCGCAGATAGCGTGCTGCAGTAAATGCAAAAACGTCTGCGGCGTTCAGACAGACAAGACTAGACAGACAAGACTAGACAGACAAGACTAGACAGACAAGACTAGACAGACAAGACTAGACAGACAAGACTAGACAGACAAGACTAGACAGACAAGACTAGACAGACAAGACTAGACAGACAAGACTAGACAGACAAGACTAGACAGACAAGACTAGACAGACAAGACTAGACAGACAAGACTAGACAGACAAGACTAGACAGACAAGACTAGACAGACAAGACTAGACATACAAGACTAGACAGACAAGACTAGACAGACAAGACTAGACAGACAAGACTAGACAGACAAGACTAGACAGACAAGACTAGACAGACAAGACTAGACAGACAAGACTAGACAGACAAGACTAGACACACAAGACTAGACAGACAAGACTAGACAGACAAGACTAGACAGACAAGACTAGACAGACAAGACTAGACAGACAAGACTAGACAGACAAGACTAGACAGACAAGACTAGACAGACAAGACTAGACAGACAAGACTAGACAGACAAGACTAGACAGACAAGACTAGACAGACAAGACTAGACAGACAAGACTAGACAGACAAGACTAGACAGACAAGACTAGACAGACAAGACTTTTTTTTTATGCACGTGCTGGAGGTGAAAATCTGCAAACAGACACCACCCGACCCGTGCCGAGTGGTAGTGTGGGGCTGCCCCCCAAAAGGGACGACCCACTGAGAAAACCCCACTATTCAGACCCCCCAGTCAAAACCACAGAGAACGTGATGGAATCCAAAATTTGGCATGACTTCACCACGTTCCTCTCCCTTTCATATCCAAAGCATTCATCCATTCATTCGTTGTATCGGGCGCGTCGTTAATCGCCGTACCCCCCCCCCCCTCACATCAGAGTTTACAATAAATTTGTGCGCCCCCTTCGCACTAAGGGGGGCCCGGCGATGGCACGCTCGGCTCGCGCGTAGAAACCCCTCGTCCCGCCTTACGCTCGTCCCTTTCATCCTTCTCATTTCTCCTCATTATATAACCATTCCAGTTAGCACGCCCCATTCATACTCACTGCGGAGCATGATTCTCACCATACTCTCCTTGTTCACATTCTCTCTCACCTTGCATTCTGCGGCGCTCCTCATTCTCTCCCATCTCGAACACTCGAAGATGGTATGCTCCGCAGTGTCCTCAGTCGCTCTACAATACCTACAGTGCGCCTCAACCAGTTTCCCGATGCGCACCAGGTAAGGCCCAAAGCATCCATGCCCCGTAAACGCCTGGGTGAGGTGATAATTCACCTCCCCGTGACCACGGTTGACCCATTCATCGATAGTTGGAATCAGTTGCCTGGTCCAGGCTCCCTTTTGCGACCCCTGCCATAGCTCTTGCCATACACGCATTGTTTTTTCCCTTTCATTTCTAGGGTCATTACCTCCCCAAACTCTCACCCTTTCAAGCGCCAGAAGGTCTAACTGGTTAACTCCAGTAACGACCGCCACGGGGTCGACAGAAACAGTCCTGTATGCGCTCCACACACGCAGCAGCATACACCTTTGCACTCTCATCAGTCTCGCTCTATAACATTCAATCCTGAACGCATTTATCCATGCCGGCACCCCATACAGGAGAATGGAGTGCACGACCGCATTCATAACCCTCCTCTTGGAGGCCATCGGCCCACCTATGTTGGGCATCAGCCGTCCAAGGGCTCTCACACATGCTGTAGCCTTGCTCACCACCCGGGTGACCTGATCGGACACCCTGAGATTTCGCTGAAGCTCTACCCCAAGGTAACTTACAGATTCCCGAGCCGGCACGTCAACTTTCCCCATTCGCACGGTCAATTCATGCAGCTTTCTTCTCCCAATTAGCAGGACCGACTCGGTTTTGTGGGGAGCCAGAGCAAGCCCTTTTTCACCCATCCACCGATCAATCCTACTAATTGCCTCATTCATTATCGCTTTCAGACTTTCTTCCTCTGAACCCATACTGTTCCTCTGAAAGACCCCCTGCCCTCTCGAGATCCTCATTTATCCTAGCTCCGATCATACTCTCAAACATCTTCGCTATCCCATTCAGTAGGCAGATTGGCCTGTAATTGGCTTCCTCTCCTTCTTTTCGCTCTTTTTCAATCATCACCAGTCTCGCTCTCTTCCACTCTTCGGGGAATTTGCCATTCATCAACAATTAATTCATCATGCTCAAGCACATGTCCTCACACACATGTCCAAACACCTTGCACGCTTCCGGTGGAACACCATCAGGACCCGGCGCTTTTCCCTCCTTCATCAGGCCAACTGCACTCTGCAGCTCGGCCGGAGTGAAAAGGGGCGCCGATCTCCATCCCACGGGTTCCAGCCAGTTCATTCGCTCATGTACTGGGAACAGCTTCTTGACTTCCGTCATTAGGCTATCCCCCCGGAGAGTATTAACCCTGTGCGCAATTTTTAAGGTGATGATCTTATAGCCGTCACCCCAGATGTTATTATTCACCTCTTCGCAGAGCACTCTCCAAGCTTCTTGCTTGGAGTTCGCGATGGCTCTGCGAAGTTCCCTGTGCGCCAAGTTATACCTCCTTCTGCACTCCTCACGCACTTCCTCATTTGCTCGCCTATTACTCTTCACCATGCATCTCCTTTTACGCAAACAGGTTTAACGCTTTTCAGCTACCTGCTCATTCCACTAGTAAACTGGCTTCCTGCCTCTGACGCCCCTCCGTTTTCTCCGAAACACCGCATCACAGGCCCCGTGAAGAACTGCTTCGCAGGAGCTCCGCAATCCATTTTCGGGGCCTGTCCTTTCAGCCAGCTCTTTCATGACGTCTCCCAATCTTTCTAGTAGACTCTTGTCCACTCTCCATCCATTCGTTCCACAAGCAACCGGTCCCTCAGAAACATCCTTTCGTACGTCGAAGAGAATATCCTGGTGATCACTCAGATTGTCTCCCTCTCTGACACGCCACTCTTTCACTCTGCCTGCAATCCGTGAGGTGCTAAAAGTGATGTCTATGAAAGACATACTTTCGCCCCGCACGAAGGTTGGCACATTCCCACTGTTGTGAACCACCAGGTCCTCCTCTGCCAGACACTCTTCCATCATTCTCCCTCTCTCGTCCTCTCTAGGGGATCCCCACCAAGCGGACTTGGCGTTGAAATCCCCCCCGACAACAATCTCTTTGGACCAGCTTTTCATACTGTTCCTTAGCTCATCCATAAAAGGTACAAACTGCTCTAACGTTAGGTTAGGCAAAATGTAGCACTTATACAGGACCCAGTTTTCTCATTCAACCGACACATATCCATTTCCACAACCACACTTAACCATAGGATTTTCCGATTGGAAAATCCTCACAGCAACATTCTTACACTGGTCCACGTGCCAGCCTCCGTTACCAATAGTCCGAAGATTTGGTTCGGAGACAATGGCCACATCCACTCTCTCATCATGCACCGTCTTCCATACCAGCTCCATTGCAGCCGCACTCCTATTTGAGTTCGTCTGCAATACTAGCATAATCTGTTTCTTTGGGACGTCCCTTTCATACTCTCCCTGCACAGTTTCCTGTAGGCAGGACAGTCCATGGAGTCCGCCCTATGCCCACTCACTCCGCACACGAAGCATTTAGCCTCTTTGGCAGTACACTCATGTGCTTTGTGCCCACTTTCATCGCATCGTAAACAGGCATTCTTTCGCTCTATTCCCTTGCATGCTGTCGCCAGGTGCCCGAAGCCAAGGCATCCGTAGCACCTGATCGGCTTATTGTCTTCGGTCACTCGGCACATGATCCATCCAACTTTTATTCTTCCTTTCTCCAGTATGGTTTGTGCCGCTCTTACTGGAAGAGTGACAACTGCCATACAGGCCCCTCCGCGCCCTGTGCGGAGAGACTTTACCACACACTCCTTACATTCAGCCGCCTTCTGAATGGCTCCTTTCACCTCATAGGTGGTGGTAGCCTCATCCGTGCCCCTAAAAAGGACACTTCTGAGCCCCACCTCCGTCCTGACTTCCCTTACAGCCTCAGTCACTAGGGCCATTCGCTCAGCCAGTCGCTTCTTTTCCCCCTCATCATGCACTCTGACGATGAGGTCCCCAGCGTGGGTTTTCCTCATCGCCCTTACATTTATATCCTCCGTATCAACTTCCTTCTTAAGGACATTCACCAAATGGGCGTAAGAAACACCCTCTGCCCTCCTCACCAGTAAGGTTTCTGCCTTTCTGGTGCCTCCGGCCCCTTTCACTCTGGGCTTTTGGCCCTCCGCATTCATCCAGCACAGGGTTTTCTCAACTCCTGTGCCATACCACACGCATTCAGCCATCTTTCGTACCAGCCACATATTAAGGTTACCAGCCACACCGATAGCGAACCTCTTTCTCTCAGTCTTCTCACGAAGACCTCTCATGCTGAATAAGTTCTCGAACTTATTGAATAAGGTCTCGAACGCCTTTTCTTCGGCGCCCTCGACCTTATTATCATCAAGCCGGGCGATGAAGTGGTACTTCCTCTCGGAGTCCAACGGCTCATCGCCTCCCATACATACAACATTCTCGCTCTTGATGTAGGCCACGGAGCCTACGTTCAAGCCTTCAGCCACTCGCTTGGCCTGGGGGAGCTGGTCGAGCATCCCCCAGCCCAGCTGTCCACAGATATCCCCTTTTTCTCCTGCAACTAACAGGAGTACATCCTCGTCCGTGGCCAGAGGAGAGCCCTTGGCTATCTTCACCACGGTGAAGGCGTCCTCGGACCACCTCTCCCTCGCTATGGACATGTACTCCTGCACATTCATACCCGGCTTCAGCGCACTGGTGATACTACATTCAGCCTCCGTTTGGGTGCTGACTTCCTTGCATACCACACTTACAGTTTGGATCTCGGTGTCATATAACACCTTTTCAACGGGCAGGACACGGTGCGCTTCCAGCCAAGTGGTCACGGAGTTGCGCGAGAAGACGTTAGTTGTCTTTTTAACTCGCGCTGCTGCGTCTTTAACTTCCTTCTTCGTGCTACTGCCTCCAGCGATAGCCCTTTCTAAGTCCTCCACTTGTCTGGTAAGTGCTCCAATCGCTTCCACGATTGTAAAAGCGATCGAGCACTCCGTCTTCTTGTACGTCTCCACGTCATCAGTCGACCGATCCGCCACTTTTCTTTTCTTCGGGGTTTCTCCAATAGACTGGCTTCTCACCCGGCTATCCATCTCCCCTACACCCTTACTCAATTTTTGTTTTGTACACCGCTATTAAGCAAAAATAAATCTCTACAAGAGAATAGAAACAAACCAAATACACTAGGCTTGATTGCAATTATATAACTGATAAATAAAAAACTTATATACTAACATATTAAAAATCACAAACATGTGGAGCACTCGGCTACACGTCTACTCGCTTCCGCGTTTCGTACGCGAATCAGACAGACAAGTCTAGACAGACAAGACTAGACAAATAAGACTAGACAGACAAGACTAGACAGACAAGACTAGACAGACAAGACTAGACAGACAAGACTAGACAGACAAGACTAGGCAGACAAGACTAGACAGACAAGACTAGATAGACAAGACTAGACAAACAAGTCTAGACAGACAAGACTAGACAGACAAGACTAGACAGACAAGACTAGACAGACAAGGCTAGACAGACAAGATTAGGCAGACAAGACTAGGCAGACAAAGCTAGACATACAAGACTTTTTTTATGGGGTATAGATGGCACCTTACGATTAACCATACAAGTGATCCACTTGGAAAAAACGAGCACACTGGGACTTCTATTAGCATTACATCAGGGTGGTTGGTTGACCTCTCTCTCTCTCTCTCCCTATATATATATATATATATATATATATATATATATATATGCGTCAGTATGCGTCTAACGGTTGACCCGCACGGACGCATATATCTCTTGAGAATGGCGACAAATACAACATATATATATATATATATATATATATATATATATATATATATATATATATATATATATATATATATATATATATATATATATATATATATACTGGCTCAGCTACTACGCACTTCCGATCTAGGAACGATTAGAGATTTTTTTTTATAATTCCAGTTTTGATGTCCCAGTCTTTCTTGGACTGCAAGAGTGGATCCATCTTATTTTTTGGGTCGAGTTTAATGGCTTTTAGTTCAATCCGTTCGTTATCCCATCTCATACAATCGTACATAGTATGAATTACACTATCCACCTCACCGCAGTAAACGCAGTCTCTTAAGCATCCATGACCCGTGAAAACCTGAGTTAGGTGGTATGCTAATTCTCAATGCTTATTATTAGACCACGTTTCTATGGCCGGAATAGACAAGACTAGATAGGCCAGACTAGTCAGGAAAGGCTAGACAGACCAGGCGAGATAGACGAGACTTGGCAGAGAATACTAGACTAATAATTATATAAGACTATCTAGAACAATTACAAAACAAAAACAAGTTTATCTGAATAATACAAGACGAGATCAATAATTTGACAATAAAATTTTCGGCTGTTTTGATTCAAATCATCCTCGATGAATAAATAAATGATTAGACAATCAATAGTAATTACCAAGCTTTTACGCTCTTAATAAATAATTGATCTGGTATAAAATAATAACATTAGTCTCACAAATCATGTGGATTGAATATTTTTGTCAAGCAACTGCTTGACAAAATTCTGCTGCTTAATTAAATTTGTGTTGTGTGGCGATTATGGTGTAGTAAATTCATGTCGATTACACTTTTAATCAAGAATAATAGTGTTAAAATATCTAAAGTGTATAGGTGATTTTTTTGAAAGCAATGTGGATCAAGCGCTGTAAGCCCTAAAAACACTGCGGCCTTGTGACCTATTGTATTTCCCCACTTTCTTCCGTTCTGTGCGAATAGATCCTGCCCCTGTGTTACTTCTAGGAATATATGCGCCATGTTTCTCACGGGGATCTCAATTGGTGTAATGCTAATCTCGTGTCTCCTACCAGCAATTGCTTCACAATGGAAGATTATACGAGAGGCAGTTTCCTCATAGCATAGTCTGCACAGTTGTTCATCTCCAGCCCACCTTGACATGTGATTGTTTTCTTACCTTCTATCCAACGTAGTTGTGTTTTGAAGGGTAGATCGAATGATAGCCTTTTCGGCATTGAGTCTCTCTCAATATTGAAGTATGGCTCTGATATTACATTCGTTATCGATGTGTGGCCTCTCCTCGCCAGAGCCTCACTAGTGCCATTACACCTGCATCTGAAAGTTCCCATTCTTGCCTCACCCATGATAAAGATATCAAGGAGAGGCAGCCTCTAATAACTTCCGGAGCTGCAGTTGTTGCGGTTCTTAACGATCCCGTAATTGCCAATCTTGAAAAAGAACTTGTAAATTGATAGTTCTTTTATGTCCTATTACTGCTTCAGTTTGGTCTACCATACCGTAGAGCCATATGTTAGAATAGGTCTAACTACCGTGGTGTACAGTCAATATACCATACTCGGTATTGGTTCCCATGATTTGCCAAGTGTTCTTCTAGTCATCATTAATGCCATTTTACACTTGTAGGTGGCTTTCTTAGGGTGTTGATTCCATTTCAGTTTAGTATCCAGGATTATACCTAAATAATTGACTTCCTCACTTACCTTTAGACGCTTATTGCAGAAAATTGGTAGCCCCTCAATTTTCTTCATTTTTATGAATGGTCTAGAGTGTATTTCTGAGGATTTACTCGGAGGTCTACCCGTTGCACCATCTCTTTACCTCGTTTACCGCTTTTTGCATGAGCTCTGCTATAATATTACGAAATTTCTCTCTGTTTAGAATGATTATGATTATGTCATCCGCATATCTTTGGGTATAAAATCCTTTGTTGTTTACTGACACAAGCAGACTGTTGACAACCATGTCCCACAGAAGTGGAATAGTACCCCACCCTGCGGGCATTCTTTGACAAAAGACACTCTCATTGTGTCACCTGCCACTATATTCTCAACATTTCTACCCTGCAGCATGGATCTTATCTATCTAATTGATGTAATATTTGCACCATGACTGAGGGCTGCTATTACTGTACTGTCGAATGGGGTGTTGTCAAACGCTCCTTCGATGTCAAGGAAGGCCCCAAGTGGCAGTTCCCTGTTTTCCAATGTGTTTCCTGTTCTTACTATTAATTGGTGAAAAGCAGATTCGCACGATTTTCCTGGTTGATAGGCATGCTGATTAGCGTGTGGGGCCTGTCCATAAGACAGGTTTCTCTTTGGAGCTTTTCAACCAGTTGATCTAATGTGTTCAGGATGAAAGAAGCTACGCTTATTGGTCTATAAGAATTGGGCTGGGTGTAGTCTAGGCGCCTGGCTTTTTGTATAAATACCACTTTTACTTGCCTCCAGTGGGTCGGAACATATCCTGTTGCCAGACTTGCCCTGTACAGCTTATCAGTATTGGCATCAACGTTTCTTTTTCCTGCACACAAGGTCTGTAAAGACACCGTCAGGGTCAGCTACTTTGTATGGGGGAAAAGTACTTAGGGCCCATTCAATTCTTTCATATGTGATTACCTCTTTGGACATCTGCCAGTCACACCTCGTCCCTCTTTTAGGAGGGCGCACAGTATGATATTCAGGATTTCCATTGTAGGTTCAATCACAGGAGAACCTGGAAAGTAGGAATAGAATTTCCGTAGCCTCTTTCACATTGGCTGTGTGTTTACCGTTGGGTTTTTTGATAGTAATAAAAAAAATAAACTGGTCAGATTCTTTACAAGGAGTCTTTTGGATGTTTCCCATATGCTTTCAACATCTTCACATAGCCTTCTTCAGGACTCCCTTTTAGCTTTCCGTTTTGATTTGCTGTAGTCAGTGAGTGTTGCCGCATAGTCGGCTCATTGGCCTGTCTTTTTTGTCCTATTATAAAGTTTTATGGTTCTGCTTTCTTCTGCTCAAGTTCTTCGCTCCACCAGGTTACTTATCGCTTCCTGCTTTGTTTCACTTGTGGCCAGCTGTTATGATACTAGCATATTATAGCCTCCTGGAGTGTTCCTCTATATCATGTACATCACATATATTTTTTCTCAATGAACTAGTATACAGCTTCAGCTCTTCCCTATGCTGCTCCAGTCGGTTTTGCTCGGATTGCGGTATATTACCCCTGTCCTGTCAGTGTCCTTGACTTCCAGAAATATGTACCGATGGTCCGATAACGACGGTTCTTCGGTCACATACCATTTACTAACTAGTGCACTAATGTATGGGGATGCTAAAGTCATGTCTATAACTTTCCGGCGCTTCCTTTGAAAGTTGGGGCTGTTTTGGACATACAATATTAACATATAAGTATACACTAAATATCTTAGTGAAGACTCACCTCTTTTGTTGGTTTTGGTGCTCTCCTAGACTATGATCTGGGCATTGGCATCCATCCCAACCAGGACCTGGAGGTTGGATTCCACGCAGAGTTTAACCAGTCGCTCCAATTCCGCAGTTGGTGGTGGTTCGGGTGCATCGTATCGTTGATAGGCAGAGGTCACAGTAAGCGTCCTGATTGCCCCTCCAACACGATACCACGATATTAGAAAACACTTAATATCTTAGTAAAGACTCAGCTCTCTTGTTCGTCTTGGTGCTCCCCTACACTATGTTCTGGACGTGGCATCCATTCCAACAGGGATTTGGAAGATGGATTCCTCGCAGTGTTTCACCAGTCGCTCCAATTCCGCAGTTGGTGGTGGTTCAGGTGCATCGCATGGCAGATAGGCAGAGGTCACCATAAGCGTCCTGAATGCCCTTCAAACATGTTACTTGATACTGGCCGTGGCAAGATCTCTGGAACAGTGATCGTGTAACGTTAGAATATCAATTTAATTCCTAACAAAGATGCAGGATCTGATATTATGACAGGTGTAATCATAAATTTACTTACCCTTGGCTTCACCCAGACCCAGAAATGTCTCTCGATTTATCCAGGGTTCTTGGATCAGGGCTATGTTGTTGTCACCGGCAGCAAGGATTCTGCATAGGGAGGCGGAGACCACCGCACTATGCTGAAGGTTTATTTGTAGCACCTTTCTAGTGTGCTCCTCCACCTTCCTCACTACCACCCGAAAGGTAAGCTGATTTAAACCAAAATAGGCTTTATAGTCCCTCTTGGTCAGTTCCCTTAAGGATGCAGAATCTATGTAGACGACCAGTGTGGTTCCCTTGGGTTCAGTGTGACTACTGATAATACTCCAGTCATCAGGGAGTATTTTTGTTGGCTCTTTTGTTACTATGACCCAAGAGCCTGAAATTCGAAAAGGACGTACGAAATATAATTGAACAAATTCCAAATCATCATGAAATTATTATAGCGGGGGATCTTAATGGTAGAGAGAACAGAAAACTAAATAGCCAAATAGTTGGAAGGCACGGGGAAGAGGTAGTCAATGATAATGGTGAAAGGCTGAAAAACCTTTTTGACCAAAATAATCTAAAGATTACGGACACCTTTTTCGCACATAAGGACATCCGCAAGTATACTTGGTACCAACACACGAGAGGTTGGAAGTAAATTATAAACGACGTGATTGTTAAACGGGGCTCAAAAATTAAGGTCGAGGATGTACGGGTCCAGAGAGGGGCTGATTGCGGAAGCAATCACTGCCTAGGAAAGGCGAAGATTTATATAGCTTATATAGCACAAAATCAAAATAAATCACAAGAATTTCACGAGGAACAACGAGAAGATGTAAAAAGATTTAACATGGAAAGTTTTGAACACGACAGTACAAAGACGATTAGAACAGAAATTGGTGTAACACCAAAGGAGTACAGAAACCGAATATGAACATATTACACAATGTATAAAGGAAGCTGCGATGGAATCTTTAGGGACGACGGATCTGAAGAGCAATATTGGTGGGATAGAGAAATAGAAGAACGAGTAACAGAAAAGAAACAAATATATCTAAAGCTTATCCAGACGGGGGACAAAGACAACAAAGACATATACAAGCAACTAAATAGGAAAGTGAAACAAGAAGTGATAAACAAGAAAAACAGCTCTTGGCTCAAAAAGTGCGAATACGTCGAACATAATATAGGCGGTACTAAGAGTTCAGAGGCATAGAAGACCGTTAAATCGCTAGGAACCTCATCGAGAACTGGATTCACAATTAACAACCTCTCCAAGGAAAGATGTGTAGATCATTTTACCAAATTGTTAACAAAAACAAGGCCACAGTATGGAGGAAATTGAACCAAACCACGTCGATGGGGTAACCTTGAAACTAGATATGTCCATCGTAAAGGAAGCAATCAAAACGACTAAACTTAAAAGATACCCAGGACCTGGTGGAATACACCCGGAATTTCTACGATTTGGTTATGAAAAACTGAAGGTTATTTGAAGAATTTATTTGAGCGCTGTCTAAATGGTGCAGATATTCCAAAAGCCTGGCGAACGCCATATATCATAGCCATACAAAAAATGGATCACGAAATGACCCACATAATTTCCGGGGAATCGCTGTCATTCCTACAATAGGCAGAATATATTCTCGAATTCTGAAAACCCTAATAGAAGACCATATTAAAGATAAACAACCTGAAGAACAGGCTGGATTTCGAGCGGGTCGCTCAGCAATCGACAACCTTTTCACCCTTAAAATAGCCTTAGATAAGCGTATGCAAAGAGGCAGAGAAACACATATAGCCCTTATTGATCTAGAAAAGGCTTACGATAGCGTCCCGATATTACAATAGATCGCAGTTTCGTTTGGTTGTTTGAATTAGTAAAAATGAAGTTGGCGTGGCTTTTTTTAATTATTTTCGGGGCAATCATACTTAAAAGATTTTCAAAATCGGAATTTTTCATTCTAAAGAAGTTTTTAAAGCCAATGTCATTTATGTATTCTTAGTTTAATTCAACATCATCAAGCACTAAATCCTTCAAAAATTCCCCCGTACTATATACTTTTTTCTGCCTCAGACAAGACTGGGCCTAACTCAAAACGGGCGGCGACGACAACGATGTTGCTGACTTCCAGCAACTGCAATGATAATTGCCGCAGCCGCCACTGCAGCATCATCCGAATCACTCATAAAATTTAATTTTAAATTTAAAATTAATATGAATATGAAACAAATAACAATTCTTTAAACACTTTTAAACTACTATATAAACTACGCATTTAAATTCATTTGTGCCGGTCGACACGTCCACACATACTGAGTTAATGTGGACAGGGCAAAAGCCGACCATGTCGTTCAACATTGCCTATCGGCCATGCCGATCGGCACAGTGTGGACACAGCTTTAGGGTCAGCTCAATATAATTCCATTCGAGGTAAGATATGGATTTGTATAGCTAACTCCCTATTGGGCAATGACTGATATACTTATTAAACTGCACCGAAATATTTCAACTATCGACATGGTATGAGATATTCCAATGCTAAATTAAAGCCTTATCAATATGGCCACATATAGCAAGTAAATAGTTATTTATGCACACATGTATTATCTTGAAAAGACATAAAGTTTTATTAATATTATAAAATCATTAAAATTAAATTATGCAAAAATTAGATTAGAATAAAAATGATTTGTTGTCAATAGAATATTTTAAGGTTTTCTTTAGTTTTTGTTTTTTTGTGTTTTTAGCTTTAAACAGTGGTACTATTTTGGTTATTAATCTTCAATTTGAATATTAGTTCTATGTTCTATTATCGATTAGTTCTATTATCGACTGCGATCCGCCACAAAGGGAATTAATTTAATTAAATCGTGTGCAAAAACGGTGCGTCAGCGAATGAATAATTACAGTTTTTTATAAATACAGACAATCCGTACACTAAAAAATATTAGAATTGATTGTTCAGCTTCGCGTGAACATTAATTAAATAATAATTTTTCGCAGAAGGAAAATGTAATATGGAGAGAATGTTTTAGTGCGGCACTGATTTGATATATAAAATAAGATAACTTGCTTTAAAATAATTTCCATTCATTATTAAATTTTGATATCCGTTCGAGTTTTATCTCGGGGGCAAAAGTTTAGGAGCATCCCGCGAGTTTTAAATTAATTAACATTCTTGTTATCTATCTAACGGACCGGAATGAAAATCGTTTTCTTGTGGGCAAGGTTAGTTACCACCTCCCGGGGTCTCTTTTCCCCCGGAGCGCCCGTCGTCCGACTTCGAAACAATTGAAATTATTCAGAAATAAAATTACCGGAGAAATTAAGTTACATTCGGTACATTGGCTCCTGGAACTCTAATTAACAAGAATTGAATAATAAACTTCAACTTTTAACTAACAATAACCTTAATATTTTTCTCTTCGGTATTATACACGAATAACTTTCCTACATATTTATTTGAGTAAAATATACATTGAAACTTTCCATTTCGTTGTCTCATCCCAATATTCAACTCCAACTTTCCATTCAACAAATCTCTTTAATAGCCTACTATTTTATTTCACTTGAATAAAATACTACAATAAATTCCCTTATGCACCAAAATTACACCTAATACTAAACTAGAAGATAAATAAGATAATACTAAACTGTAAGTTTACATACCTACTTATAGTTTACTATTATCCTGAAATAATTTTGGTGCATAACGGAATTTATTTTGGTATTTTGTTATTATTATTAATAATAAATTCGAGAAAGTTAAATAGAGAAAACTAGTCAAACAAGATTAGACAGTCAAAACTTAAGGAGCAAGACTAGTCAGTTATGGATAGATAGAAAACAGGAGACAAACAAGACTAGAGAGATAAGATTAATTCATATTAAATGTTATATGTGCAGTTACTATTGCAAAACAAGGCGACATTATAAAGCAGAAAAGAGTGATTTTAATAAGTATAAAGCAAAATTTAACAGATTATAAAGTTAGTAATAATTTTCAGTAATATACAACATAACAGCTTTAAATATAATTTCAATTTATTGGGCGCCACTCTTTCAAATTACTTGAATATCAATTGTTATTTTACAGTGTTTCTTTTTTTTCTGTCTCTTATGAAATGTTTTATTCTATAGAAACTTCTGCGAGAAAAAAGAATTGTGGTAAGAGAGAGGTAAAAATGGTGGCTATACAAAAGAGTAATTTAGGATGAAATGGAGCGACACAAATACTAAACATTTAATGGGGACACAGTGGGCGATGGGTGGAAGTAATTTTTTTTTTGTAGACCGAATACAACAAATCTTTATAAAACGGGAGAGAGAGAAAACATTTCTGCACTTAAAGTGAGGGGTAGCGTAGAAAATTGGGGAATCGTTTAACATTTGTAAAACCGTTTGTAACATTGAAAAATGAACATGTTTGTAGAAATAATAAACTTTAAATTAATAGTAAAGTAAAGTTATGTTTGCGAATATCAATAATTGAATTCTAATTATTACTATATAGAAATATATATGTCGGCGCCGGCCGTTGGACAAGAAAAGCACGTTTGTGTATCGTAAGTATGAAGAATATCGGCGCCATGCACTGAGCGAGAAGACACGCGTTTGTTTGTTTTAAGCCCCCCATTCACGATCAGTTCGACTGATCAGTTGAACTGGCGTACATCCAAAAACTGACCGTGAGTGTGAAATCCTAACGTGAAATTTTGAACTGACGGCAACCCACGGATTTACCGGGCGCACCATAAATCCACTGGCTTCAGTTCGTTTTCATCACGCCAAACTGACCGCGCATGCGCGTAGTCAGTTGTAGTTTAAATTTATTGAAAAATACCACGAGTGCGAATGTTTGTGGAAAACAAACGACAAGTTTTATAAAAGTAAATACAAAAGATTGTTTGCATTGGAGGAGCTGTTGCAGATATTGCACAAGCAAGACAAATATGTAAATATTGATTCTGTTTCTAAAAAAATCAACAGTTTAAGAAGTACCTTTAATAAGGAGTAAATAAGGTATGTATATCATGTAATAGGTGTTACTCATCATTTTAGATTGCTATTTTGAGATTGTCCCTTTACCGATACATCGACCAGCTCTACTTACCTACTTACCCTGACTTACATTCACTGGCTTGTTAAAGGTAAAAGCATCGAAGCGATCGGGGGTTGGTACCGACGAATTGTACATACCAAAATTGTGGTATTATGATTTAATGCTGTTTTTGTCAGAAAGTCAGAATGCGGCCAGGAGTTCAAAAGACATCGATGACATACTAAATGAAATTGCCACTAATAATAGTCAGGTAAAGACCCAAAATAGCTACCCAAAATCAACAAATCTACAAAACAAAAAGTAAAAAATGTCACAACAAAGGTCTTATCAAAAATCTCGAACAGGCTGGATTCAACACTTACAAAATCGAAACAACCATTTTGTGCATTTGGCGATCATGTGGCTGAAAAGTTATGGACCAATATGCTGCCAAGTATTGTCAGAAAATAATAAATGACGCATTTTTTTGCCGAATTTAATAACTTAAGTTATACATCCTGTATTGTCACCGATCGTCTGCAACATCCTCAATCACCATCCATTCTAACACAATTACCCAACGAGTCTTCTCACCAACGATATATATTTCCAGCATCACTATCTACTCAAACGCTTTCACCACCACCACATCAAAACCTACCTTTAGCATTACCATATCCTCAAAGGCATTCACCATTTCGCATCACCGTCCACACAAAATCAATCGCTTTCCCAACTTCAATACCAACCATCTCATCATCATCATCATTAGCCACCTTTATGTCCCATTGCTGGGCACCGGCCTCTTCTCTGCCACAAATCCAACCTCAGCACTAAGATTGAATGTGGGGGACCTAGCGGTTTAACGTCGAATCCGAACGACAAATTTCCAGAGAAGGTGTTAGGCAGTGAAACCCCACGGTTACCTAAGCCGGATTGGGGAATTGAGTGTGATGGGTTGTAGCCATTAGTTTTAATTTCTACTGCTTTAGTTCTGGGTGGGATTCGAACCCACGCTGTCTGACCCGAAAGCCAAGTGCTTAACTCTCTGAGCCACCATCACCTCCCTCAACCATATCAATCCATCCCAATCCATTACCTTAATAATCTACCATCAGCATCACATGTTGTTACTAATTGTTCATCCTCATTGCAAAGTGTTGCAGATGGCGATTATAATCATTCATTGACTGACTATTTGGTATTGAACTCGAATAAATAGGACACACACAATTCTGTTTAAATTTTATTATTCCACCCAGTATCCATCTACCCTAGTTACCAATGCTTTGAAAAATATAGTACCTTCATATAATCGTTCAATACCCTGAGTATTGCTTTACATGTTTCTGGAATTATGACTCCTAGAAGTTGTGGAGATATTACAGTTGGAAATTTCAGTTCTTCATAGCTCATTCCCGATGCTAAAAAACGAAGAGTGGCAGTCAGCCTTTCATTGGGGCTAACTGCTTGTATCATATTTGTTTCACAATATACGGAGTCACAAGTTCAAGTAGCTTGAAATATGTTGATTCGTCCATTCTCAAATAGTTACGCCAGTCACTCGGTTCCAGTGATAAATCATTTAATAAATTAATATGTGATAACTGATTTCTCTTTTTTAGCCATTCTTTCGTCCATTTCTTTTTGGTTTTCTGTTGATTAAATAACAACAAGCAGCAGCCGTCATAAGTAGAATATCCTCTTTAGAATCCGAATCCATTTTTTAAACGCGTTGAAAAATTGGTTAGCCAGATATTACACGGGTTGCGGACAATCGAGAACTGAAGGCCGGTTTTAAGCCAGTGAGTGGGGAAATCATTTTGAACTGATCAGTTCTAAACGTTAGTTCAACTGATCAGTTTAAACTGACCGTGAATGGCGGGCATTATAGTGACGAACCTTTAAGGGCGTGAGGGGAACAACGCAGCGAAAACGGCGCAGTTATCGTTGTAAACGAAAGCTGAAAGGTTGTGACGAAATACGCTGGGACCACTAGTTCTTGACTGTGCTGTACTATTATTCTTATTGTGTTGTTTTGTATTTGTTCCTATTATACGGAATCATAGTACTGTAGTTAATAGTTTATTTGTTAGTTACTAAGTTTAGTGTATTAATAAAAACAATAATATCGTCGTGTTTATAACAATGTTTTCTCCACACACCCAGCTCGACCATGATAATCTTGACGCTCCGACATCAGAAGTGGGATTCGACGGAGAAGGTGCTATAAACAATTCTACAAGCCGCATTGAAGATTTGTTGGAAAGAGTGCTTATGCGTCAGCTACCTGAGGGTCGATCAAGAATTGTACAAGAAGCGTCAGTCCACTTGCTATATCTCAATACAGCTTCAAAGTTAGCCGACCCAGAGCAGGGCCGTGCCTGACCGGCGTTCATTACGTGCGCCGCACGCAGGCGGCCAAATTAAAAGGCGGCCTGACGACCAGAAAAACAAAAAAAAAAAAAAAAGCAAAATAACAATGTTAATATATAGTCATAGTTATATATAATCGAAGTAAATTGTCAAATAGTTGAGTGTTGTTGTGAAATCGTCAATTGTAATCATTATCATTGCGCTCTATGGCATACTAAATTTTTAGCTGCGCCTATCACAGAATATTATTCTGTGCGCTTATTGGCGAGCGCATGCTGGCGCAGTGGCCGCATAGAACTCCGTGATGTAAGAATAAAGAGTGATGAACACTCTTTTTAACCCACGATGAACAGAGTACATCTCTCTTTATTCTAACTGATTTTAACCTTACTGGGTTCAACGGGTTCTACGCGCCAGCATGCGCTCACATGCGCTCGGCATAGGCCAGAATCAAGTGCAAAGTGCAAATTCATCTTTCCTACCTTGCTCTACCTGGCTGTAGGTAAGTTGGGAGCGCGTGTGTGTGTGTGCGTGTGTGTGTGTGTGTGTGCGTGTGTGTGTGTGTGTGTGTTATAATATGTGATTTACCTGTCTGTCTATAGCACGGCAAGCGTCTCAGCTGCGTGGCAATAAAACCCTATTCGAACTCGGAAAGCGCTTGGGCAGATTCCCTCACCGCCTCACCCAACGCTTTGTTACAAAAGGTTGAAAAAGGTAATGAATTTAATTTTATAATAAATTAATTTCAATATAAATCCTTATTGATATTTTTAAACATTTTAGTAAAACGCCTAAGCATGACTGGAAGAAAAACGAAAAGATTGTCTGGAGCACAGTATAAAAGAAAGCGAGAAGAAAAACAACATGTTGTTAAAAAAGATCTTTGGTTCACTAACCAAATATTTGGAAAAACCTCCAGAAATGCAAAATGCTTGCAGTAGCCAAGCAAATCCAAGCAGTGATTTTTTTTCCAATGAAAATGAATTATCTGGCGAAAATACAAATGATAATGACAATATTAGTAGTAATGATGAAATAGGAGATATTGCAGTTACAAATATCGACGATATCGCTGAAATTGATGAAGAATATTTTGCTATGTGTATAGAACTAAATGATCCAGCTTGCTGGCCTTTAACACCAATAAAATACTGGATATTTTAATTGAAAAAGGCCCTATTCAAAATATACAATCTACATATCCAGTAAATGAATTTGGAAGATCATTTTCAAAGGTTTATTTCTATAGAAAACTGCCAAATGGTGAAAAATTTAATCGTGAGTGGTTAATCTATTCTCCAAAAAATAATGCCACATTTTGCTTCTGTTGTAAATTATTTGGCAAACAAGAAATAAAATTAGTTAATGAAGGCTTCAACGATTGGCAACACATATCTGACAACTTATCTCGTCACGAAAAAACATCGCTGCACATCGAAAATTGCACCTGTTGGAAAAAATTGGAATTAAATTTAAAAAGAAAAACTACAATTGATAAGAATATGCAACGGTATTATGACGCCGAGAAAAAACGATGGTCTCAAATTGTCAGGCGCATGATATCTGTGGTACAATTTCTAGCAGGACAGTGTTTAGCTTTTAGAGGTTCTTCCAGCAAATTGAACGAAAAAAATAATGGAAATTTTCTGAAAGCAATTGAAATGATAGGAAAATTTGATAATATAATGGCAGACCACATAAAACGCGTACAAGAACCAATCGCTTTAAAGAACCACATGCCACATTACCTGGGAAATCGCTTTCAAAATGAAATAATCACTATCCTTGCAACCCAAATTCAAAAATATATATTAACATCAATAAAAGAGGCAAAATATTTTTCAGTCATTTTGAACTGTACGCCGGACACTGGACATGTCGAGCAAATTACAATGATTATAAGGTATGTACATATTAAAAATTATGAAGTTGAAGTAAGCGAAAATTTAATTGGCTTTTATCAAGCTGAAAAATGTACTGAGAATCTTTTTACGACTTCTTAATTCAAAAGTTAAACTATCTTGAATTAAATATGAACGATATGAGGGGCCAGGGATACGATAATGGGTCTAATATGTCCGGAAAACATAAAGGATTGCAAAAACGAATTTTGGACAATTATCCACGAGCTCTGTTTATGCCATGCAACGCGCATACATTAAATTTGGCCATTAATGATGCAGCTAAAGTTTCGTTTTCAACGGTGGATTTTTTTAGTAATGTATCTGCAATATACAACACGTTCAGTGGATCACCATTTAGATGGCAAGTTTTAAAGAAAAATGTAAAATCTTTAACATTGAAACAAGTTAGTGAAACTCGATGGGAAGCAAGAATTAAAGCGATTAGACCACTGCGAAATGAATTAGGTGAAATTTATGACAGCCTTATAGAAATAGCTGAGGAATTTTCACAATCTTCAGTGCCAACAGTTCGACATGAAGCTGAATGTTTGGCAATGAAACTTAAATCTTATAAATTTATTTCTTCAATAATAATATGGTACGAAATCTTGGAAAAGGTAGATTTTATTAGCAAAATGATGCAGAAAGTTTCTTGGAATATCAGTTCGTGTGCTGAATCAATTAAGGAAGTTTTAAAATTTTTCAAAAGCATTAGAAATGACGAAAGTTTCGAAAATTATTTATAGATTTCTAATGAACTTTGTAAAGCACTTGAAACAGAACCGGATTTTCCTGCTGAAATTAGTGTACGTCGCCGACATCACCGAAAACAATTTAGCTATGAAGGAGATGAATATTCAATTTACTCCAAAAGAACATTTTCAAATTAATTTTTTCTATGTAATACTAGATACAGCTATTTCATCTCTTACCACCCGTTTTGAAACTTTGTCAAATTTCGAACAATGTTTTGGATTTCTATACAAATTTATTGATATGGAACATGAGGAAATAAAAATCTTGTGATATCAGTGGCGTAGAATTATATCAAGAGTTAATTTCTTTAAAAATTATCATAAAAGACAGAAAGCAGCCCGAAGAACTCATAAAGTTTTTATACAAATACAACTTGGAGAATTCTTTTCGAAATGTCGCCACAAGTTTAAAACTTTTACTGACAGTTCCAGTATCTGTTGCATCTGGAGAGCGAAGTTTTTCAAAATTAAAAATAATCAAAAACCACCTGAGAACTTCAATGACTCAAGAACGTCTCAGTAATATATCAATTATTGCAATTGAAAGTGAAATTGCTGATTCCTTAAATATTGAAGGGGCGATTGAAGAATTTGCCTCTAAAAAATCGCGTAGAGTAAATTTTTGAATGTAATATCATAGATTTATAGATGTGCCAAAACATATTAATGTTTTATATTCAATGGTAATATGTACATGTACATTAGATATATAAGTATAATAATAAACATTAAGAATGAAAATTTGATTTTTTTCTTTGATTTTGATGTTATCTCAAAGGGCGGCCATGCATACTAGCACGCAGGCGGCCATATACACAGGCACGGCCCTGACCCAGAGGGATGGTGCGCATTAGTGGATGAATTTATTAGAGCTAATAAATATAATAAGAGCTAATAATAAAAGTTGAGCGGTATTGCACTTATAACAAGTTTGAAAAATTCCCTTAATGGTGAGGCAGCAGATTGGTTTATAAAATGTAGGCCATTAGGTAAAACCTGGGAAGAGATTCGTCAAGAAATTTGATCGGTGTTTGCCAAACCTATTGATTTAATGAACATGTTTCAAGAAGCTGTCAATGGACGTCAAAATTTCCCTCAAAATTGTACTTTATTAGATGAGGTATAGACTTCGTTTGGCTCTATATTTGATAAAAACTCAAAAGATTGACGAGGCATTAGCAACTTTGTTCGCGTGCCATGTCGTGGGAAACTGAAATGAAGTTTTAAGAAGAAAATTGCAATGTGACGTTCCAGAACACTTGAAAAGTTTTTGTGTTGCAATGCGAGTACAATTAGGTAAACGGCCGGCGCTATTTCGGCCAGATCATCATATCAGTCCGAAGCACAGTGCTTTTACTGAATCTGAGGGAAGATGTCATCAGTGTGGTCAAATTGGACACAAGTCATACCAGTGCAAATTCCGACAACATATGCCTGCTAATCGGATTTATTCAGAAGAGATCCAGCTCAGTAGCCTGTTTTTCCTGTGGTAAAGAAGGCCATATTTCCACAAGCTGTCCGAGAAATTCAAGTCGTTCTAAACTTGCAGAAAAACATGTTAATTTATATTCCAAGCAAGCTTCCCCCAAAGGTCAATTGAAGTTACAGAATGGTAAGACCTTTCCTTTTATCTTCGACTCTGGCTCGAACTGCTCATTAATTAAAGAAGAAATTTCAAATATTTTTATCGGGAAACGACAAAATTTCTTAGTCATTTTAAAAGGTATCGGCGAAACTTCTGTACTTTGTACAAAACAAATTATAAGCGTAGTCGAAATTGAAAACATAAAAATAGAACTACTATTGCTTGTCGTACCTGATGATAACATTTCATGTGATGTAATTGTTGGTCGAGATTTGATCTCTCAAAACATCTCTGTTAATTTTAATAGCAAGGGTTTTTCAATTATTCGCGAAAATTTCATACAGACTTGCGAGAGTTGTATTACTATTTTTGAAAATATAATTACTGATTTAAATTTTACTGACAAAGTTAATTTAGTAGAGATATTGACGAAGTATCAACAAAAATTCGTAAACGGGATGCCAACAAGTAGAGTGAACACAGGTCAGTTAGAAATTCGCTTAAAAGACAAAAATAAGATTGTTCAACGGCGTCCATACCGTTTATCGCCAACAGAACGTGATATAGTCCGTTCAAAAGTAGCTGAACTGTTAAAGTCAAATATTATTGTGCCTAATTGTTCACCTTTCGCTAGCCCTAACATTTTAGTGAAAATGTAAGACGGATCAGATCGAATGTGTGTAGATTTTCGAGAATTAAATAGTAATACAGTTTCAGGTAAGTATTAATCAATGATCAAATTAATCGTCTTCACGGAGCATATTATTTTACATCATTAGATATGGCTTCTGGATTTCATCAGATACCGATACATCGCATTCTGTAGAAATGACTGCTTTTGTAACACCAAATGGACAATACGAATATTTAACAATGCCATTTGGTCTTAAAAATGCACCGTCTGTTTATCAAAGGGCTATTAATAAAGCGTTAGGTGGATTACGTTACACAATTTCTATTACCTACATGAATGATATTTTAATTCCATCTGCCTCTATACCTGAAGGTCTAGAAAGACTTGAGCTTGTTATGAAAGCGTTAGTAGGTGCAGGATTTTCTTTAAAATTAAATAAATGTAGTTTTCTTGAATTAGAAATAGAATATCTTGGTTATGTAGTCCATGCAGGACAACTACGACCGAATCCTAAAACAATTTCTGCTCTTATAAATTCTGCTTTGCCAAAAACATCACCTCAAGTCCGTCAATTTTTGGGTTTAGCATCATATTTTAGACAATTTATTCCATCTTATTCCAAAATCGCTACTCCACTGTATCAGTTAGCAGCAAGTTCAACAAAAACAATTAAATGTTTACCAAAACATGAAAAAGCCAGAAACACTTTAATAAAACTTTTAACTACTGAACCAATTCTAACAATTTTCGACCCAAATTTACCTATCGAATTACATACCGATGCAAGTTCTGATGGTTATGGCGGTGTTTTACTTCAAAACAAAAATTAAAAATTACACGTGGTCGCATATTTTAGTAAAAGAACAACAGATACAGAATCCCGATATCACTCTTATGAACTTGAAACACTTGCTGTTGTAAATTCGGTTAAACATTTTAGACTTTTTTTTCTATGGAAAACATTTCACAGTAGTGACTGATTGCAATTCTTTAAAAGCTTCTAGAAACAAAATTGATTTTACCCCGAGAGTTCATAGGTGGTGGGCATTTTTGCAAGCCTTCGACTTCGACGTTCAGTACCGAGAAGGTTCACGTATGAAACATGCTGATTTTCTTTCTCGTAACCCGTTACCAAGTATTGAAGTTACGAATAAAGCGTATGATAAAAAGATAGTGTTATTAGTTGATGTACAAAAAGATTGGTTGTATGTTGAACAACAAAGAGATAGCGAAATCACACAAATAATTACAAAGTGGAAAAATGATGATTTACAACTTAGCTATATTAAAACTTATGACGTTATAAATAACGTTCTATTTCGAAAAATTGAAAGGAAGAAGAAATCAAAATGGTTACCTGTTGTCCCACGTTCTATGGCTTGGTTTGTTATCAATCATATTCACATTGACATAAAACATTTAGGTTGGGAGAAAACACCTGAGAAATTGTATTATTAGTTTTATTGGTTTCCAAATATGTCTAGGAATGTGAGAAAATTTGTAGATAATTGTTTAATTTGTAAAGCATCAAAAGCTAAAACTGGTCCTCGACAAGTAAGCTTACATTCAATACCTAAAATTTCAGTACCTTGGCATACAGTTCATATCGATATTTCTGAGAAATTAAGTGGAAAAAGTTATAAAAAAGAATATCTGTTAGTACTTGTAGAGACATTTTCAAAGTTTGTAATTTTGTATAATATTACTACATTACCATTTTACTCACTTGTTTGGAGCACCACATCGAGTCATTTCAGACCAAGGTAAATGTTTTACTAGTTCCGAATTTAAAATATTCTGTTCTGAAAATAATATTGATTTGTATTTCATTGCACATTGTTCAAGCAGAGCAAATGGTCAAGTCGAACGCGTCATGCAAACTTTAAAAAATACTTTGACTGCAATTGAAGCTGAAGGTAATAAAACATGGCAGGAAAGTTTGGGGGAGGTTCAGCTCGCATTCAATTCTACCAAAAATAAAACTACAGGATTGAGCCCTGTAGAATTGCTATTTTGCACCAATATCAGATCACTGGAACTTAATAAAATAGTATATCGAAGTGTAGTTAATAATGAATCTGATTTCAATTTGAAAGACATTCGTGAACAGGGTAGCGAAAATATTATTAAAAGTGCACGAAGAGATTCTGAGAAGTTTAATGCTGGTAAAGCTAAAGTGAAACCTTTTGTTGTTTCAAAGAATGTTATCAAAACTAGATCGTAAATTTAGAGGTTCATATAAGATAATTAAGATTTTAGAAAATGAAAGATACGAGGTTGTAAAAGTAAGTGGAAAGGGAAAGTTTACCTTGTAAATTTGCGCATGACCAATTAAGAGCAGTTCCAAGTACGCAAGTTGATGACCATTTTGATTTTAAAACAAACGTCAGTGAAGAGCCAGTGTCGGCGATAGAAAATTAAAAGGTATTAATTTGTTTAAAGTTATTTATTCAAAGTTATTAGTTCATTGCAGAATGTTGGAATAGTCCGTCAATTTGTTGTGGTAATCTCACGAATGTTCGTTGTGATACGACAGACTGTTACGATAGTCTGCTCATTGAAGAATGTTGTAGTTGGCGGATTTCTGCGATAGTCTGGTCAATGTTTGTTGTGATGTGACGGACTGCTGCGATAGTCCGGTCATTGAACAGTGTTGGAGTTGATGGATTGCTGCGGTAATCCGGACAAAGATTGTGATCTGGCGGACTGCTGCGTTAGTCCGGCCATGGATTAATGCTGAAATTGACAGACTACTGCGGTAGTCTGGTCAATGTTTGTTGTGATCTGGCGGACTGCTGCGGTAGTCCGTCCATGGATCAATGATGTGTTCTGGCGGACTGCTGCGGTAGTCCGGCCATGGATCAATGTTGGAGTTGACGGATTGCTGCGGTAATCCGGTCAATGTGTGTTTTGATATGACGGACTGTTGCGATAGTCTAGTCATTGAAATATGTTGGAGTTTACAGATTGCTGTAACACCTATAAATGTAGTCAGAATGGACAAGCAAGTTTAATTTCTTTTTATGATGTGTTTGACAGATGATAGTGGCGATTCCGAATAGCGCTCGAGGACGTGCGAGATGTCAGGATGACAAGAAAAGCACGTTTGTGTATCTTTAGTATGAAGAATATGGGCGCCATGCACTGAGCGAGAACACACGCGTTTGTTTGTTTTCTAGTGACGAACCTTTAAGGGCGTGAGGGGAACAAGGCAGCGGAAACGACACAGTTATCGTTGTAAACGAAAGCTGAAAGGTTGTGACGAAATACGCTGGGCTTGGACCACTAGTGCTGTATCATTATTCTTATTGTGTTGTTTTGTATTTGTTCCTATTATACGGAATCATAGTACTGTAGTTAATAGTTTATTTGTTAGTAACTAGGTTTAGTATAATAATAAAAACAAAAATATCGTGATGTTTATAACAATGTCTTCTGTGTCTTCGACAATGTCTCAATAATCTTGACGCTCCGACATATATTATATATTTAATATATGTTCAAGAGATAAAACAACTTGAATACGTGAGCTCAACTCGAAAAACTAGAGCAAAAATGCTTGACACACAAAAATAGAAGTAACATTATCCAGACAAAACTAGACAAGAAACGCAAATTTTATATGCAAAATTAGGCAGTCCAAACTATAATGGCAAGAATATACTAGGTTAAAGTGACCACACGTCCCGATTTTGGCGGAACAGTCCCGCTTTTTAAAGGGCGGTCCCGTGTCCCGCCGACTTTTAAAAATGTCCCGCTTTTTAGAAAATATCTGCATTTCGTATTTTAAATGTACTGTAATATATAAAATAAGATATTTCTACATATTCTCATAAAATCTTCTTTTCTAATGTCACTCTTGAATGAACAGACAGGCAAGACTAGACAGACAAGACTAGACAGGCAAGACTAGACAGACAAGACTAGACAGGCA
The DNA here is from genome assembly GCA_944588485.1 of Phosphuga atrata. Lineage (NCBI taxonomy): Eukaryota > Metazoa > Arthropoda > Insecta > Coleoptera > Silphidae > Phosphuga > Phosphuga atrata. The sequence goes on from OX155894.1 coordinate 40,666,790, forward strand.
AGACTAGACAGACAAGACTAGACACACAAGACTAGACAGACGAGACTAGACAGACAAGACTAGACAGACAAGACTAGACAGACAAGACTAGACAGACAAGACTAGACAGACAAGACTAGACAGACAAGACTAGACAGACAAGACTAGACAGACAAGACTAGACAGACAAGACTAGACAGACAAGACTAGACAGACAAGACTAGACAGACAAGACTAGACAGACAAGACTAGACAGACAAGACTAGACAGACAAGACTAGACAGACAAGACTAGACAGACAAGACTAGACAGACAAGACTAGACAGACAAGACTAGACAGACAAGACTAGACAGACAAGACTAGACAGACAAGACTAGACAGACAAGACTAGACAGACAAGACTAGACAGACAAGACTAGACAGACAAGACTAGACAGACAAGACTAGACAGACAAGACTAGACAGACAAGACTAGACAGACAAGACTAGACAGACAAGACTAGACAGACAAGACTAGACAGACAAGACTAGACAGACAAGACTAGACAGACAAGACTAGACAGACAAGACTAGACAGACAAGACTAAACAGACAAGACTAGACAGACAAGACTAGACAGACAAGACTAGACAGACAAGACTAGACAGACAAGACTAGACAGACAAGACTAGACAGACAAGACTAGACAGACAAGACTAGACAGACAAAACTAGACAGACAAGACTAGACAGACAAGACTAGACAGACAAGACTAGACAGACAAGACTAGACAGACAAGACTAGACAGACAAGACTAGACAGACAAGACTAGACAGATAAGACTAGACAGACAAGACTAGACAGACAAGACTAGACAGACAAGACTAGACAGACAAGACTAGACAGACAAGACTAGACAGACAAGACTAGACAGACAAGACTAGACAGACAAGACTAGACAGACAAGACTAGACAGACAAGACTAGACAGACAAGACTAGACAGACAAGACTAGACAGACAAGACTAGACAGACAAGACTAGACAGACAAGACTAGACAGACAAGACTAGACAGACAAGACTAGACAGACAAGACTAGACAGACAAGACTAGACAGACAAGACTAGACAGACAAGACTAGACAGACAAGACTAGACAGACAAGACTAGACAGACAAGACTAGACAGACAAGACTAGACAGACAAGACTAGACAGACAAGACTAGACAGACAAGACTAGACAGACAAGACTAGACAGACAAGACTAGACAGACAAGACTAGACAGACAAGACTAGACAGACAAGACTAGACAGACAAGACTAGACAGACAAGACTAGACAGACAAGACTAAGCAGACAAGACTAGACAAACAAGACTAGACAGACAAGACTAGACAGACAAGACTAGACAGACAAGACTAGACAGACAAGACTAGACAGACAAGACTAGACAGACAAGACTAGACAGACAAGACTAGACAGACAAGACTAGACAGACAAGACTTGACAGACAAGACTAGACAGACAAGACTAGACAGACAAGACTAGACAGACAAGACTAGACAGACAAGACTAGACAGACAAGACTAGACAGACAAGACTAGACAGACAAGACTAGACAGGCAAGACTAGACAGACAAGACTAGACAGACATTGCTTCAAAGACAATACTACAATGACATTGCTTAATCTACAATACTAAACTGGTTAGACTATATATACTAGACTAGACAGTCAATACTAGACCGAAAAATCTGGATTGGGAAGACTAATCTTTCAAGACTAGACAGAAAGGACAGGACTATGTAGATATGTTTAGACTTACAAAAATAGACAGACTAAGTTAAGATTCACAGTATTAAACAAACACTGGACGAAGCGCGATTAGTTGGCCAAGAATAGATAAATTATTCCAAAGGAACAGCAATGGACAGGCAATGGACAGGCAATGGATAGGCAATGCAAAATAGATTACGAAAGACCAAAACGGATATAAAATAAGTAAATTATAGGTGTGTTATCGAGGTTGCGCATACACTAAGGAGACAGATGACCAGACTGAGCAAATATATTAAGGGAAACAGGCAAGATTAGAGAATCAAGTTTAGATAAAAGAAATCGGGTAAGAATAGATAAATCACACTTTTTGTGTATATTTAACATAGTGAATATTTCACTCTCTTGTAACTGAAATATAAATATCAATATAAATACTACACAGGTAAGTAGGGATATACGAATCTAAATAAACAGCAATCTCCTTTTTATTTGCCTCTACTTGTCAACGAATGAGAAAACTAAACAGAGAAGACTCAGTCCACAAGGTTAAACAGATATAGATATCTAAATAATATAGACAATCAAACAATCTATGAAATCTAAAGGGTTACATTAAGGGAATTTATCAACTACTAGTCGGCGAGTTTTGGAGCGAGAAAATTTGACTTAAACAATAGGATTAAATATACACATCCAAAGAAACTATATAGTTTAATTGATCGATTGAGTGATCATTGACATTGATTGAGTTTATTATTTAGTAGCCGACGAGTAGAGAAGTCGGCGAATTAGCTAGTACCACACGGAAAAAAGTACTCTCTAAAAATTACAGTTTAAATAGTAGCATCGGCCTTACGAATTTGAAACTGTAAAAACTAACAATTGCTTTTTTTTATTTACAGTTTCCGGTATTATTAGTAAATAAGTTTTAAAAATTACAGTGTGCGACTGCAATCTCTACAAATTTGCATTCGTAAGGCCGTTGCTACTATTTAAACTGTAATTTTTAGAGTGTACCTTTTTCCGTGTATGGTGATGATGACACACAAAACTTTTCACTCACTACAACTAGCTAGCGAGTTGAAAACCACTTGCTGTGAATATCTTGTTTTTCCTTTCTTTTATTTTCCAAAATATTTCCGGGATACTCACGTCCAGTTTTTTAGTTATCAAGCCCGCAATCCAGCGTAAAGCGAGTAACGTAGCCTGGCTTTTAGCTTTTTCGTTTACCATCAGCTAGTTAGCTAGCGGATATAATTACACTGGGCGAATTTACTCTCGACTCATTTAACGTAATCTACCGATAAGAAAGATGCAAATGGAAAGACATAAAAATAGCAAACATTGTATTATTTATCATCTAAACAATATTTTTAGTCTTCTATTTAAGTTTAAGTTTATGTTTTAATATTGAAGAAAATATTTTGTTTGACAAATTGTGTGGAGACATGCAACATTTTCCGTTGAACGCAATTGTTTAGAATTTTCATTTTATTTAACACATAACCACATTACATACGTCTCTCAGACCCAAAGTAGCAGTAATTTTCTCACCTGAGACCTATGGCAAGTAGATAAGGGTTAATGTATGATTTCTATAAAATGTTCCAAACTATAATATTTTCATTATATATTTGTGGAATAGTCGATTTTAAACAACGTTTTTTAGTAGTTTTTAGAAATTCAAGAGGTTTTTCTTAACTTCAAGGATATATGTACTCTTTCCAAGTATTTTTTAAATCTAGTATTGATCAACTAAATTAAGGAAATGTAAGGATAATTGTTGATAGATTGTGGATTCTTAGAGAAAGGAGTAAGTAAACAAACACTTGACTGACTATTTATTTGAAATAAATTGAAAATTTATCTATTGTAGTGTAAATTTGCTGAATATGTAGAAAATTCATATATGAGACGCACAGTATAAAATGTATAGTGAAAGAAATGCGAGTTGAAAAAGACGAGAAATCTGAATAGGCAATTTGAAATCGGGCTTAAGTAACCATATTTCGCACGTAGCCCTCCCTGTATATATATGAGTTATGGCAGAGGTCGCCACGTACCAACTATATTTTATTTGTTATCGGATTCTGGTTCGTGACGTGCTTCCCAAATGTATGTTTGCGGTTTTCATCGAATTATACATACTTTAAATCTCTACATAAACAAATATTTCCTGCACATACATTACCATACATGCGTGTTTCACATCTGTTTTTAATATCGGCACAAATATAATATTTCGAAGCTTGAATTTATTTCGCAGTACTATCATGCATATTAATTTCGTTAAAACCCTATCAAAATGATCGCTATCGCATCAGCCAACAATGAAATCATTTATTCAAAAATTTGTTATTGCGTATACACAAATATTTTCACATTTGAAATGAGAAAAAATTTTTAATTGCTGCAAATTTACAAAAAAATATGGAATTAAAAATATGCTGAAGGGATATTAAAACATAAATATTTCATCAAAATATTTGTCTATATATATATATATATATATATATATATATATATATATATATATATATATATATATATATATATATATATATATATATATATATATATATATATATATATATATATATATATATATATATATATATATATATATATATATATATATATATATATATATATTAGGGTGGGCCAAAAAAAACTTTTAATTATTTTTTTTTAGCTACTACGAAAATATCGTCCAAGATGACGAAAAAAAATTTCTAGTAAAATTTCAGCCCTTGATATTAATATTAAGAGGTGGCTCATTGTGATTTTTGATTTCCCATTTAAATAACAGAAGAAGTTATTTTGTTTTTGTTTGGATTTGTAATGCACTCGAACGAATAAATGCCTCGTGGAAATAAATACATATTCTTGTAGGAAATTTAACGATCTACAAAAAAGTCTGCACTGATTTTTTGCTAAGTTGACTCGTTTAAAAGTTATTTGAGGTTAAAGTCCAACCTCAAATAGTTGAGGATAACTTTTACAATTTCTTATACTCTATCACAAAATAATAACTCAAAAATATAAAATATCTTAGTTTTCGTTTTTTTTTGATAAAACAATAAAATTTTTACAAAATATCGATAATCGTAAGAAAAATCGATATTTTCATACCTAATTAAAAAAAAAACACTCGGAACTGTACTGTACCTGAGAGCATCATTCCCTGAAAAATTAATAAGTGCTTTATTTGCACTTGACTATTAGGTTATGTAAAATATTAAGAATCAGGTTTCAATAATTTTTCAATTGTAATAAAACTGTTTATTTTATAACTTGCCATTTTTATAATAAGTAATAAGTTGCAATATTTATTGCAAGTAGTTAAAAATCACAGGCAAAAATGTCCCAATTGTAACAAAAAAAAATTAGTTTGATTTTGACTAAGTTATTTTATGTTGTCAATGAGTCATTATTTTGTGATAGAGTATAAGAAATTGTAAAAGTTATCCTCAACTATTTGAGGTTGGACTTAAACCGCGAATAACTTTTAAACGAGTCAACTTAGCAAAAAATCATTTCAGACTTTTTTTTAGATCGTTAAATTTACTACAAGAATATGTATTTATTTCCACGAGACATTTATTCGTTCGAGTGCATTAAAAATCGAAACAAAAACAAAAAAAAATCTTATGTTATTTAAATGGGAAATCAAAAATCACAATGAGCCACCTCTAATTTTAATATTAAGGGCTGAAACTTTACCAGAATTTTTTTTTCGTCATCATGGACGATATTTTCGTAGTAGCTAAAAAAATTAAAAGTTTTTTTTGGCCCACCCTAATATATATATATATATATATATATATATATATATATACATATTTATATATATATATATATATATATATATATATATATATATATATATATATATATATATATATATATATATATATATATCGGAAATACTAAACAAATACAATTACAGAATTATCAGTTTAATTTTAAATTGAAACGTGTACACTTTAAAAATAAAATATAAAGACGACTGAATGTGAAATAAGAATATATAAGTTTTCTCTTGAATGGAAGATTGCATAATATATTTTGTTAGAATATGTAAGGTTGGAAGATTTTATGAATTGATTGATTAGGCTAATCGATTAATGATCCTTTGATAAAGTCAATTATTCTATATACATTTTGTATATACGTAGATATTTTAATATAAATATTGTATACGGCATACGATAAAATAATGTATTTGAATAATGATTTTGTTATTTTTTAATGTCCGCCAAAATTTTTTTTTTTAATATATAGGGTATTGTATAATTAGAATTAGAAAATTTGAATAATTATAGATATAAAAGATTGATAAAATCTCAAAAAGGTGGTACATACAAGGGTGAATAAAAAAATATCGAAAAGTAATAATTACAATATACTATTGGTGAAACCATACTAATTATAGATTATCATATAAACTTAAGTTAAATATTAAGACTACAAAATAAATCTTATGGTGAAACAAATCTTATGGTATTAAGTTTAGGTTAGGTTAAGTTAATAATTCAAAACAGCAAAGCTGCAGTGATGAGATAAATCTCGAAACGCGTCTGCAGATGGCTATTCACTTAAGTTACATTAAAAGATTTTAAAAACTTAAAAACAATGTTATATATACCGAAATTAGGTGGGAACTAGTAATAACATACATATATCTGTTGTATAATTCAATATCCATGGGAAGTAGTGGTTTCAACATAAGATTTGTTTTGTAGTCTTAATAAGACTTTATAGAGCTACGAACAAGTTGAATATATTTATATATTCAGTCTGTAATTCGCTTTTAATAAGTTTATATGATTATCTATAATTAGCATGGTTTCACCAATAGTAAATTATCATGTCTTTCTCCACAAACATCAAATTTAAACCTAACTTCGCCAGTCATCCAAGAGGCGTTCAAGTAAGTGTATTATAATGAGTAATACAAAACAGCGAAGCTGCACTGATGCGAGATAAATCTCGAAACGCATCTGTAGAAAGCTATTCACTTAATTTAAATAGAAAGATAATATCTTAAAAACAATGTTATTTGTCTAGTACCTACTCGTTTAGTGCCACGAAAGTGGCCAGGAGCTAGTAATAACATGCAGATTGTAGATCGTAGATATGGTGGTGACGACTTGTACTGCGACCTTCATAGATCTATTGTACCCCACCCTCCTCTTCCAAGCGTTGGTGTACTTATCCATTTAGAGCGCCTCCTCTAATCCTGATTCTTTAAGGAATTTCAGGATCTGGGTGGGATTCACGGCCTGCAGCTCCTTTGTGTTCAAGCAGTGAGCCCCGATATAATAATCGAGTACAAAAATTTTAAATGACGCAAAATTGTTTCAATAATTATGTGCTCTCCAGATATGCTATAACCTAAGTTGTTATTATTAAAGTTTCTCGGTCTTCCCCGTTACTGTGATAAATCCAATGTTTTGAACCTCGCTCGTTGTAGTTTTGTAAAATAACTTATATGGATCGCTTTTCTAAAATCTAATCCAACATATTTTAGACCAATTTATTATTTTATCATCAGCTTTTTCCAGCCTTTTAAAAATAGTGTTCGCCTTAGTTCAAATGCACTCACATTTTATTACAGTTGCAATGAACTTATTCTTCTGATTTTTTTTGATAACTTTTTATGGCTAAGAGTGTGAACCTGTGTAAGTTCTGTGAACCTCTGGATACGATAGTTTTATCCCAGACATACATGGTGCGAGTAAAAAAATCGCGAATATCATATTTAAAGGGCACATAATGATTACAATAATTTAGCGTCATTTAAAATTTCTGTTCTCGATTATTAAAGATTTCACCTCCTATGGCTAATACAGTTCGGGATGAATTTCTGGTACAAGGGTGCGAACACAAAACTCGTAAATAGCATATCTGGAGAGCACATAAGTATTGAAAAAGTATTGCTTCATTTCAAATTTATGTACTCGATTATTAAAGATTTTACCTCTTAAGGCTAATACAGTTCGGGGTGAATTTTTCGTACAAGGGTGCGAGCACAAAAATCGGGAATATCATATCTGGAGAACACATAAATATTGCAATAATATCGCGTTGGTTAAAACTTGTTTGCTCGATTATTATAGATTTCGCCACTTATGGCTCATTCCGTTCGGGGTGTTTTTCGCAGAAGGGGTTGAGTTAGCAAAATCGTTCCAGGGTACTTGAAAAGCACATAAATAGCGCATAATTATAGTGCTTATTTGGTATCAGTATCCTAATTTTTCGGATGGATGGGTGCTAGCTTGACTGTTAAGTTAGCACCCCCAATAGTAAATTTTGATTTCGGCACATAATTAGCACATAGAGAGCACATAATTTTGGTGTTAACAAATTTGAATTTTGAAGAGGTGTGGGGTGCCAGCTTTATAGACCTGGGAAGTAGCTGTTTTAACATGAGATTTGTTTTGTATTCTTAATAAGACTTAATATTATAGAGCGACAAACAGATTGAATATATCTATATATTTAATCTATATTTCGTTTGTAATTTTATTTATTAAGTTTAATTAAAATATTTTTTATTAAAATTAATTTATTAATTATTAGTATTTTTGTATTGAGTTACAGACTTTACTTTTTGCGTGAAGTCAAATAAAAATTTAAAGCAACTCAAATTCTTCATTTCCATTTAACCTATTTCCATTTAAACTATTATTAGTATATAAAATATTACTAATGTAACATTTTTTTTGTTTGGTTGGATTACCAACAATTGATTTTTACTAAATAAATATTTCTATAAATTGAAATTTTATGAATACAATACATATGCAAACGCATTTTGGTTTTTTACTTTTATATAGTTTATAGTTTATATAGTTTTTTGTAGCCGTAACTTTATTATTTACTCATGTTGGTTTAAAATTTATCTAATAAAACATAAAAATAGATCATAACATTGAATCGAAAACAATACAGTATTGTTTTTTTCATAAAATATTTATGCGAAAATATCGAGCCGATTCTGTAAAAGATTAATGTTTTTATGCGGAATAGGCCAAGACAAGTTACTAGAAAAAACGCTGTTAACATTTTTCTTCAAATTTAACCATTTCATGTAATTATAAAAATAAATAAATAAAATAATAGAGATATTTGTGGAGACTTTCTGTTATTTGTTAATAGTCACATTTAACCCATTTGTCATTAGTTGTCGCATTAACTGCTAATCGTCCTGATCACAACTGAGGAAAAAGTTTTGTCTCATTAACTCATTGTTCTTAATTTTTTGTTAAAGCTTTTCAAATATTAATACTTTTCCGTAAAATTTCAATATTAATTATAATAAAACATTTTAACTTGAGAAGAAATCCTTATAATACAACGAATAAAAGGCAAACGACTTCAGGTGCTTAAGCCTTTCTGAGCTGAATTTCTTTAGTTAAGTAGTAGTGAATACGTTTAGTTATAAATATAATTATGTATTATTACCTTTAAACATTTTTTATAAGAAGTAAAATTTTATGTGTGTATTAATTAACAACGATTAATAATAATATTGTAATAATAAATTTATATAAATTCAGTAAATACAATGTATGTAGAGATTGAAAATAGCTGTACATACATCTGTGATAATCGAAATAGAAAATTTTTCGTGCAAATGATTTGTTTCGAGCAAAAATATTTGATTTAATAAAAAAGTTTGAAATTTCATAATTTGTCGTTCAATATACCTGTATTGAAATTCAGATTCAAAAAGAGATTTTTGTTTCTATCTTGATTAACAAAATCAATTTTTATTCACATCATATCAATCTATATACATAATTCTATAAGATAACGCAAATTAGAATAAGAGACAATTCCAAAAATATTAATTTGGAAATTGCAACATAATTGGATCAAAAGTTATTAAACTTAAAATTTGTTCTTTTATAAACAGTTTCTTTGTGGAAGATACATTTAGTTTTCCGAGAATTGCTCTGGAAGGGAATAAAAGTATGTTTTCTATTCGATTGAATTCCGTGTGTTCGAATTGATTTGGGATGTGTTTGTGTTAAAATTTGAAATTTAAGTGTAGATGGTACGTGTGTTGAAGGCGTGACGGTTTTAGGATATGTAAACATTTAAAATGGGTTCGGGTGCGGGTGTTTAAAACCGTTTGCGGGGGCGACAGGGCAGATAGAACAATAGTAGAGAGAACAGCGGTGTGTCAAAGTGATGTGCTCAATGAATTATTATTCAAATCCCTCCGACAGACTAATTGCAGTAAACAAGAAACGGGCAGCAAAGACCGGGAGGCCTAGAGCTCTAGCTGCACACAATACTGAAAGTCGCGCAAGAATAAATTACAAGCAAACTTGTTCAAGTCATTCCTTGCATACTAAATCTTAGTTTGTATAAACATATTACACACAATCAGAGACGGATTTTATTACAGAGAACTGACTTTATAACGAGTTCAAACAAACAAATAGGGATCTGCGCTATTAGCATTCTACATCTACCATCTCCAAACTAAATCTTTATGCTACACGCTTAAACTAAACTTCTATTTTCTTTACCATAAAGCATCCAATCTACTTCACTCCACAATCAGACGTCTTTGATTACACATATATTCCCTCTTTGATCACACATTTTAAAGAAATCTCCTATCAAACATATCACACACATATTTTATATTATTTATATTATTATTATATTATTTATATTATTATAACTATTTTATAAAATATTACACACTAATTCTAGAAGCTACTCGTGACTCTTACCTACACATCAGAAACAATAATTAAACACTATACGTCGGTCATCAATGTTGCAATGTTGCTGATGTTTAAACATAAATCTTTATTTTTATTATAAATGTGGCAGACCTAATCACAGTTATAAGAAATGTACTAGTTACATGAAATATTTGTTTAGTGTTGGTTATCATGACACGAGTTACGAAATGTTTTAATTGTATTTATTATAATAAACATTTTCATAAAAAACAGGGGTATTGATAAATAATGTGCCAACTGATACAAGTAAATGCGAATAAGGGGAGAGTTGATGTTAGTGGTATATAATTTGTGATATAAGTGTGGAATATATTTGTGGAATATGTGCAAATGCTCTCAAAATAGTTGAAATTATTCCAGTATATAAATCAGGTGATAAACACGTACCGAGTAACTACCGCCCACACTCAAAATTATATCGCCAACATTTTTGAAAAAGTCCTATATTATAAAAAAATAAATTTTCTTAATAATTGTATTATTATTTTGGAGATCAAAAAAAATATATAGGCAGTCAGGCACTGCCGACTGAAGTGAAAACTTTTGAAAAACAGCTTTAAAACTGGTTTTGAGGATTAATCAGTATGTTAATTAATCAAATTTGGTACATAGTTTGTTAGTATTGTTTTATGTAATTCTGGAACAAATCTCACTTCAGAAGGAGAATGACTGTTAATGTCAATCATCATAATATGAATTTAAATCCGGAATGTTTGGTTGATTCTATGTTAATAGGTCAGCAAAATGGTTTAAAATGTGCTTTAAACAATCACTTGAAATGACATGTATAGGCAACCCACCGTACACTTTCTGCGCACGCGCATTGGTGAGTTTTCCAACAGAAATTGACATATAACCTCCAGTGGCTCGTAAACCGTTGGGTACGCATTTTTATTTAAGGTTACGAATTCCAAGTTTAATTTACTTTATTATTTTACAAATCGAATCACACGCATTATTTAAGGTTATTACGAAGAATTACGCCGCGCGAACCACGCTTCAGCGCGAACTATCGATCCAATATAGGACAATGTGGCAAGGACCGTTGGTTTTACCTTGGTTAGATTAGGTTGTCCGCCGCGAAGCGGGAAGATAAATCCAGACAACATACGCGCGGCAGCGCGAACTCTCGATCCAATATAGGACAAAGTGGCAAGGACCGTTCGTTTAACTCTGGTTAGGTTAGAGTTGTTAGGGTTTATTATCATTTTAAAGAAATTTTATATACCCCTTTCAAATTTATTTTCACTACGCCTTTGTGTTTTGCCCTCTATGCGCATGCGCATAATGCGTACGGTGGTTTGCCTATACATGTCATTTCAAGTGATTGTTTAAAGCTCATTTTAACTGCAAAATTAATTGGTAGGATATACCTATGGCATATTTCTTGTTGATGGGTCTGCAATTTGTGAGTTATGGAAATTTTGACTTTTAGAAACCTGCCTTATAACTGCTTTTGAAGATTTATCTGTATGTAAATTAATTTTTGTTTTGAATTTTCTTTACGACGTTTAATTTTTTCCTCCTTGTCAGCTGTGATTCTTCGATGTTTAGAAATTTCTGAATTAACTATTGCAAGAGTTTTCTTCTTATTCTTATCTCTATATCGCTGAGTATTAATTTTATTTTGGAGTTTCCTTCCTTTGGAAAACACACGAGTACATTTGGTTGCCTAAGACTTTGATGAAAATCTGTTTCGTGATTTACCATGAATTCTTCGATACAATCCAGTAATCTGAACATTCCAATAGTCCGGCACTAGTATATCTACTAGTACATCCGTCAAAAGTACTTACTCTTGTACTGAACACTGATTATAGGGGTTGATATTTCCTTAGAGGCGCTGGGTTCTGTCAACACTGCCAAAAACTTTCCAATAATCCGGCACTAGTACATCTACTACTACATCCGGTAAAAGTACTTACTCTTGTACTGCACACTAATTATACGTGTTGATATTTCCTTATAAACGCTACGTTCTGTCAACACTGTCAAAAACTTTGACTATTATGTTTGACGTTCATAGCCAACTTTAAGCAAATGCGTATAGCTGCGTTCTTTTGAACACATCTTTGAGTAATAGAATTTTTTTTATAGAACGCAGCTATTGATGACGATGACGCAAATGTATCATTTTACCCTCTACTCAAATGTCATTCAGCGCGGTTATAGAAATTTTCACTTCAAAAATTTGTTTAAAATCTTAAAGCTAAAAGCTAAAATCTTAAAGCTAAAGTTTAAAAGCTTCAAAATAGCTTTTGTAACAAATTTTATATATAATAAAACTGGCAATTTTAAATATAGCTAAAGCCTTTGATACAATTAATCAGTCTCCTTTATGATTTACTAGAAAATGATCTGACGAAGCAAACAGTAAAAAATAATGAAAATCAATTGCATGTGATGCCCCTTGCTTTTCGTAATTTATATTAATGCCATTTTTAACATTCTGATAATAGCCTTGTCCGTATGCCGATGATACTTGCAGGAAAAACTTGCTTAGGATGAATTTTCAAATGTAATAACAAGTTCTCCTCATCGATTGAATGTATGGCTGAAAGTGAATGAACTAACTATCACTAAATGCAGATGAAACCACCTTCATAGCGTTGGGCTGATATATTGTTAGTTTACCAGCTGACATTAAACTTTTTATTGGTAATCAAGAAATTAAAAGAGAAGATACTTCTAAATATTGTCTACACATTGATTGTTATATGAGAACTATCACATCAAACAAGTATTAAACAAGAAAATTTACCAAGTTATTTTATTTATTAAACTTCTCAAATACTAGATCCTGAGGCTATGAAGGTTATTTACCTTGCATTATTTGAGAGTATAATAACATAGAAAGTAATTACTTGGGGTAGGACATACGATAATGCAATTATCGTACCATATAATACCATATCATATATACCAATAAATATACCTATAAATGAAATATATCAACGTTTCTAGATATAAATAATACTTTTATAGTCAGCTCAAATATTTATTATTATTATTATTTATTCGTTTAGCCCTTTAAGGAGCGCGTAGAACCATTACTTAGCACTGGTCATCTTGTTCTTTTTCTTTCCAACTTCCTCATCGTTTCGCTCTGCGCCTGTCTTCTTTCTTGCGTCCATGCGTTTTTTAGTTTCAAACTCTTAGCTGTTGGATTCTTTGATGTGAAGTTATGTGAATTTATTTCCTGCCTGTATTTAGTTCGCGTAGTTGCCAATGGGTCTATATTGATTATTTATCTATATAGATTGTCTATATTGATTACTGAGAGGTCATGTTTGATGTCTACCAGCCAGCGTACTTAGACTGTCGGGTTCCATTGATGACTTGGAAGATTTTCTTGGTTTTCAATCGAAAGTGGAAAAATGACGTGGAAGATTTTCAATCGAGAGTCATCCATTCGTACTATATGACCGTAGAATTTCAGACGTCTTTTCCGTGCAACTGAGGAGAATCGTTCTGTCAGGGAATACAGTTCTTGTGAGCCTATACGCATCTAGATAACATCTTGTACCTTGGGTCCAAATTTTTTTCTCAGTATCTGATGTTTTTCTTTCTCAATATCATTGATGTAGATGGTTAATGATGAAATCTCAATTGCATAGAGTGCTTCTGAAAGTATGACTGTATGGTAGTGACGGAGTTTTGCTTTGGTAGAAAGTGATTCCTTGTTGTACATATTCTAGGTGATTGCATAGGCTTTGCGTAATTTTTCGGAACGTGTGTTGTTAGCCATTCTTTCCTTACCAGTGTTTCCAATTATTTCACCTAGGTGCTTGAAGTGCTTAACTTGTATGATGTTGCCATATTGGGTTGCAAGATGTGTCATATTTGAGATCTTGGAGTCTATGTATCGCGTTTTCTCATAAGCGATTTCATGAAGTTCATCGATGGCGTATTTGGCTTTTTCAGTAGTCCGGGTGATTATGCAAGGTCGTCAACAAAAGCGAGGCAATTTATGTTGATTCGTTTGTCCTTTGTTCCCATATATACTCCAGGTACTTTTTTCTCCCATATTTTGATTATCTTATCTAGTACCAGGTTGAAGAGGAGTGGGGACAATCCATCCTGTCTTACTCCAGTACTGATTTAAAAAGGCTTACATTTAGTTGATCAGTAAAATTGTCCAATTGACAAATTAAAAAATAAACATATTTTAAGTAGAAAACTTAATTTGATCAGCATGTTTTTTCCCAGATAAAAATTAATCTTTGACTGGTAAAAAATATGATATGATATGTAGAAATACTATTTGAGCAGTTATTTTGTTCAGGAATAAATTCCATATTGATTCTTAAAAAAAAATTAAGTTTAATACAACTTTATGATATGTATTTTTTTCAATATGATAAGTTATAATAGTGAAATTGAAATGCAAATGAAAAATTAATGATTTGAGGGCGGAACTTACTGATATACCATAATATACCAAAAAAAGGAGTACGGCATAAACCAGTTCTGTGGCTGGTTCTTTAATTTCTTGCACTAATCTCTAATAACGAAGGAATATTAAATAAATAACATTAGGACAAGTCACATATTTGTGGTGAGCCAAATTTGGATTCTTGCAACTGATGCAAGTAGTCATTGTCTTTATGGTGGAAGCTTCCTGATATTACTATCTATTATTGGACAGGTATCCTACCTGACAGCGGTCAAATGACCGCTTTAACATAAAGTATGTTTCTTAATATAGAAAGATATTTTAGCCAAATTAGATAGTAAACAAGACATTTTTCTGGTGCTACAACCAATCCTCGCTTTTCTATTTAGAAAGTTTTATTTATCTTATTATGCATTTTCAGCACCTTCTTTAACAAATTACAGCATTTTGTATTGCACATTTTCCACATGCGTATTTTTTACATTTTACACAAAATTTGTTAGTCTTATTGACTTTACAACATCTTATTTGACAACATTTCCATATAGAAGAACTTGTAGCAGTGTTTATTATTGTTTTTGATGAACGTTCTTTGCTTAGCTGTCTCTCCTTCTGATATTCGGTCCTAAGCTCTTCAGCCAAGTGAAATAAAATAATCTCTCTTAAATAATTCTGTAAAATAATTCTTGTCTCGATATTTCTTCACCCGTCGTTTCCTTATATAAAATCCAAGCATTTATCCCGGCTAAATCTAATATATTGAAAAATACCTGTAAAGGCCATCTTTGAGATTTAGATTTTACACCATATTTTGTGGCCATTTGATCGGTTACACCTACACCGAATTTTGTGCTATTGTAAAATTTAATTGTCTCTGGTATAGGAGTGTCGCTTTTTTCAATTTCAACGGATGAATGCATTTAACTAAGTATCAATACTTTTTTTTTGGGTTTAGCTTTATAAATTGAAGGAATAAAATCATTCGATTTGTATAATATTGTTGAGAAGCGTGTCATACTATCCTTTGCCTGTCTCTCTAATTTTGGTAGTTCTCTTTTATTTGTACGGATAGTTCCAACAAGCGTGTTTTTTTTGCTAGAAGTTTACTCGCTAATGACGTGCTTGTAAAAAAATTGTCAGCTGTTATATTTTTCCCATGGCCCGTATATGATTCCGCTAATTTCAAACTTACAACTTGGGGTTTCTCCCTAAGCGAAACCGTTGATTCTCCCTCTTCATCTTTACCCAAATATGGAAAGCCGTTTACTATATACTTACTACTTACATGAGAAGCTAACCAGAATTTGATGCCAAATTTGTCCCGTTTGTTGGGCATGTATTGAGTAAATCTACAACGTGCTTTTGTAGAAAACAACTGTTCATCTATAGTAAAATATGCTCCTGGTTTATAACAATTTTGACTATTTTCGATAAATTTGTACCAAACTTCAGAGATCAAAGCTAACTTATCGTTTCGCAAGCGTTGGCTTCGTTGATTTTTTGTTGTCAAACCGAATAAATCTCATGATTTCTGCAGTCATTTCGGCTCATAGTTGTAGAGAAAAATGACGGTCCCCATTCGGTATTCCATAAATAGGCTACATCCATATTTTTAGCCTCATATGCCCATATAGAAAGCCAATAAATGCATACATTAACATACATTACATTAACATTTCGTTTTCAACACTCGAAATGCCTCTAATTCCGTATATTTTCGTACACGTTCAATCCTGTCATGATCAATAAATAATCAAGGAAAATGCAGACTCAACTCTGCGCTTTACAACATTTCGTTTAGAGTATCCTATCGGTCCTGATATTTCCATGAAAATATTATAAACCGGTGCTCTTCCACGATTAGACCCTTCTTTTATTTTTTGCCAACAGTTCCGTCCATAGCAGTTTCAATCTCTTCCTCATTTTTACGTTCGGAATTAACTATAAATCTCCTTATTTTTTGTCCTCTTCGTATATTTGAAATATTCTCTTCGTCCGTATCGCTATAAAATAAGTCACAATCATTTTCTGCTGTATCATTAGCGATATCGGAAACTTCTTGATCATCCTCCGAACAAACCTCGTCGATATTATTTATTTTCTCTAATAAATTGATATTCCTCGAGCGTCTTTACATTTTTGGGGAAGAATATACAAATGATAAAGTAAAACCTAAAATATAAAAATATAAATGAAATGGGGCTTAAACATTGAGGCCAAAAATTAAAAAAAAAAACAAATGTAAATCATACCATAAAATATTGTTAGCTCTGTTGACTTTGTCGAAAATATCACTTATACCACGTAATAATTTTTATTGATACACTGTGCAAACTTGATGCTCTCTGTTTGGATCGCCAGACCGTCATGTCGTACAAAAAACGCTCATTTGTTCTTATTGCGGTTTTGTCGGCACAATTACATTGTAGTTTAAAGAATTACATTGTATATAGTCCTAAATAACATGAATTTTTCAAACGGTCAAATGACCGTTCTTGGTAGACTAGAGTCTAGTCTACTAGAGCATGTCTAGTCACTAGACATGCTATACATTTTTTTCGTAAAGTCAACAATAAAGAAAGTTGTAAATATTCAAAAATGGGTTGTATGTATATTATAGGAAAAGTTAATAAGTTACATGGTGATACAGTAACGTTGTACACGAAAATTTTTAAACTAAATTTCAAAAACGATCATTTGACCGCGCTTGGTAGGTTTAGTGTTAAAATGGCCTATGGCTTCAACTTTAAGTCAAAAAGTTTTTGTATTTCCAACTTGGGTCAATCCCATTAAGGCCTTTTGTTTCAATATAGAGTTATAATCATGTTCTGATTTTGTCTTAAGTAAATATACTTCATGCGTTGTTGTCATACTGGAAATACATTTTTGCAGAACAATTTTTCCTACGAAGTTCAGCCCAATTACAAATTGATGTGTTATTTAGTTTATGTTAAAAATATCAATAATAGTCAACAACCTGATTACACCTGAAGTATTTATTTACCAGAATCCAATCTTTCATAACTCTCCTCTTTTGTGATGATTCGTGATTTTCTCCATCCTCAGAGGATGATTCCGATGATCGTACTCCGTGACTAGACAACTATTATGCATCCCGCAAGCCTGCAGAGTAAGACTGCAAAAATTATCTATAAATACATTAACTTACCTTGTAAAATTATATAATCTATCTCACCGCAACACAAGGCAGTTGCGGGTACAGTTCTAAGAATCAAGTGATTTGCAAAAGAGTAGTATTTTTTTTTACTTTTGCACTTCAATATAATGTATCACAATCAAAATATAATACTTAACAAACGCTAATCCATTAAAACAGATTTAAAATTTCATAAATCAAAATGTTTAACAACTGTTTAAACAATCTGAAATCTGATCATCCAGTATTTTAACTTGAAATATATAATTTTATCTTGCCTGTAAATATTTTACTACTCATTCAGTTTTATTGCTCAATTATTTAGAATACTTACATTCAAGTTGTTACTGATCTTATCGTATTTTTACTGATCAATTAAATTATTGCGATTTAAAAAGGCTCGGAGATTTCACCCATGAATTTTATTTTAGATGTTCATCCTAACAAATTCTGTTCGATTAACATGGTTGTTTTACTATCCACACCGTATTCATGTATATTAAACAGAGTTATGCGGTCAATCGAGTCATAGACTTTCTTGAGGTCTACGAAAATGACAACTGTGCGGTTGGGCTGGCGATGTTGCAGTATCATCTTCAGGTTCCAGGTTTGTTCCGAAAATCTCGCCAAAAGTCAAAACCAAAAGTCTTAAATCCAAAGCTTCAACAGCCCCAAATACAAAAGTCAATAATCTAAAACTTCAAAAGCCCAAAATCCAAAAGTTCAAAATATAAAAGCCCAAAAATCAAAATGTCCAAGATTGCAAAAGCCCAAAATCCAAAGTTCAAAATATAAAAGCCCAAAATCTAAAAGTACAAATGCCCAAAATCCAAAAGTTTAAAATCTCGCCCAAAGCCAAAACCAAAAGTCTTAAATCCAAAGGTCCAACAGCCCGAAATACAAAAGTCAATAATCTAAAACTTCAAAAGCCCAAAATCCAAAAATTCAAAATATAAAAGCCCAAAAATCAAAATTGCAAAAGCCCAAAATCCAATGTTCAAAATATAAAAGCCCAAAATCTAAAAGTACAAATGCCCAAAATCCAAAAGTTCAATATCTTGCCAAAAGCCAGAACCAAAAGTCTTAAATCCAAAGGTCCAACAGCCCGAAATACAAAAGTCAAAAATCTAAAACTTCAAAAGTTCAAAATATAAAGGCCCAAAAATCAAAATGTCCAAAATTGCAAAAGCCCAAAATCTAAAGTTCAAAATATAAAAGCACAAAATACCAAAATCCAAAATTTAAATGCCCAAAAGTCAAAAAGTGCAAAAAATTCTATTATAAAAGTCCAAAATCCAAAAGTACAAATGCCCAAAATTTCAAAATCCAAAAGCCCAAAATCCAATTATCAAAATGTCCAAAATCGAGTCGATTACCTTCATTGAAGCACCTTGTGATACACGACATTTTTCCTTTTGTTGTCTGGCTCGAGAATGAACAAAGCAGATGTTTTTTTTGGTGAGAGAAACATTGATTCTCGCGATTCCGGCCACATACACACAAGGATTGACCTAGTGATTTATTGATCATCATTGTAAATGCAAGACGAACGGCAAATGGAGAGTAGACATGGAGCGATGACAGCAGCGATGGATCTTGGAAACATCTTAAGTCATTGCGCAGATCTTTCATGGTTCGATTTAGTGCTTCCAATAAACGTTTGTGCGCCATTGTGCATTCATCCTATATAATAATTTTACTTGCTATTAAAACTATCACTAAATCGACAAAGTCTGTCAAATTTGACATTTGACAGGTGTCAACTGTCAATCAACAGAAAAAATCTTGGAAAGTTTAGCACGCACGTTCGAGGACAGCGCTCGAATGGGTGACTGCACCGTATCACGGCGTGACGTTTTCTAAGCTGACATACGTCTAATTTGACATTTGACAGGTGTCAACTGTCAATATACCGAGAAAATCTTGGAAAGTTTAGCGTTCGAATGGGTGACCGCTCAGGATCACGGCGTGAGGTTTTCTAAGCTGACATACGTCAAATTTGACATTTGACATTTGTCGACTGTCAATAAACCGAGAAAATCTTGGAAAGTTGAGCGTTCGAATGGGTGACCGCTCCGGATCACGGCGTGAGGTTTTCTAAGCTGACATGCGTCAAATTTGACATTTGACATTTGTCGACTTTCAATAAACCGAGAAAATCTTGGAAAGTTGAGCGTAAGAATGGGTGTCGAGCGTTAGAATCTGCGCAAACCTGCCTGATATTCACCGATAAGATGTTCTGTCTGTTCTTCCAGTTTTGTGAGGAGGGCACGTGAGAGAACTTTGTAGTCGATTGATAGAAGGAAAATGCCTCGGTAATAGTTTGGATCAGTTTTGTCGCCCTTTTTGTGTAGTGGGTGGATCAAAGCATTTTTCCAGTCCGCTGGTATGATGCCGCTCTTCCATATATTTCCAATGAAATATCTGTCAATTAAAAGTTCACCTCCGATCTTGAGCATTTCAGCGATTAAGCCGTCTTCCCCTGGTGCTTTGTTGTTTTTTAGGTATAAAATGATGTTTCGTATTTCCTCATGTGTTGGTGGAACAGAGTCCTGATTTGGGGCGGCTATGTGGCATTGGAGTCTTTCTTCAGGGGGTTCACAGTTGTGTAGCTTCTCTGTTGCAGAATTTCACGGTTCGCTTTTGTGTTGGTTTCAAGGGTTTCATCAGGCCGACGGAAGCAGAGGCTCGGTGGCTTGTAGTTCATCAGTTCTTCTCTAAATGTTCTGTAGAAATTTCGCGTGTTATTTTTTATGAACTCATTGTCGATTTCCTCTTATTTTTTGAAATGCTATGTCCGTTTAATTCGTCTGATCGTTGTTGTTTCCCTCTGCATTTTTAAGAAATTCTGCCAATTCTCTTGTGTCTTGTTGCTATGCCAAGTCTTCCACGCAAGCATACGGGATTCAAGGGCCCTGTCGCATTCCAATGTCCACCATCTGTGTTTTCGTCTTCGTGGCGGTTGACCGAGTTTCCTTGCTGATTGCTGGATTGTCTGAAGAAGTTCGTCCCATGTTTGTGTGTCAGTCTGTAGTGATTGTGCGAAGTCCTCCGCGTCTTCTCTTAGGTATTTTGGATCTCTACGCGTGAATTTAGATTTTTGACACTTCTTTCTGTAAGGTAAGAAACAGGTTTTAATTTGTGAAAGATAATGGTTGAACTCCACGTAACCCTTGCGTACCCTTTCATGATTTCTGGGTAGGATTTTCTTGTTATCGCTACGTGATCGATTCGGTATTCCCCGATGTGGTTGATTGGTGATTTCTAGGTTGTCATCTTCCGTGGTGATTTCTTAAAGTGTGTGGACATTAGTTGGAGGTTAGCCATTCCACATATGTTGATTAGGGGATGTCCATTGGCATTTGTCTTTTTGTGTGCCGAGAAATTCTCAGTGATGTGCCTGTCCTCCCTTTCTCTGCCGATTTGTGCATTGAAATCTCCGAGGAGGATCTTGACATGGTGTTGAGGGATTTTATTGAGTGCCCGTTCTAGCTGTGACCAGAACTTCTTCACTTTGTTCTTGTCAGGGTCATTGTTAACAGGAGCATGTGCGCTAATCAGTGTGTAGGCCTTGTTAGCGCATTTAATTGTGAGTAGGGAGATCCGTTCCGAAGGTGATGAGAAATCTACCACAGAGTTTTAGATACTGTTATGTACTAGAAATGCAGTTCCCAATATATGAAAATTACTATTTCTTAGCTTGACTGCAGGCTTTCCCTTGTAGATATTATTTATTATATATTATTAGATATTATTTATTACTATTCTGATTGCACTTAAGCACTTAATTGCCAATCATAATGGTAATAGTAGATATAAGTCTATTAGAGGCTTTCCCTTGTAGATATTATTTATTATATATTATTAGATATTATTTATTACTATTCTGATTGCACTTAAGCACTTAATTGCCAATCATAATGGTAATAGTAGATATAAGTCTATTAGAGGCTTCCATTTTTTTTTCAATACTATATTTGTATATTTATGTAATGCTATATGGATGGCATTGTATGTATATTTGCTGGAAATAAATAAATTGTAATTAAAATAAATAAATTGTTAATAAAAAAGCTATCTTATATTAACTAACGAACTTTATTCCATTAGTGCTGCACCAAATTCTCATTATACGATAATTTGCATTTTAAAATTCCTGCTATACTTTTTAACGTAACATAATATAAAACTTTTTGTAATGTAACTTTTTCAAACACCAAACCAAACCGAAAAAAAATGCAAACCTAATTATAATTTTAAAAATTATAACGTTAATGGATTCGTTTTAAACAGAAACTTTTTTCACGTCAAAAATCTATAACAGCTTTCAATCAGCTCTTTCAAAATTTACAACTAATAAATCAAACAAAAAATATGCTCGAATCAAATACCATTTCGTTTTTATACAATCAATTACACTCCAGTCCCTCTCATTTAAAAAAACCTTTTCCTTCGGCATTTTTTTGCTTTATTCATGAATATCTGTGGATTATAAATCGGACTCGTTCTATATAAATCACCCCGTCGATGTCTTAGCGCTTTATTAAAAGGAATTAAGATTTATCATTTAATCCTCATCAGCCGAGACCGAGAGTATAGAACGATTTCAAATCTGCGGAGAATTAAAACTCGATAAGTTTTATTAGGTTTTATATAAAAAAGACGAGGATTCTCTTGCTCCTTTTAAAACTGTCTCTATAGGTATATACTTTCATACTTCTTTTATTAGATTTATTTCATCTGCGCCAGCAGTTTATTCTCAACTTGAACAAAAAAAAAACTTCCATCAATTTCACCAATACAAAAAAGAAAATAACATGTTTTCTTTGTCATAAAAATATGAACATTAGTTCTTCTCCTTCTCGAATTTTACATTTATACTGGCTCAGTATAAAGCCGTTTGAAATGTTACTTTTGGTATGTCAGATTTAGAATAGATTCGGTGCTATTCTAAACTAGTCTCTAAAGCATTGCTCCTTCAGGGGGAGGGAACGCATTACTCACCTTCCTCTGCAGATGACAGGCCCAAGGATGACATGCTATCGAGAGCTTCTTATATTATCTATATATTTATTACTGACATTACAGTCTCTCTATGTTAGATTAATTTGTGTTATTACATTGCCCATAATTTGTTCTTAGAAAGAAAAAATATAACTACGCCCAACACTTATCCACATCCTGCATCCTACACATTTTTATATCTTGTTTTATTTATCACGTTACTTAAGTGGATATTATTACCGAAAAAATACAATAAATGTTATGAACAGTTTCCTTTATTTCGTCCTTGAGAATAAATAGGTGAAAATAAGGTCTTATACTTCATTTAATTTAATTTTGTCTAGCCCAGTCCGATAATATGAAAATAATTAGATCAAATTTAGGATTGCCTGTTCATAAAGAATTGAGGTAGTAAGATTAAACAATGTTAAGACCGAGATTTTTCTTTGCGTTTGTGATTTATTTTTTATAAACATTTTGTTAGTTATTGGTTTCGAATCAGCGAACATTTCACGCAATATAGACAGGGATGTTTGTTTATTGATGCTCTGTGTAAAAGGGTTTCCACATATTGTAATTCAGGAATAAATTGTTTATTTAATAGCAGTTATTTGTTAGCACATCGAATGGATATCGATCGGCGCATAAAAGATTTCTATTACTCATTCAACGTTTATTTTGCGAATCACAATAAATTGCATTGGCAATGCTGTATTTGAACGCTATGAATTCCTGAAAGGGAATTTCCAATTTTTCTATTAAAATACATCGTTTTCAATTGAATTGTTCCTCTGTTATTGCTCGGATGTGTTTTTGTGGATTCATGCTTCATACTTTTTTGCACTTTCAACAATGAGTTAATAAACTGAATTGTTCCGTAGAAACACAGAAACCGTAATCTATATACTACTAATATACACAATGATAGTAATCTTATCTTCCTAATCTTGTCTGCGTAAGCTCCCTAATTGCTCAGCAATTGAGCGATAACTAATAAAGCCAATCTAATCTTGTTGACGACATATATCCCTTAATTTATTTGGTTCATTTTCTCTAATCTATTTAAGATAAAATCAGATATCCCTTCTTACAATATTATTCCATTGCGTATCCACGGTAGATAAATTATATATCCTTACATTCCATTTTAATATTTAATTTCATACCTAAACCAAAAATTACATAAATTTTCTTCCCGTTTAAATTGAGATTTATTTGTTTTTAACACCTAACCACCTGACATACGTTTCTCAGACCCAAAGTAGCTGTAATTTTCTCACCTGAGTCGTATGGCAGGTGGTTAAGGATTAAAATGAATCCTTTTAGAAAGTATTATATAGAAATTGAATATAAATAAATATATACGATGTGTATGTTTAAACAAAATCATTATAAGTTAGAGTTAACTTTTAATGAGTCTCGTAAAGAACGAATTGTATGTAAAATGTTACTTCTTCATTGAGCTTAACGAAATATTAGCCGAGGATGTTCACGAGCCGGAGGAGTTTGCATGGAGTTTTAGCTCCAATATCTATATTCCGGTTTGTTGACAAACTCGTATAAATTAACCAAGCACTTTGCGGTGCATTACACATAATGCAAGTCCAAGTCTTCGTCGCAAATTTCATACATTCAACTCCCATATACTCCCTCTTTCATATCAATTAGCCTGAGAGCTACTATTTGCCAGAGATAAGCCCTAAATTAAGACTACTATTATCTTAAAATATGACATCTTCGTACATTATATATTTTACACACTTTGTACATATCATAATAACTTCGCTTCATCATATTTAACACGATGAGAGAGATAAGAAAGAGGGACAAAACTAAATTAAATATAATTAGTTATATATATATATATATATATATATATATATATATATATATATAATAACAAGATGTGAAAGAATTGAAAGAAAAACATAATATAACATCCAACCAAATATATAAACCACAAAGATAAAATACATAGTGCAAGACTACGTAGTCTATACAGACTACGTAGTCTACCTATACAGGTATTATTACTCTAGAGAGGTTCTATTAAAAAGCTACGGGAAACAATGCTAGACAACCAATACTATTTGCTAGGACTAGACTAACTAGATCAAAAATACTAGACAACTAAGAATATAGATTAGGCCAGTAACACAAGATATTATTAAATATACATATAAGATTACATACAAAAATCTTAAGAGATAAGATGTAGACAATTTTTGTTCAGATAAGACTACAAAATAGAAAACATACCATAGATCACTACATAGTGCAAGATTACATAGTCTAGAGATAGTGGTTCTTAACAGGGGATGCCCGCACCCCTGGGGGTGCGGCAAGGTATTTTTGGGGGTGCGAGAGAAGCTCCTAACAATATAAATTATTGAATATAGTTTATTAAATTTTTGATAATAATATATTTCAAAACTATAGTAATCTCCCAAATAACGCGAAAGTCGGGACCGCGTTATTAGAACAGCGCATTATTGGGATATTGTACCTTATACAATAATTAGTGCTATGGGGTTTTCGCAAAAAATGCAAATACGCCAAAACTAATAATAAAGTAAAAAAAAATACGTGAATGAAATATGTATGTATGTTGAAAGATGTATATTTAGCCACTTATATATTATATCTACTTGCACACCAAAATGAACACATTAATAAATACATTATTGTGTGAGAAGTATACCATTATTATAATCGTGTGTAAAAGTATCCAAATTGTGTTCCAAAAGTCCAATATAAATCAAATAAAGTATCATTATTAAACGATTTCTAGTTGTTGTTACCATGGCAACAACTCCCGTCACTAAGTAAAAAACATACATGTAGTGAAAATAAATTTTCTGACGTATATTAAAATTGAATTCATGTTTCTTATTTTGAATCAAGATGTCTCGGCCTCTCAGTCTGGATTTATCTGGCTCTAATATAACTTAACCTAACCATAACCTAATCTGGATTAAATCTAGGTTAACCTAGATTAACCGACAATAATTATCGACAAATTATTTTGTCTGTCAAAATTTAATCTTTTTCAATATTATCGGTAAGAAACAATTATTTTTTTGTAGATTCAACAGTATTTTAACATACTTTGTAGATAAAATAATGTATGAGACACGTGTGTGAATAGCTTTTGGGTACTCATAGCGATTAACCCCTTGACAGACGAATAAAATGCGCGTTCTCGTGTCCATATACATATGATCTTATGACATATACATGACGTCTTAGAGACGTCATTGTATGTCAAGGGGTTAAACCACTCGCCTTCGGCTCGTGCTTTAAACTTCGCAACTCGTGCACAAAAGCCTTTTTTCACATACTTGTATCATAAACTACTATATATGAAATAGGAGTAAATAAAAAATAACTAGCTACGTTCATACCCTTTGCTTTTTTTTAAGTACAATCTCAAACCATCAAAGCATTTCAACAAGCTGCATGGTTGTGAAGGTGCGCATAGCGGTTACGAGAGCGAGACGAGACTAACGGTTAGGAGAGCGAGAGCGAGACGAGACTAACGGTTACGAGAGCGAGATTGAGACGAGACTAACGGTTCCTAGAGCGAGAGCGAGTCTGAGACGAGAGTATTTTTTTACACAACCAACGAGAGCGAGATGAGATTTTTGAAACTCTCGCCCTATCCCGTCTCGTGTGAAGCCCTACACTGGCGTCGAAAGCTTTGCCAGAATGTTTAAAACAACACCTAATGACTGCAATAGATGTCCTAAAATATATCCGTGGACGAGGGCTTAATCATCGCATTTATCGTGCCTTTTGATAAGAAATCGGTGCTGCTCATACCGTACTTCTATATCACGTTTTTGATTTGCGTGAAGAAATTATTCAGTTACTGACTAGTCAAAACTAATTTTGTAAACTGATTTAGTAAAAGATTTTGTAAGTAAGGATGCAATTCTGAGACTAGCCTACTTAAAAGATATATTTAGCCACTTGAATGAATTGATCATATCAATCCAAGGAAAACATATAATACTAGCTAGTGAAAAATTATCTTCATTTATTGGAAAATTAGAAATTAGAAAATGGTATTTTTGCAAACTTTCCCTTGCTTGATTCAATTGTTGTGGAAAATGAAAATAATACAGTGATACCCGACATTGCAATACTTTTGAAACGATTGAGAGAATCATTCAATGGATATTTTTTTACTGGAAATATTACCAAAACTCTGAGATGGATACTGATTCATTTCTATATGACCATAATTCGATGGATGATAGTGATTTAAAAAAGGACGATCTTATTGATATGCGAGACAGTCCACTGTCTCGCATATTCAAATGGAAGAATGGAATATATATTCAAATGGAATTCGAACAATTAGAATTACAACAATTCTGGTGTACACAGTTAGAACGTTATTCACAATTGCCGAAAGAAGCATTGCAATTACTTCTACCTTTTGCCACCACCTACCTGTGTGAAGTGGTATTTTCATCGCTTTTGCATATAAAAACTAAAGCGAGAAATCGCTTAAATGCAACTGATGGCTTACGCGTGTCTCTTTCAGAGAGAGTCTCGCTTCAGAAGTATTATATAGGACAAGCAACAACCGCCTAACGTTAATAAAAAATTAAAATGAGATGTCATGGTTTTAACCAAATAAATAATAGAAGATTTCCTTGTAATTCCAGCTACTGACAGATTTGAAGATATCGTAGTGATAATCTCCTACTTTCAATTCTGTTAATAAAAATAATAGTGTTTTGTATTTGATAAATAAAATATGGGTTATATACACCTAACCTAACCTAACCTACCTTTTTTTAATAATCAATAAATTTAGCAAAAATGTATTTCTAAAATAAAAAAATGAAACAAATTTTTCAATGGGGTGCGGAGACCTATTTTCAGATTCAAAGGGGTGCGGCTCACTTAAAAGAAACACTGGTCTAGACAGACAGACATTATAAGTTTAAGAAACACTGGTCTAGACAGACATTATTAAACAGTTAGGATAGACAACAGATAGGAAGTAAAATTGGTTGCCAACCTGAGTTGACATGTCAGATTTTTCACCTACAATAACCCCGAATCTTCGCGTCGTGTAGTGAAAAATAGATACGAGAAAGTGTTAAGAAGGATAAATTACTCCATGGGAAGGCGAAAAGTCAAGAAGTGACAATCCAGACGCCGGAAAATCAGAAGTAAACAAAACCGGTTTTAAGAGAGGTCAATTGATAAGAGAGGACAAACACACGCGAATTTCTGATCGAAGCGCGTACACTGTGGCCGGATCGCCAGAAAAAGAGCCTAATATAAGGAAAAATTACAGCTGACACCAAGAAGTGAGTCACTTACGAGGGGTCGACCCGAGGTACTCATTTAGCGTGATGGGTTAAGATGATGAAGCCAATAGACGGCGACGACGGTAGTAGCACAGATGATGGATAGAGGAAGAGAGCAGGAGAGGACGAGGAGGTGTTTAAGACATCCAAAAAAGACAAATAGAACACCAAAAAAAGACGAAAAGAGAAATGAAAACATGATGTAGAGGATGATGGAAATTTTGGAAAACCTCACAAGGGATACAAGGGATATTAAGGATGTACAAAAAAAAGGTAGGGAAGACATGAAAATGAAACAAAAAGAGTTACAAGAGCTACGAAGAGAGCAAATCATCGAACATAAAGAAGAATTAAAGGATATAAAAGCAATAAGCGAAAAAGCAATGGTAGAAATAGGCATACTCAAACAACAACTCAAAAAAACTAATAAAACAATTGAAAAATTGGAAGAGGAGAAAAGAAAAATGAATGTGGTAATTACATATGGATTCAGGAGAAAAGAACACCATAAAAGAAGAAATAAACAATTTCATCAAGGAAAAATTAGGAGTGGAAGTGAAACCAATTAATGCCATAACATTAAGAGAAGAAACGTGCATGTGTAACGAGAAAGGAAAAAAACCTTATATCCCTTGGTAACCTTTCTCGTTACTTGCTTTGACGTAGCGAAAGGCTCACACAATGCATCTTAAGCGCTCTGTGCTAAAGAGTAACAGAAGATTTCGGTGTCCCTCCCTTGATTTATCTAGTAAAGCTGTCCCAAAGTGGATGTGATATTATCACTTTTCAATATGAGTAGGCATTGTCTATGTGACAGTATAAATCATTGTCAATTTGAACGTAATGATAAATTCTCCGATATAGAAAATCTAAAAATCTAGTATCGGGCAATAACCCGACAAATAATCTCCTGGAGGTATTAGAAATTTTCAAGCAAAGCCAACTATTGTAATGTTGTAATGTATTGCCAACAAGTAATGTTTTCAGATAAGTTCCTAATTACAAGCAGAGACCTTCCCTCCCCACCAAAGCTTATGGTATAATTTCAATCTCATCAATATTTAATCCACTTGAAAATGACCTTCAATAGTCGAAATTGGCGTCGTGTAAAGTGTGTAGATTTATATCGATACCCCAGTTCTATAGTGTAACAAAAGTAAGTAACTCGAACAAAAATGATTTTTGTGTTATGCACACCATACAAAAGCAAAACGTGTATTTTATTTAATTCAAAAGAGTAATAAGTTGGATTTTTAAGGTTTATTAATGGCGTTAGTAACACTATAAACGTGGCAGATTTAAAATAAAGTTTCACTTCAATACTGTAACAACTCAGTTGTTACATTATAGAAGTGGGCATTTAAGTGAAAAGTTTACAAGTCCTGTTGTCTTACTTGCACTATTGCGTTAACAATGAGTGGATTAAACGATAATAAATCCACAGTTCAAAGAAGTGTCTGAGACGCGAACACAATTTTTGATTAAACTAGCTACTAGCAGCAATGGATTCAACGAAAATTCACATATATAATAGCAATATTTTAATGAGTTTGCATCGATCTCGAAAGTAACGATTTAAAATCATGTGAAAGCAAGATTTCTCCGGCAAAACAGGTGCATGTGGTAAGGACTACCTAAACATTTTTGACAACAAATAATTTTTGTATAATTAAGGCAACATCAAAGCAGCCTTTTTTACAAAAACCTTACTTCTGTAATGACTCCAGTAATTCTTCTATACATTTGGAATACATTGAAGACAAAACACTGATAATAATATTGTTCACCTTCAGAGTGACTATGATATCGAGGACAGTGTTGCGGATAAAAATTATAAACCGAGTTCGCCTAGCAGTGACGAATCTGGGAAAGATAATTCTATAAGTCATGGAAAAAATAAATCTAAACCATTGACAAGAAAAAGACCCAGAAATATTGAAAATTGGGATAAGAATGTTATGAAAAGGAATAGAAACTTGGGGAATGAATATGTAACTATAACCGGAAAACAAGTTAGCTGCAATGTGAAAAACAATGCAAAAATAAACAGTACAAACGAAGAAAGAAAAAAAAAATTGAAACGTATTGGAAGTTAGGACCTATTCTAGTTAGGACCTAAGTTAGGACTTTTATCAACTTATATTTTATCCACGCGAGCTTGTTTGAAAGTACTCCTTCGCATGGCAATACTAAACCCGAAAGTAATCGTTCGAAGAATTGAAAATACACGTTACTACTTGCTGACAAAACCATCTGTGTGCAAATTATTTTTTAAAAGTACACTTGCTATTAATAACAGAACTATTTTCACCACAACGAAGAAAAAAGACATGGTCATGGTTTTTTGACGTCAGCTAAAAGAGGAAAGCACGGACTATCAGAAAAGACGAAAACCTGAAATTATTGATGGCATCAGACAGCACATTAATTCAATTGCAAAATTATCATCTCATTATTGTCTGGCCAAGACTAAGAAAGAATATTTAGACGGTATGACGGATTGTATAAAGAAAATTGTGGTACTAACGGCACAGAATATGCAAAACTTTCAATGTACACAAAGATATTGAATACAGAAACCAATGTAGCATTTTGCACCCCATAAAAGGGAACTCCTTGTGTGAGAATTTTAAAAAGACGAATGAAAAAATATAGATAAATATGAAAACCATATTAAAGACAAAAACTGAGCAGAATTGAAAATGCAAACGATGTTGAATATACAGAAGAGAAAATGTACAACAAATGTAAAAAAGACAACGAAAAGGTGATTTGGAATGATCAAAATAAAATGTAATAAAACAAAGTAAATGTAATAAAAATCAAAATAAAGATTGTAAAAGTTGATAAAATGTAAAAGTTGAAAAAGAGAAACCTTTTATTATAACACTTACTTTCCGTGTCCGGCTCATACGACATCTTTCTAAAAAATAGGGGCTGCAATAGCCTTGTCGTTACATAAAATTAAGTCTTCGTGCGTGCATCCTTCTTCCAGTTGTGGGCAGACCAGTATGTGGCTCATATCCTGGGGCTGACCACACGCACACAGCACATCGTCGTTCTCAGACTTTCCCCACCTCAACAGATTTGTCTTGCACCTTGCCACTCCTGTACTGAGCCGATTTAGGGATTTCCATACCGCGAGGTATTTGCCTGGAGCCATTTCTTCTCTTGGGGGTTCCCGAGTAGTTAGCTGTTGGGTTCACCTAATGATACCTAGTGATAGTGATATGTGTGATCTTGCCATGAAGCTCTTCCTTGATCTTAGGCGTCGACCGGCTGGCTCGTGCACCAAAGAGGATGGCAAGCATCAGTTTCCTGTTTCGTCCTTTCAGCTTCCGTGGCGACGGCTGGCTCGTGTTGGTGCAGAGGATGGCGTGCATCAGTTTCCTGTTTCGTCCTTTCAGCTTCCGTGGCGACGGCTTTTCGCACAGATGGGGGTGCCACGCAAATAAATGGGTACAAACTATTAACTGGAGTTGGCTATTATAGCATGTAAGACATCATACGAACAAAAAACTTTCAACTTAATCTATGTTCAAGTAATTTAAGAAAAAGGATATTGGAAGCAAACTTAGAATTACAGCCTGCTTATAAAAGTCCTCCCTCTGTATTCCCTGCCAAGAAGAAGAATTTGCTGAAGCTGTGTAAGGATAATGCCATTAAAACCACTATATTGTTCGTTTTGCGAAAACCTACGCACTTGCCAAAACAATGACGCTTCGGACAGAGAAAGTGATTCTTGCGACTCAGAATAAGAAAAAATAATGTTTTTTTCTTCTTTATTTCATGTAAAATCTTTCTGAATATACTTTTGTAATTTTGTTAGTTTTAGATTTTTATAACAAACTGAATAAAAAAACAAACAATAAAAATGATGATAGTGAAAAAGGAAGTTTGCGCAAAGTTTAAAGTTCAATAGTGTAACTCAATTTTATTTTTAATTTTGAAAAGTGTAAGCAAATACTTTCTATTGATAAGTAAATCATAAATTAACAACTAAGTAAGTATGCTAATTATTATCCGTAAATTCCTTAGCACAAAATTTTTATAATAAAGTCAAGAAAACGATTTTCTTTAGATGCGATAATCTCAAATCTTCAATTTTTGACTTGTTACTCTATAGAACTGAGGTATAGCTTTACAAGTTATATAAAATTTTCACAAAAATTAGTGGTAAAAACAGATATTTAAAAATATGATAATTTTTTTGTAAAAAAATCAAATTCAAAATATCTTTATCAGTAAAATTGAAAATTTAAATCCATTGCAAATTCTGTAAATTCTCACTTATAAATTTAGAAAATTTACATATTTGCAAGAATATAATAATCTGATAACAAGATAGTTTGATAATATTCGAAATTTGCAAATTTAATAGTGGTTTATCAGTATTTGTGGCAAAAAATAAATATAGAGGTGTAAAGGTTCTGTAAATTTTCGTTCAGTTATAGTGTGGTCAAATTATTGTATCCATAATTTAAAAGGTTTTATTGGAGTTGCAAGATTTTAAGAAAAATGTATACTTCTTTTTATCGGAGAAGACAAAAATACTTTAAATGCAATATTACACATATAAATATCCCAACTAAATACAACCTCATAATCCTCTCAAAACATCTTGTTTCCATTAAACAAATAATAATAATTTATACTCAATAATACATTTTTACTACTTCATTAAGCGGCAATGCAACAACAAAAACTAAAATCCGTTTTTTTTCCATCGCTGAAATTACTTTCAATTATATATTGTGTAAGTACATTTGCTCTCAATAGTAGTTAACTTATCCTCATAAAATCTTCTAAATGAAATAATTTCCAAGACAACAAAACTCGAATCTACTCTTATTCTAAACTATCTAACCAATTATTATATAGTATTGGCATTAACACCAACATATGGGAAAATGTAGTATGATTTGCTTTTTCGATGAAAACATAAAGTAAAAATAATGAATCCTTCATCTTGTATTTCTAGTCTTATTTCTAGACGATTTCACTAAGAAGAACGGAAAATTCAAAAGAATTTGAGACAGAAAGCAAATAATCTAAAAGGTAAATGCACCAAATGAAGATTGGTTATAAGAAGATGGAAGTAGATGGAAATTGGGTAACATGGGAGGAGTCACAGAAAATTGTGACAAAAAGCTAAGGTGCAAGCCAGGAGCAGGAAGGGAGAATAAGAGGGAAAGAATTAAAATTATATTAAATTAAAAAGAGGGAAATAATTTATTTTGGAATGTGTTTGGATTACTAAGGAAATTGAGAATAAAGGAGGAAGAATTTCTGAATTCTAAGTTATTAACTTACAATTAGTAGAAACTTGGACAATACAAGAGGAATAGGAGGAGTGCATTAAGGTTGCCCGAGGGTTATAGATGGAGGCCCCCATTTGCAAAAAAATATTCTGGAGGTTGAAAAGGTGAAAAATTCGGAAGGGTAAAAGATGGAATAGTAACAGGGGTGGATATGTGTGTGTGTGAAGGTCTGCAGATGAGGGAAATAGAAATTGAAGGGGAATGGTGGGGGTGATTGGTAGGAGGAGGAATTTACTTTTGTAGGAGGTAATGGTGAATCCGTTATTGACCTAGTGGTGGCAAATAAGAAATCAATGGAGTCAATAGAAAGTATAAGAGTTGGAAATAAACATAATAGTACGAAATATAGCTTGAATATAATAAATATTCAACCTGTTGGACAATCTACAAAATTAAGTCTTACTAGGACTTTAGACAAATGTCTTACTGAAACAACTACTTCCCTGGCAAATACCACGCAGAATATTGAATTACACAATAAAAAATTTGTATGTTACTACTAGTACTACTAGTTAAATAACATTTCGTTTCTTTCTACACAAATTTTAAGTGACTAGCCATCTGCAGACGCGTTTCAAGGTTTACCTTTTATCAGTGCAGCTTGCTATTATTTAATTAACTATTCAAATTTAATTAAATCACACTTACTTGATCTTCTACGATGCGAGCATAAATTAAGAGGTTGGGTTTGATTAGACTCCCGGGACTCCGATCATATGCCGATAATTGTGACCTTGAAAGAAAAACACGAAACAATGGGAAGTGGGTAATGGATAATATATTTAAATGGGATCGGCACAAGAAATATATTCCACGAGGTTAGCAAAAGTAGATTTAAAAAAACCTGAAAGATATTAAAGAAATTAAAGAAACTCAGTGTATGAGAGCCTCAATATCAGGCAGCTAAAACTACCAAGATAACTGGAAACAAATCCACATGGTTTCATGAAGAATGCAGGAAAGAAAAGAAAAAGCTGAGAGAGGTGATAAACAGTTGGAGAGAAGGAAATGGAGTCAAAGAAGAAATTAAGAAACAAACACGAGGAACACAAGAGTTATGAAGAGAAAAGAAAAGGGTGGAAGAGATATCAAACATTAATAACAAAGCAAAGTTGTGTCAGTTCCTATAGAGAAACGGAGGTAGAAGACAAGGAGTGGCCAACAAATTGGAGATAGAGGATTGGAAACAGAACTTCATAGAGTTAGTTGGAGGGGAGGTAGAGCAAGAAAAACCGATGAGAGAAGAACTCGGTAATAGGATAGCTGAAGAAGAGGAATTTACAGTGGAGGAAAAATCTGGCAAAATCTTTAAAGAAAAGAAAGGCGGCAGGTCAAGACGGGGTACAGAATGAGGCTTGGATGATGGCAAATGAACAATGTTTGGAAAGAGTGACAGACGAATTCAATATAATATGGCAGAAAGAAGTTGGAGTGCCAAGAAGCTGGACGGTGGAGGAAGTGATACTTGTCTACAAATGTGGTGAGAGGGACGAGATGAGAAGCTATAGGGGTACAACGCTCAAGGATTCATCCTATAAAATATTTACTTAATTATTAGAACGACGTTTGGAGGAGGAAGTGAAGGGAAAAAGTTGCTACCAGAAAACAGGCTTTAGAGAAGGAAGGGGAACTACTGAGCATTTAATAACCCTGAGGTATATAATCGACTAGAAATTAGCAAGTCCCAAGGGTAAGCTCCTTGCTCTGATCCTGGAAGGCTGCATACGACATTGTAAATAGGAAAATGTTTTGGGAATGTTTGGAAAAAAGGGGATATCTAGAAAATTGAGAGATTGTATCGAGCGGCTGTATAAAGGAACGTGGTGTAAAAAGTATTAGTGGTGTCAAAGTGAGAAAGTGTAAGTCGAACGCTTTCAAAGTAGCTATGGGATGAAGCAAGGCTGCCCGCTTAGCCCGGCACTTTTCAAAATATATGTGCAGATTTGGAGAAGGTCCTGCTGGTCCAATCAGAGGGAGTGGTGGTTGGGAGGAAGACATAGTGGAGCCTGGCGTACGCAGATGATGTGGTAATACTGGCAAAAACGGCGGAGGAATTGAAAGAAATGATAGAGAGATTGGAGGGATTTTTTTATAAAAGAAAACTGACTTTAAATGTAGATGACATGACATCAAGGGTACAAAATGGATGAGGTTTAAGATAGGTGTAGTGTGTAAGAAGGAGAGGTTCGAATGGAAGGGAGTGCAGATTAAGGGTTTGCGTTTGGGAGTGGGTGTGGTTATAAAGAGCATATAGAGTACGTGGCAACAAAAGCGTGGGTGGCGGGAGAAAGGCTTTGGAAAATATGGGGAAAAGAGTTAAATTACCTGGCGGAGAAGATGATATGGAAGGCTTGTTGGGGGTGTATATTCATGTAGAAGTATGGGGAGTGGAAGAAGAGGAAGGCGTGGGAAAAGTGCAGCTACAATTTTTTAAAAAGGCCCTGAAATTAGACAGATCAACTTCTTCCTACATAGTACTGCAGGAATGCAGGAATGCTAAATGCATTTAAACTAAGAATTGAAGCCAGCCAACGAGTCGCAAGGTATGAATGTAGAGTGAATGGAATTACAGAGGAAAGAATTGTAAAAGAAGTATTCAGGGTAGCAAGTTAGGAAGGATTGAAAGGTAGGAGAGAGACAAATTGGGAAAAGAATAGAAGGAATCTGTATGAAGGAGGGGGTATGTCTATCATGGAAATGGTGAGGCTTATGAAGAAAGGCGTGGAAGTTGACGAATGGCTAGTGGTTGAAGGAAGTTGAGCTTCAACTACGTCAAAGGAAAATAATGGAGAGTAGATAGAGAAATTTGAAGAACTGTTTAAATACTTAGAATCAACAATGGGCCTGAATGCCCAGTCATTAATTGCTAGGTTTAGATGCGGCCGTGAAGACAGACGGCGATAATATAGGATGGATGACAAGAACAAGAGTTGTGGTGTATGTGGGAAGGGAAGGACGAGTGGGTGCATTGTTTAGAAGAGTGGAAATAGGAGAGTGGACCGAAAGAGAGATAGTGTAAGGGAAGAACTGGACACTGTGCTTGAATAACTGGTTTGGTAATGATGGAAAGGATAAATGGATTTCAGGGAGAGGGGACGTAAACAGAGGAATAACCCAGTGTAGTTTTTGTTTTTTAACTTAGACTTCATTTTGGAATTATTGATTTAGGATTTTCTATAAGCATTTTTTTTGTGTTATTGTTTTTATAAGATGAAAAGTTTACCTGAAGTAAATTTTGTTTTATGTTTTATGCCAACAAAGATTATTTATTATTATTATTGTTTTACATGAATGGTCCGTTTAGGAACACACGAAGCTTTATTTATGATTTCGAATCATGTTAGGCTTATAATAGGAGTTCCAGCAATGCTGGGTACTTCGAACCAGGGATTGTTAGTTCCTGGAGCATAGAATCGCCGTCGCATCCACAGGGTGTCAGACGCGGACCAGGAAGCCGGTGGATACCACTCAGACGCGCCTGGATTTTGGTCAGGCTTTTCTTTTAAGCATGGGTGCCTCTTCTGCCAGTTCCGCCGTACCGATGAACTTCATCTCCGCCTTCACTGCCACTGAGGTTATTTATTATATATAGTCTTGTTTGTCCAGTCCTGTATGTTTGAATCTTAATTGTCTAGTGTCCATACCTGTTTGTCTAGTCCAGGTGTTCAAATGTTGTCTGGCTAATCTTATCTCTCTAGCGTTGTCTTTCAACTCATGCCTATCTAGTGCAATCTGTCAACTTATCTCTGTTTCATTTTGAAAGCCTAGTCTTGTTTGTCGCATTTGGGCGGCTTTAGACCGGAGAGGCGTCCCACCCAAAATAGTAGACATCATAAAAGCATCGTATGCGGACTACTCTTGCAACGTGGTACACGAAGGGAATCTCTCAGAAGCGGTCAAAGTATCTGCTGGTGTCCGACAGGGTTGCTTGTTGTCCCCGCTTTTATTCCTAATAGTACTAGACGAGGTCATGACGAGCGTTACAATACAGCCTCGAGGAATACGCTGGGGTCTATCAAGCAGGCTAGAAGATCTCGACTATGCCGATGATATCTGCCTCATGTCCCATACACTCACCGACATGATGGACAAAACAGCTAAGTTACAACAAGAAGCTGAAGAGATGGGCCTGCACTTAAACACCAAAAAAACAGAGGATATGCGGATTGGCGCTACCACTAGCAGGGACGTACAAGTAAACGGCGTAACAGTAAAAAGATGCGAACAGTTCTGCTACTTGGGCAGCATCAGAGCAGTGGATGAGAGACCGACCTAGACATCGCCAGAAGAATCAACAAAGCGAAGGGAGCGTTTGCTCAACTGAATAACGTTTGGAGCTCTTCAATACTTTCCCGTAAAACGAAACTCAAACTATATAATAGTAACGTCAAATCCATCCTGTTATACGGCAGTGAGACGTGGAAAGTAACTAAAAGCAGCACAAACAAACTGCAAGTTTTCGCAAACTGGATCCTTAGAATCCGATGGCCTGAAGTGATATCCAACCACGATCTGCTTCGTTCTACAAACCAACTTCCAGTAGATGTTGAAATAAAGAGAAGAAAGTGGAACTGGATTGGACACACCCTACGGCGCAATCAACAAAACATTGCAAAACAAGCATTGGACTGGGATCCCCAAGGCGGTAAGCGAAAGAGAGGAAGGCAAAAAACAACATGGCGACACACAATTGAAGCCGAAATCACCTCCATCGGCAAATCGCGGAATGAGTTGAAGTTCATGGCTCGAAATAGAGTCAGATGGCGACAATTGGTAGAAGCTCTATGCCCCACTGGGGGAAACAGGAACTAAGAGAGGGAGAGGGAAAGAGAGTCTTGTTTGTTATAACATAAAAGTTATTCTTGATTTAGGCGATTTTTAGTAAGTAATCTATCGGGTAAATTGAGAGATGGGTGTATATAGTATTTTCTCAGGATTTGGTTAATACCATTTCGATTTTTTGTCTTAGAAATCCGAGGAGAAACGGAGTAATTAGTTGGGATTAGATATACAAGACGAATATATCATAAGACCAAGCTTAATGGAGTCACTAGATTAAACCGAGAAGTGAAATTGATTTTGAAGCCAAAACCATTCAACGGTAAGAATTAATTCATAATTAAATTATTTTTTTGCAAATATAAAAGAAGTTCAATTGGCTTTTCGTAATAGGTATCTAATAGGAAAAAAGTAAATATTATGGATAATTATGAAAATGTTGCTTTTATTGGAGGATAAAAAACGTGTCTTTATTGCTGATGTAATTTGTTGGTTTAATTAACGTAAGTTTGATTAGAAGAATTAATCGAATGATTCGTAAAATTGGAGTTTTTCCAAGCGCAAATAACGCCCTTCCGAGTAAATAACATTTATTAGCCTGTATTAATTTTTAAATTAACGCGAGGGAATTCGTTTTTGGAACATTTACGAGAGAGTTTTACGAATGGGAATTTAGCGAAATTATTAGAAATGTGGAAAATTCATGTGGTGAAAATGTGGATTGTTGTTTCAAGTTTTATATATTTGCCAGA
Source organism: Phosphuga atrata (assembly GCA_944588485.1). NCBI lineage: Eukaryota > Metazoa > Arthropoda > Insecta > Coleoptera > Silphidae > Phosphuga > Phosphuga atrata. Next base: position 40,706,036 of record OX155894.1, read on the forward strand.
AATAGTTTTGTGCTTTCTGCGTTTGGTAATGTGTTTATTTTATGTGTTTATTTAATTACAACATATGTTTAAAATAACTTTTCTGATAAAAAGTTTGTTATTTATAGCTGAGCCTGGGTTTTATTCTCTACTTATTACTTTGTACGGCATGTGTGTAAACAGAGCGAGAATTTACATGACTACATTTATTCTGCAAGATTCAGTATACCTGATTATTTATTTCACTACGATTTCCCAACCCTGCCTACAATTATTTATATTCCTCATAAAGATCTTTACAGCGCAATATATACATAGAATTTATTCATTATAAAACGAAATAACGCTGCAAAAAAAAGTTAAAATAAAACAATTTTCAATAAAGTAATTGAAAACTCATTGTTAAAAAATATATTTGTTTCAAAGCAGATATAACTTGTGCGGGGACGCAACACATAAAATTTAAATTCTGGCATTTAATATCTGTTTGGTATACAAAATTCTAATGTTGATTATTTAAATTGTAAAACGTGTATTGAAAATATAAATTATCAATGTAGGTTTTTATTTTGTTTTAATACTTGGAACAAATATATTTTAAAGCTTTACATTTCGTTATTAATTTGATATTGTGGATCCATATTCATTTAGGTAATATTGTTATTTGTAACAACACAAATCAGGTTCACAACGAAAAATATTTTTAGTACATTGTTTAACACATGAATCATTATTCCAATAGATAATAAATAATAACCGAAATGAATTCAAATTAATTATAACATCACTATTTAATGAAACTTTTAAACTCAATATTTTTCATGATAATTATTACTGCATATTTTTTGTTTGTTGCATATGTTCGTTGAAGTCGAATAAAATATTCATTACATCTTCCAACAAAAAAAACACTGTTTACATTTTTACCTTGGTAAGTTTTTCAATTAAGGGTTCATATACGAAGTGGATTCATATTATCCTACATTAGAGCAATACAAGAATGCAATTATGGCCTTTTAATGTAAACAGCATTTTACGGAATGTTTTATTAGCCTAATTTTGTTCCAAATTTATTTCCTTCATTATATGAAACAATAACTAATTAAAACTAAGAAGTAACTTAATATTGGACAATATTGTATGCTAATATTGTACACAACTTAGTGATTTAGAATACGTTCGGCAACATGGCAGAGTAAGAAGATTTTTGTGCTGAGTTAAACAAGTGTAAAAAAGACGTTTTAATTGGAATTATAATAAAGAAGAAAGTACCCACGAGCATCTCAGTGAGTGAGCCTTGGAACAACTTAATTCAAAGGGATTAAAACAGTGGTAAACACCCATTGAGGCAACGAAAGTGTCATAACCTCTGCGGATCTCCTAGATGAGGTAGGCGTTTTAAAACTCAGACACGAGATAGCGCTAGCTAAAATTCAATTACAATTTACAAATATATAATAATTCTTTATTGGCATAAATGTAAATACACGACCGTTCGTACATTAGTGTGGCAAGAATAGAATAAAAAATAAAAAAGACACCAAAATGAAACGGAAAATAAAAATATCCAAATTAATACAGCAAAAAATAAACAGTTCAAAAGTTCTTAGATCAAAAAAAACAAAAAAAGGAAGCCTTTAACCCTGTCCTTTGCACTTCAATATTTTTTTCATGTACACAAAACCAGAGCCACTCTCATCCATAACCTTCTTCCAGTTTTTCGCCACTGACTTTTCCTCTTCGCTCCATTCACATTTCTTACAACTTAACACCCAATGTTCCCACAGCTCCTCCCCTTTCCCACATACTCGACAAGTCCTATCTGTTGCAGCCATCCAATATCTTCTACCCCTTTCCTCACTACCGCAGCTAAACCGGGCAATCGCTACCTGTGGGGCTTTAGGATTAAGTAGATACTCTGGACATCTGCCAAAAACTTGGATTTTGCTGTAGTCTCTATTATATGAGGTACCCTCATCTATGTGTCTTTGTCTCTCTTGTAGCTCTATCTCCAGTAGTCTATCTGCCAGAATCCTTTCCACTAGCATTCCCTCATTCATCATTCTCTCGATCTCTTCTAGGTTCCATCCCCCTCTTTCATAGATACGCTTGCGCAGACATCCCCATTTTGTTTCCTTATTACTCCCTTTACCCGCCTTTCTTGCCGCTTTTAGAACGTCTTTCACTATTCTTTCTTCTCCCGCACTATTCACTTTATATCCCGCACTATTCCGCTATGTTTGCGACCTTGTTAGAATTTGTTTCTTGCTGAACGATGTACCAGAGCGTGAACTTTTCTAGCTGCAGGGCACTCTTTATGAACTGTAACTGCACTCTCTCTATGTCGTTTTCCTCTTTCACACCCCAGATTTCTGCCCCATACTTCATAATACTACGTACGCACGCCTTCCATACAATCATTTTCGCCCTAAAATTTTCCCGCAAGTATACTCTCCATGTATCCCAGAGCCTGTTAGCAGCCACCCACGCTTTTTTTACTATATACTTGCTATGTGCAGCGCACGACCCATTTTGTTGGAACATAAAGCCTAGGTATTTAAAACTGCTAACTTGTTCTATCTCACTCGCTTCCCATTCAAAACTCTCTTTCCTTGATTCCTTTCTCTTCTGAAATAGCATCCGCTTTCTTTTCAGCACATTTACCGTTAACATTCGTTTTTAAAAAACTTTTCCATTCGTACCAACACCTGTTTCATTTCCACTTTCGAACTCGCTAAGACAACGACGTCGTCCGCATAAGCTAGACTCCAAATCTTTTCGTCCCTATTGCCACCCCTCCCGCTTGACACAAGCTTAGCGTTCTCTCGAGGTCCGCAGTATATAGATTAATTAGTAGTGGACTTAACGGGCACCCTTGTTTTAGCCCTTTCCTAACCTCAAATCTTTTAGAAAGCCTTTCACCTATCTTCACTCTATACCATGTTCTCTCATTTAGATGCTCAATGCTCTCCCTGATCTGTTGCGATATACCTTTCTCCCTCATATATTCCCACATTTTCTCTCTCACTACTGAGTCATATGCAGCTTTAAGGTCAACAAATACCGCGTACAATTTCCCCTTAGGTTTAGCTATTTCTCTTTGGATGATATAATTCAATATGTATATCTGTTCGATTGTACTTCTGGGATTAGATTTCTCTCCTCTGCTTCTTCTTGTAACTTTTTTTCCGGTATCTTTGCATAGATCTTGTATGACGTGTCCATTAGAGTTATCCCCCTATAGCTTCCTAGTTCCTCCTTGTTACCTTGCTTAAAAACTGGTACAATAATTCCTTCCCTCCAACTGTCCGTAATTTGTTTGCTACCTTTGAAAAAGCTGTTAAGTTCACCACGAAGTTTCTCCTTCACCATTGGTGTGGCTAGACACCACGCCTCACTTGGCACCGAGTCTGGGCTTCCTTTTGAGTGCTGACATAACGGTTTCAACCTCTTCCTCTGTAATCTCTTGTGATTGCGATTCCACTGGTCTAAAATCTCTCCATCTTTGCTCCGTAATTTCCGTCTCTCCGGCCAGCAACTCACAGAAGTGATTTTTCCACCTTTCTGTGCTAATTACTGATGAGATATCTCTTTTTAGTTTCCTTGCGGCAATCAGTTTCCGAATGTTCGACTCTCTACTCAGCTGGCTGATTTTCTTTATTTGACATCCCTCCCACTCTCGTTTCTTTCTCGTCTCTGCTTCTTTCATTTCTTTATTCTGTCTTTTGAGCTTTTCGAGTATTGTTCTTCCTTCTCTCCAGGCTCTAAATTCAGCTCTAGTTCTTTTCTTTATACCTATTAGTTCTTCGTCTATTCAAGCATTTTCGCAATTTTTCTTTGGGGGTGATATTTTAATAATGAATGCTTTCTTTGTCATAGCAGTGAGTTTCGGTAGCATATTCCACTCCTTCCATCCTGTCTAAGTTTTCCTGGTATCGCGTAATAGCCGACTCATTCCACATCACCGTTTGTTTAACCACACCCTTGCTTTTCCCCCAGCTGTCTATCTTACCATACAGGGTAATTTCTAGTGGTAGATGGTCCGATTCCAGCCTTTCTCCTATTTTGGAAACATCGATACATCTTACCCCGTCTTCGTTGGCGATCCCGAAGTCAATGACCGAGGTGCCGCCTCCACCAATATACGTTAACTCCCCTTTCCAATCGCCATTTGTGCACCCATTTAGCACATACCAGTTATGGTTCTCAACCCAGTGTAACCATTTTTTCCCTCCTTGTTAACTGTTTTGTCTTTCGAAAGTTTAGCTATTTCCACCACTTCTGCATCGAGACTTCCAGCTTGGAGTTCACCGATCCTCACATTCCAGTCTCTGACGATCAGTACTTTCTCTCCTGAATCCCTTGCCAGGCTTTTTTCAATGTGTTTCATAATGCTCTCTAGGTTGTTGTTGTTATAGGCAGTAATTACTCTCCACTTATCTTCGCCTACTCGTACTGCCCTCTCTTGTACCCCTTCGATGTTCTACATATCCATATTGTATTCTTTCTCCGCTACAAGAGCTTTATAGCGGTAATTATCCTTATTTTGTCTTTAGATTGTTTGCATTTCTCTTTCCTTTTTTGTTAGATCATCATCGATATATATATAGTAGTCCCTTGCAGTTTATGTTTCATTTTCATTAATTGTTTCTTTTCTTCCCATTTTTCGAACTTGACTATGATTGCACTATCTCTTCCACCTATCTCCTTCCCCATTCTAAATATTTCCCTATATGTTGGAACTACATTAAGCTTCTCGGTAATTAAGCTTTTGACTTCATCTTCCCATTTATCACCTTCTTTGATTTCCTTAATTACTACATTGTTTTTTCTTTCCCTTTTATCCTTGTCCTCTTCGGCTTTGTCAATTTTCTCCATGGTTTTCTGCAACTCTACACCTTTTATCTCCCATGCGGCTTTATCCTCCTTAGCTTGGTTTTTAATGTATACAAGCTCCTCTTCGAACTTATTCATCCTCTCTTTAGTTTTCTCATTTTCCCTTTTCATTTCATTTCGTTTTTCAATTTGTTATTTTCCGTCCTCTCCACCTTTAGGCTCTCGTTTACAGCTTCTAGTTGTTTTCTCACCGCGTTCAATTCCTGGAAAATATCCTCCATCGTTGAACGTTGAGACAGATTGTTAATTGGGCTGTCCTCCTTTTTTCTTTTTGATCGCGGCGAATGGGCTACTTTACAAATAGACTTAATGATCAACTAGAACGTATTATAGTATACAACATCAGGAGCAAATAATTTCTCTATTTCAAAACGAAATTAATGACAAGCCGAAACCCGGTAAATAAACGAATAACAGAGTTGCCGCTGTGAAACCAAATTCCGACGTCAAAGAAAAAATCAAAACTAGTGCTACTCAAATTAACCAAACCAAAAGAGACAGACAAAATAACGAAAATTGTGTATTTGCAAATTAAGGAGAAGCACCAAAAAAAAAACCAATATAACTTGACTAAAACACGGGAATCAATACTAAGTGGAACTTGTGATGGTCAGAGTTTTGTGGCTGTCCCTAAAAAAGCTTGGTTATACATCGGTAAAATAAAATGCGATACCAAATTTAAGCGAATTGTAAAACATTTAAAACTCAAGTTTCCAACAAAAGAATTTGACACTGAAGAACTACCAAGACATAAAGATGCAACAAGCATGGCTTTTAAACTTGGGGCTGATTTCAAAATCCTAAGTGAATTGAACAATACCGATAACTGGCCACAAGGTGTATTTATAAAAAAATTCCAATTTTTTCGTACAAGAAGTGGTCAATTCGACGCCAACTAACGTTCACCCCGCAAGTGGTGACAGTCTGACATTAAACGTGTATTAAAAATAAAATGAATATGTGCCTGCTGTTAATGAAACCAATCTGCTGATAATGAAACTAAATTATCCCGATGTCGTCTGTCTAAATCAGTATTGCCAAAAGTGTGGTACGAGTACCCCCTGGGGCACGGGACGAGTTTGCGGGGCTACGCGCTGCACCGGGCTTTGGCTGCGCCTGATAGGTTAACAAGCAGTTTATTCTTTTGTTTCTATGACAAATATTAAAAAAAATGATAAAAAACTTCGCTAGTTGTTACTATTGCGTATATATGGTTTTATATGTATGCATAGCTGTGGCATTACCAGACGCTGGAAATGATCCACCTTCAATTGAACCAGTTAAGAAATAAGTAAAGAACAGTCGTAAGTACGATAAAGAATATCTTAAACTTGAATTCTCATGGCCTGGAGATGAAAAAGGGCATATTCCACTTTGCGTCATTTGTCCAGAAAAGCTATCAAGTGAAAGTATGAAACCATCCAACTTGAAGCGAAATTTTGAAATAAACCACAATCAGTACAAAGGTAAACCAATCGATTTTTTTGAAAACAAACTTAACTATTTAAATCAATCTCGAAAAATAATGGGGGAGTTGGACAGCAGGTGACTATAGAAAAATGCTAGAAGCTCTGAAACTTTAATCAAGCCCGCAGCCAAGATAATGCCAGAAGTAATGATAGGAGATAGAGTAAAACAGACTTTTGACCGCGTTCCCTCCCAAATAATACAGTTCATCGACGAATCATTGATATGTCTAATAATGTGAAACATATGTTATTGTCTGATATTTCTCAAAGTCGTTATTATGCATTACATGTCGATGAGTCCTCTAATATAGCGTATTTTGCAAATCTTATGGCGTTTGTAAGATACGAAAAAGATCAAGAAATTCATGACGACTTTTTATTTTGCCAGCCATTATTAGGTCATACAACAGGAGAAGATATCTTCAATCTTATGAATAAATTTAAGCAAGAGAGCAAAATTGATTGGAATAGGTGTGTTGGAATAAGCACAAATGGAGCAGAAAGTATAGTCGGAATTAATAAAGGACTCGTAAAAATTAAGAATGTTACCCCGAATATCATATCCACACATTGTTGCATACACTGAGAGGTTTTAGCAACACATAAGATGCCCGCTGATATACCGAAAGTTCTGGATGAAAGCGTGAAAATCATTAACTTTATTAAAGGCCGTCCTTTGAATTCACCACTTTTTTCGCAAATATGTGTAGAAATGTTGGATATCTCGAGGGAAATTTCTAAACCGATTATTTGACCTTAGACTTTAAGTTTTTCTTAGAGATGAATTTGAGCTGAGAAACTGTTTACATGACTGGAAATGGCTCTATAAATTAGCACACTTAGCAGGTATATTCTCTGTTCTAAATTGTCTCAACTTATTGTTGCAAGGTAAAGAAACTTCATTGTTTCACGTTCAAGATAAAGTGAACGCTACCATAGCAAAATTCAATTTGTGGCCAAAGAGAGTTGTTAATGGAGGAGTCGACTCGTTTCCCTCTCTTCATGAGTTTATAACAAGTTCGACTGATAAAATTGATGCTGATACTCTGAAATGTATACACAGCATTTTGAGAATTTACAAGTGGGTCTGAAAATATATTTTCTTGATTTAAACAAAAATATTAAATGGATAAGATATACGTTCATCATTAATACAACATCCGTGCCTGAAGGTTTATCGCATACAGAAAAAGACCAATTGTTGGAATTAGCTTTAGACGGATTTAAAAATAATAAACAGGAGGAATGCACCTTAACTTCATTCTGGTTGCCAATGCAACATGTTTATCCAGATTTAATAGAGAATGTTCTGAAATACAACTTGCCTTTTCCAACTTGCCTTCCTATCTATGTGAAGTTGCTTTTTCAGCAATTGTGGATATAAAGTCAAAAGGCTTTCGGATGTGGAACAGCATCTCAGATTAAAATTAACAAGCATAAAATCAAATTATGATGATCTAGCCTATCACCAAAAACAATTTCATCCTTTTCAAAAGTGTTGAATAAATCATAATATTACAAAAGTGAGTAATGAATGTTATTTATAATATAACTTTTATTTTATTTATATTTTACTATTAAAAGGTAGTAAAGGTAGTAAGGTAGTAGTAAAAGGTTAAAAATGCAAAATACAAAATCTTGTACCAGCATTAGATTCTTCAAAATATAAAAAAATTAATACAATAATAATGTTTATTTAACAATTGAATTTAGAAATTCTCAAATTATATAGCAAAACACAATATTATTCCGACTTTACCAGAACAAACATTATATTCAACTATAAATCATCAGTAAATTACCCACTCTCGGATGCGCTATTATTTATTTATTTAATACAGGAAATTATAATGTAACTTAGAAAAGATAGAAATAAGTAATTAGCAGAATTTAATGGAAAATTTTAAAAACGTTTATGAAATAGATAGGGAGTGAAAATATGTGAAGAATAATATTCTCTCGGATAATTGAGGCGTGAATTTTCCGAACGCGACAAGTTGAACACTCCAATTATCTTGCAATAATTTTCTTTATTCGCATACAAAAGAGAGAAAATAAGTGTAATTTCGTTTCAATTCTGCTATCTACACAAATCTTAATAAGGACTAAATAAATATTTTTTAAGGATAAAATAAAATAGGGAGTTTTTCGTTTATTTTTGTTTTAACTCTATACTGTAAGCAAATTTTAATTAGGACGACTTAATATATTTATAAGCACTAAATCCAGATTTTTTACTTTTGTGTAATTGCTAAACATTTGATGTTTTATACATTGTAACTGCTGTAATTGTAAATGCACTGTTATCTGTATAAATATCGATTTGAATGAAATAATAGTAGGTTTTGATAGTATTTTGATTTTTCAAATTTCTTAGAAATATAAGTTTTGTAATAGTATATTACGTAATGAAAGTTGTAAGAAGCATATTACGTACGAGCGGAACAATTACGCACGACCCGCATAGCGGGGAGCGCGTAATTCCGCGAGTACGTAATTGCCTTACAACTCAAATTATGTACTATACTTTATCTACGACCACACTATTTTTTTTCTATTTAATAAGAAAAATATGTTTGATGTAACTGATATTGTGATTCATCTATATAGGCAACACAATGTACGCAGTGTCAATGTCAAATGAAATAATATATATTTAATTAATAATTTATTTTTTCTTTGTTTAATTTCATTAATACCAACCAAATAGATATAAGCCCTAAAGAAGGTGAGAATAAAAAAGACCGAAACGTTGGCAAAATATCGACATCAATTGTTTTATTAAAATAAATTCCTTTTCCAAGAATAAACAACAATATAATAAAAATGATCTTAAGATATATTTATAATTTTTTTTTTTTGATTATAGTTTATAATAACTGAACAATTGTTTAATATTTGTGTCGGATTGTTATCGACATCATTAGTGATAAGATTGGTTGAATTATGAGTACTTGGAGTCATATTTGCATGATGTAAGTCGCATGATGTGCTTGCATTTGTTGAAGTTAAATTACTGTTTATTGCAGTAGAAATTTGTTTAGCAGTATCATTTTGATTTTTCATGGAGCAGTCTATATAGCCTTCTGCTACTGCAGAGGAACGCCAGCCACCATGTCTTTTTAGTGACAATAAATCACCACTGGAATCCACAAGAATGGTGGCTGACGAACGTCTGAAACAATGTCGTGTAAAAAGATTTTCTTCCGGCAAATGAAGATAATTGACAATTTGTTTAGGAATAGAGCCAATTTTATTTATTCCAACACATTGCTTAGTGCATTTCTCATTTTGATAACTTAGAAAAAAGGCTGATCATTGTCTATGTTTTGTGGGCGTAGGTTAATATATTTTTTACAGGTTTGGTGAAATTCTTTCGGTACCACAAAAAAATCTTTGAGTTTTTGTTTTAGAATCAGGAATTTTAACGATCAGAGATGTTACAGTGTCTTCTATATGGCATTGCGTTTGAGCGTTTGATATTTCGTAGTTCTTGTTTCCTGCAAGCACCACTAATGCCAATGATAAGAATAACCTAAAATTATATAAAAAAATATGTCGTTATGCCCTCTCTATTGGGCATTATAATAAAAAAAAACCTTCATCAATAAATATTTGTAATCCGGCGAATTATTGAGGAAATTGTAAATAACTTGAATGGTTAAAATTTTTGATTTCTTGCTTTTAAATCCATCAGATTTTCTCTTTAGTAAAGCTTATTAACTTGTTTTGAAATGTCGATGTCGTGCTTTATATTTTATTTGTTGTCCGAACCATTGAATAAATAGCCCACAGTGAAGATGGTTTCATTGTTTGAGATAACTCATCAAAGTATGATAATTCAACATTTTCTGAAAACGATTTAACTTTATGCTTCATTCTCCAGTTCATAAATTTTCTATATGCATCCTCGTATCGTATCGATCCCGAGATTTAATCGGTAGCAAAAATTATGGGCAGCTTGTTTCGCTTTTTCAACAATTTCGGGCGGAGTAGCTTTTCCAATTTTGATATCGCTGGACATTATTTTAATTGTTTTAAAAAATATAGTGTTTATGTATTAGTTTGACGTTTAATATTTTTTTTTGACAAATAACGGAATGTATTTGGGTTGTCTATATTAAACGATAGTAGCAGCTCTCGGCCAATCAACGAATCGTAAACCAAACGCACTAGTGTGTTATTGAATCATTAAATAACATTAATCGCGGACTGTTACATACGTGTGTTGTAAGATGTATTTACATAATCCACGAACTGTACAATATTGGGCAATAATAATGGTGGTCGTAGATAAATATATTTTAATTTTGAATGTCGCGAGCTGCAAGAAAAAATACATTGCAAAGTTCCTGGCGTTAACTTAAGACTAAACCCTAAACTAAATTGTCTTGTCCGACTAATCGCATCTATGATGTCTAGTGTTTCCTCTAGTCTAACCATGATTGTCTAGTCTTGCCAGTCTAGTCTAATTTATCTTGTTTTGATTGTTTAGTCTTGTCTGTCTAGTCTTGTATGTTTCGTCTTGTCTGCCTCGCCTTGTCTGTATAGCATTATGTATCTAGTCTGGTCTGTCTAGTCTTAGCTATATTGCCTTGTCTGTACAGTATAGTCTGTTTAGTCTTATCTATCTAAACCTGTCTGTCTAGCCTTATCTAACTAGTATTATCCGTATGGCCTTGTCTACCTGGTCTTGTCTCCCTTGTCTTGTCTGTCAAGTCTTAACTGTTTATTCTTATCTGTTAAGTGTTTTCTGTCTAGTTTTTCCAAGAAGGAACAGAGCCTCGTCACGACAGTCGAGCGAGGCGGACGTGCGTTGAACAGTTTAAATAAGTTTTAGTCAAATCAGTGAGTTTTATTTGTTAAAAATAAGATAAAAAACCAAAATATTCCTAGAGATCTTAGATCTAATACCCAGTCGGATAAAAAGAAAGGCGAGGAGGAGTTAAAAAACTTCTCGCTACCCGAGCCGATTAAAGACATTATTAAAATTGAAATCGATCCTCTACATAGCCATATTGATTAATTATGTGATCATATAAAGCAGGGGTTCCCAAAGTTTTTCTTGGGCGGGCTAATATAATATTACCGAATTTTTTGGCGGGCCAAATAATGAAAACATTTGTTGAGCATGTTTACGTATTTTCGGGTAATTCACGCTAGAAGATAATCCTTTATAAAAATCAATTAAGGAATAGTTCCGATAAGAATTCCTAGCATTGAAATTTTCCCGTAATTCTATCAATTCAAATTGCATGTCTTCAGAAACGTTACGCGGATTGCAAGAAAATGGATCTGAATATAAAATGCAGTGGAAAACTGTATAATTTTGTAATACTTCCGATTGAAGAATAACTGATGCCTCGGTATTTTCCTTTACTAATATTCCACATCTTTCAAAATGACAAAAGGTACCAATTTGAAGCTGTTTTTGTAATAAATGAAATTTTCTTTCCGTGGAATTTACAAATCTAAGAAGATCATAAATAAGCTTACTACCATCACCTTGCAGTTTTAAATTTAATTCGTTCATAACACCAATTACGTCTACTAGAAATGTCAAGTCGCATAACCAGTTAATATCTTGTAATGAAGCAACATCACGATTTTTTTCAATTAAAAACTCTGTCATTTCTTTTCTTAAACTGAAAAACCTTTTTAATGTTCGTCCTCTCGAAAGCCATCTGACCTCTGAAAAATATACAACGTCTCCAAATGGAGATTTAGACTCTTCTAAAAGAGTTAAATTGACGGTGATTGATGCTTTGTTTGATGAAATTGACATTATACATGACATTATACATTTTCAACATCTGAGCTATAAGATTTCCCTGATGAATAATACAGTGATAATGATGTAATTAATTGGAATTGTTAGGCCGTCGTTAACCTATGGGAGGCTCTTACGATAATGGGGACCCTCTGACCTTGACAGAGCACTATATTGTTAGAATAGGCTAAGAAAGTAGATAAGCAAAATTCTAGATTTTTTTAGATTTTTTTATAGTCACATTAAATGAATAATAATAATTTATTCACAGAATAGATATAATATAATATAATATAATCCACAAAAGTAACTCTTAGAATTCACAGGTTAGTGCTTAGATCTATGTTGATTGAAGAGGTGCCCTAGATTTGAGATGCGCAAAATTGTTAATCATTTCTTCAAAATCTATGTTTTTGAGCATATTATTCCTTGTTTCCTTAAGGCTCCATAATTAGGACACGATTATGACACGCGAATTTAAAAAATTATATCTTGGTTCCTCAAGGCTCCACAATTAGGACACGTTTTTGAGATGCGAATTTACTTAATAAAGTCTTGGTTCCTCAAGGTTCCAAAATTAGGGCACGATTTTGAGACGCGAATTTTCAAAATTTTGTCTTGGTTCCTCAAGGCTGCATAATTAGGACACGATTTTGAGTCGAGATTTTTCATAATTATACCTTGGTTCCTCAAGGCTCCATAATTAGGACACGCTTTTGAGACGCAAATTTTAAAAATTTTGTTTTGATTCCTCAAGACACCACAACTAAGATACGATTTTAAAACGCGAGTTTTCAAAATTTTGTCTTGGTTCCTCAAGGCAGCACAACTAAGACACGATTTTGAAACGCGTATTTTCAAAACTTTGTCATGGTTCTTCAAGGCACCATAATTAGGACACGAAAGTTTTTTACCGCAACTTAAAAAATAAATAAAAAATATTTTGTAAGTACTTAAATTGGTTTGTCTGTTTAAATTTTCGAAAATTCCTAAGAAAATTTGTCTGTCTACAAATTAGAAACCAAATCAAATATTTTGGAAATTCCTGCAATTGTTTGTCTGTCCAAATTTTGGTAACTTCCTAAGAAATTTTGTCTGTCAACAAATTCAAACTATACTTGTGTCTAGGTTCTGCTTGAGACTGTCTCTATCTTCGTGGCGCTAGAGTCCAATTTGGACCTGGGCATTCTCCTCCAAATATAATATATCGTATCGAAATCGCGGGCCGAATTCACAGGCTTTGCGGGCCAAATTTGGCCCGCGGGCCGCACATTGGGAACCCCTGATATAAAGGAAGTAAACATCAATATGCTGGTCTTAAAAGAGGAGAATGCTGAGTTGAAAAATCAGCTAAACAAGAATGAAATTAAAAATATTCGAGAGGAACCCAAAAACCAACGCCAAGATAGCGATAAAACACTATCGCCGCGCGATAAAGCACTATCTTCGCGCGATAAAGCAGAAAAATCGCCCGTCCCGCTCAATGAAAATAGAAAGGAATTGCAAAATAAATAATCAAGCTGAATCCAATAATGAGGAGAATGTCCTTATGCCAAACGTTGCTACATGGGAAGTACAACGCAGATATAAAAAACGTGCAAGGCGATCCAACGTAACTGTAGGTACAAACCCAGAAAACACAATATTAAGGGCTGTAACTATATTTGCACACATTCATGTCTATCGGCTGGAGCCAAATCTAACAGAAGGTGACGTCACAAACTACCTTCAAAACAAGAAATTCAACATCGTAAGATGCAAGCAACTCAAATCTAGGCATCCAGAAGAATACTCATCTTTCCAAGTATGAGTGCCAATGGAAGATCTAACTGAAATCAGAAAACCGTAAACTTGGCCGAGAAACGCATATGTCAAGCGGTTTTTTCTAAAACGGGAAATCTCGCAACCAGAAACATAAAAAACAGAGACAAGATTGAAAACGTAGAAAGAAATATATTAGTATATCTGAATATTCAATCCTTAAGAAATAAAATATCTCATATTATGTCTCACAATATTCCTATGTCTTACCGAAACTTGGATGACCAATGAACTACTACCACTCGTCCATATTGGCAATTATAAATTAATATCGCAATTCTAGATCTCGCACCACCGGAGGAGGAGCAGCCATATGGGCCCGCACGTCCCTAGACAATGATAATACGGATGTCAATAGCTTGGAAATTGTGAAAAACTCAATAGAAAAATGCATCGAAATATGCGGTATTATATGGAAAAGTAAAAATAAATATATACAAATACTCAATGTATACAGACCACCTGCAATAATATACTATAACAAAACTAGAGATATAATACTCGTTGGAGACTTCAACATTAATCTTGCAGCAATCTCGAATCTACTGGATCTACTAACATCATTTGAAATGGTTGAACAAGTACACGACTTCACAAGAATCACAGGCAACACGAATACTAAAATAGATAACGTATTTGCAAAAACAAGTTTTCCATTAAGTACGTCTCTGGAAGACACACCAATGTCCGACCACCGATTAATTCTACTAAGTGGCACTCTGCAGAAAACTAAAGAAAAGCAACACCGTCCCGTTAGAAGGTTCACTGAGGAAAATAAACTTCTATTCGCAGAGGCGCTGGCTGCGGAATCATAGCTTGAAATATATAGTACCGAAGATATTAATGAGAAAATGGTCATTCTCATCAAGACACTTCAATACTACTTCAACACCTGTTTTCCTATGGTCAAAGTAAATATACATAACAAGATATGCGTTACAAAAGAAGTAAGAATATCATCCGCCAAAGTCAAAGATATTTACATATTACAAAAAGAATACCCAATCCTAAGATCACAATACCTGCGAATGATGAAAAGCCGCCAGAAGCTTATAAAGGACACGAAACAAGAATTCTACGGAAAGATAATGAATGAAGCCACAAACAAGCAAAAAGCTCTCTGGAAACGAATAAATGAACAGGCGAATAAAATAGATACAACAATACATGTAGAACTTACAGAAAACGATAATTTAATTCGAGATCCTAAAGAAGTAGCAAGCATATCCATTACGTTTTTTCAAAAGATAGCAGAAAACATTGCGCAAAACATTGAACCCACTACTATAACAAACAGCCATATCACATGTAACCCAAACACGATATATATATATATATAGGAATTCACGTGTATGGAAGTTTTGTCTGTTATGGAAGAATTGCAAAATAAAACAACTTGCGGTCCAGATGGTCTTCCATGCATTATAATTAAAATATTTCGACAATACATACTGAAACCAATTACCCACATCATTAACAAATCCTTTGAGATGGAACAATTTCCCTACGTATTAAAAACTTCAAAAATTTGCCTAATCTTTAAAAAAGGGAATCAAAATTATGTGAATAACTATAGACCAATTGCACTGATGTCGGTATTCTCGAAAATTTTAGAAAAATGCATGTCGAAACGATTGACAACATTGATAGAGAAATATAAGGTCCCAGCACAAAAACATGGCTTCTGCAAGGGGAAGTCTACAAACACAGCGATACTAGAAGTAACTACAAGAATTATGTAAGAGGTAGACCGTTGAAGAAGACCAATTGGTATATTCTGCGATCTATCTAAGGCCTTCGACTGTGTGCCACATGACCATCTATTAAATAAGCTATATAGCTATGGTATAAGGGGGAAAGCTGCTGGATGGTTAAAATCATATTTAATAGATCGTACTCAATTTGTTGCAATAAATTACAACCACAACACAGCAAATTCCTCTGCCGTACGAAAAAACATATGTGTTCCTCAAGGTAGTATCCTGGCCCCACTACTATTTTTGATGTATATAGCAGACCTGCGAGCATACATAAATGGTTATCAGTGCACCTTCTATGCAGACGATACAAGCTTCATTGTGTCTGAATCTAAGGGCAATGACAATGAAACATGTGCTCAGATACTTTTGAACAAAATGGTTAGCAGCTAACAACCTATTCCTGAATAGAGAAAAGTCTGAGTACATTATCTTCCAAACTTCAAGCAGCGATTATTCACAAGACCTCCATTTAAATACAGCAACCATAGGTGGGCACAGTTAATCCAAAAGTTAACTTCGTAATCGTTAAGTCGTTAATAAAAAAGTTAACTTCGTTAATCGTTAAAGCGTTAAAATTTCGAAAATTTAACGCAAGTTAAAGATAACCGTTAAAAGTTAAGCATCCTTTTGGTACCTTTTGGAATGGGATACATAAAAAATAAAATAAACAAAAATAAAACAAAAACAAGTAGATAGATTAATTGATTTAATTATTACAAGCGACATTAGCGACCCGCCTTGGTTTCATACGGGTAGCAGACCATATACGCTGTGGAACTATTTGTTGTATTATTCATAATTTTTCATTAGCTGTATCATACAGCTAACATACGCATATTAAAATTGGCATTTGACAGTGATGAGCGTTTAGCTCTCAAAATATCTTTCCCTGTAGAAAAAGCCGTTCTACTGTGGCGCTTGATGGGATTGCAGTATTATATTTAAAAAAAGGGTTTATTAAAACTTGTTCGCCTAGCAAGGCAGCATCCGTAAAAGATTCTTTTGACTTTGAGTCCAGCCAAGTTCTCACCAAATTTTGCACTTTGTTTTTGAGAGATTTTTGGCGTCCTCTAGACCTATCTTCTTCAGACTGAGTAACAGAGCCGAAAAAACCTTCTCCTTCTTCTTCATTATTGCTGCATCTGCTAATTAACTCATTATTCTTTTCAATTCCATTTGCTTCCCTTTCTCTATTCAGAGCGTCTTCGACTTTTGCTTCCATAAGTTTCTTGACTTTTGTTATCTTGCTGCTATCATACTTTTGCAGCCACAGTAGTCGAAACTTCGGGTGAAAGGCAGCAGCTGGCATTCTTCATCTTCAAGAAACCGTTCAAATCTATTTTGAATGCCAGATAATAGGGCATTGACCAAAGGGGTACAACAATGAACAAGGTGGCTAAGATCTTGCAGTTTGAACACTGTTGTCGCAATAATTGGTAATAGAACCCCAAGATATGCTTGAGCTTCACCCTGAAATAAGTCAAGACCCCTAGCTACCTGTGACATGACAAATTTTAGAATAGAAATATATAGATATTAACCTTCACATACTCTTTCCTTATAGCTAAATCTTGATCATTGAAAGCTTGTAAGTTCATTTGAGTAATAATTTTTTGTAGAGTAGGTCTTTTTGTGTCCAAAATTATATTGAGAACTACAGGAGCATCATAGGTGAAGTTCTATCTTGATGTATTTGGAAGAACGAGTTCCTTCTAAATTCAGATTCGATATTATCACTTGCCATTGTACTACGAGACTGTAAGTTCCAAATAGCACCAGCTTTTGCCATAGCAGCTCTGTATGGATTTTTAAAAATAGATGTTTTTCAGTAGCTTCTGCATCTTTGCTTGTGATTAAGTTAAATGTGTAAGCAGCACATCTCATGTGAACTGCAAATCACGGTTTTCCATAATTGCATCATCACCAGATGTAACCAGCACCACTTCAAATGAAATAAACTTCAAGTCTTGTCCAAAGTCAGATTCAGTTACAAGGGCAGCAACAGCATCATTAGTATTGGAGTTTAAATCATGGGATGTTGATGTCATGTCTGGTAATAGTGGCAATGTATCAGCCGCTGTGCCAAATTGCACAAACGCTTTCACAAAGTTGCTGCCATTGTCCGTTGTTGTCCTGAAAAATGAAGTTTAGGTACAAGATATTGGAAACAAGACACACATGACCATATGAATGATTTCTTATCAACACTTGCCTAGTAACTCTTTTCTCAATATGAAATTTATAATGAATATTAATCATCGCCTGTGCAAGTACATCATATGAATGAACACATTTTATTCTCATGCAAGCTAACACTGCATGCATTCTCTCTCTGGTAACAGGATCTATCCAGAGAACAGTCATTCCCAAGTAACTTTAGTTATGAGAAGACCAGCAGTCTGCTGTTGTAGCCAGCCAATCGATGTTGCTAAGTGTACTGAAATATTTCACAAGAAAATATAAAAAATAATACTCTAGATTCATTAGGTTAGGTAAGGTGCAAGGAAACTGTTTTTCATAAAAGGAACTTACTTAATCATATATTGCTGCAACTGAGCATGTGAATGAACTATACGTCTCCCCACTGTCCTCTTGGAAATTGAGTTCTTTCTAGGGTTCAGAGTTTTAATTAGCTTCTCAGAGGTTTCGGATTCTGCAGCATGAAATGGACTCATGTTGCTAACGAAAAAGTTTACAATGCATTGGTCCACACTAGCTTGGGATACCCCACTGCCTGTAGCCGCGATACCAACCGATTCACCAATGCTTTGTGGACGTACTTTGTCGTCGCTTCTACTGCTAATGCTATCTGCACCAACATCCGAAGAATTTAAATTCACAGCACTTGACGATGATTTCAGAACGGTTTTCTTTTTCACACGAGTTGACGCTGTTTTTATTTTTTCTTCAAACTGCGTATATTAGGATGCATGCGTCCTTTTCAAATGTTGTTTAAGATTATTAAGACTTGGCATGTGAGCCTTTATTGTACAAACTTTAGGCAAACGCAGTTTGCATTCATAAATCAACGTCTGTTCTCCAAGTTTGTTATGTTACACCCTCAACTATTTCCACCAACAACCTATACAAACGAAAAAGATAAATTAATGAAGAATAGATTTGTTCAAAGTTTAATTTTTTTTATGAGCATGCGTCAATTTCCTTCATGTTTTCGGGCACTTTTTTTACGTATAACCAGTGAAAACAACAAAATGTGCTCGAAACTTTCATATTCCCACCTTTTAAACAGGGCGGACGCGCATGTGCTTAACTAACCGTAAAAAGGTCTATGATAAAAAATACATAAAGTCGGTTAAAATTGACGCAAACGCTAAAAAAGTCAGGTTATAATAACTTATCGTATTGACTCGCACAGAGCAAATAATCAACAGGGTCGCTTCATTTTATTCGGCTCTATAGTTTTTCGGCTGTGGATCTTTGCTCTTTTGAGCTACAGCGCCGCGCCGGTGCGGTGTGCCCGCGTGGCGCGTAATTCAATCACAAAATGGCAACATGTCAACAACCAACCAATGTAACGGACTAAAGTTATCTGAAGTTCAATTTAACGGAAGTTAA
Source organism: Phosphuga atrata (assembly GCA_944588485.1). Taxonomy (NCBI): domain Eukaryota; kingdom Metazoa; phylum Arthropoda; class Insecta; order Coleoptera; family Silphidae; genus Phosphuga; species Phosphuga atrata. Next base: position 40,725,307 of record OX155894.1, read on the forward strand.
CATGAGCGTTAACATTTTTCTTGAGAACTTAAAAGTTAATCAGTTAAGCATTTTGTTAACTTCGTTAATTAACGATTAACGGATTAACGGGTTAATGCCCACCTATGACAGCAACCTATCCACTTCAGAGATCAAAACATACAAAATTCTTAGAACTCATTATAGAGGAACATCTTCAATAGAATCACGCCGTAGCGCACATGTGTGCCATTTTAAACAGAAAGATTTTTATAATAAGATGCCTACGAAAAATAGTATCGATAGCTGACCAGCTTCACTTCTACTATGCAGAAATACAGTAAATCTTATCCTATGGAATTGCAGTCTGGGTATCATCTCCACGTGTACGAACAGTACTTAAGTCGCAAAAAAGGATTGTCAGAGCCATAATGGGATTCAAGAAAAATGAGTCCTGTAAAACATTTAATTCACAACTAGGAATACTAACAGTACCCAGCTTATATATATATATATATATATATATATATATATATATATATATATATATATATATATATATATATATATATATGTATATATATATATATATATATATATATATATATATATATATATATATATATTGGAAGTGTCTACATTCATCTATAAATATAAACAGAACATCCACAAAAATACGGACAAACACAACTACAACACAAGATTTTTTTTGTTTTGTTTTGTGAGCTTATGTCCGATGTACAGGTGTTGAAGTATAGCTTTATAGGGTGGTAAAATTTATTTTTTCTTTTTAATGGGGTTTTAGTTTCACAACTTTTTTATTATTTTTATTGTTTTATTTTGTATGTATATTTTGTATGGAAATTATTTTAATTATGCCAATAAAGGTTATTATTATTATTATATATATATATATATATATATATATATATATATATATATATATATATATATATATATATATATATATATATATATATATATATATATATATATATATATATATATATATATATGGGACATATTACAACACAAGAGGCAAAGAAATACTGTATATGCCAGAATCAAATTTAACTTTGTGCCAAAATAGTCCACATCTGATTTTCTACTTCCTCACACGTTATATAGTGCTGCAGAACTCAATAATATTTCAATCAAAATAAATGCTACAAATATTTAAAATTAATTTGTCAAACACTTTATATACTTATTCATATTATTTCCTTACTTTTTGTATTATTAATTTTGTATTATACTTAAATATCTGTAATTTTTTGTAGACTTAGCCTAAAGTTACTCTTAACTCACAGGTGAATAAATTATTTGATTTTATTTGATTTGAACTATACCAATCAATATCTATGGAACCGAATAAATTCGAACTGGAACAGAATACTATACGGAAATACGAAATTTTGTTAGAAATCTGTAACCGGAACGTAAAATTACTTAGTTATTAAAAGCCGAAACCGGAATTAAATTTTAATCAATGTAAGTTTAGGCTAGAAAAAATAATAAGAATGGGTTATTTTGGTTCAAAATTCAACATTATTATGACACTAAATTTAATAAAAATTAATAAATGAAAAACATTGAAAACGGGGATAAAAATAGAATACATGAAGACTATATGTGACTAAACATATATTGATTGATATTTCTGCTAAAACATTACCTTGTACAAAAATGCAATGCCGCTTGTACGGTACAATACAATATATCTGAACCTGTATATTTGTAAAATCTAATTTGTTTTTTTTTTTATACACAATGAGGGATTAGGGCTTCACTCGAGACGAGATAAGGCGAGAGTTCCTAAAATCTCGTCTCAGTCTCGTTAGTTGTGAAAAAATTACACTCAATCTCGCTCTCGTAACCGTTAGTCTCGTCTCGCTCTCGTATCTGTTTGTCTCGTCTAGTCTCGTTTCATTTATTCAAATATCGTTCTTGCTAGAACCTATTGTTAAGAGGGTCCAAAACGACGGTCATTAAATTTATTGTAACGTGATTATTTGTTACATAGATAATTGTTATGTAACAAAATACAATTTTAAAATACTGTCAACATTCATACAGGTTTCAATATTTAAAGTTAAAGGTTACGAAAGAATGATGATTCTTTGGTAGTTATGTTGAATTACATGTGATCTATAAAATACATGTGTGATATAATTGTATATATTGCCGTCGGTTTTAGAATTTCAATAGGTGTGTATTTGTCAGGTTTGTGAAATTTATGGAATATTCCGGTGCGTTAAGTTTAGTTATTCTAGGCATAGAATATGTAACTGTGGCGCGGCAGTAGATAAATGGAACATAAATAAACAATTAAGTTCCAATCTACCTGCACATCAGGAAACCTAGCAAAATCAATGCTTGGAGTTTCTGCGAATGGACGACTTATTACGCGAAACTCCACTATTGATTGACATTTCTGGTTCTCGTACTAGAACATATTGGAACGGTGAATTCAATTTTTTTATGTGCACAAAACTAATGAACTATTGTTTAGCTCCTGACGTATACAGCAAAATGTATATTCACCCGACGAAAAAAAAAATCTATTCAAATAAAAAATTATGCTTTGTGAATAGACTTCAGTTCGGTATCGAATTTGAATTTCCTAACGACAAAATACACACCGGACAAAATATTTTATAGATTATTTAAAAGCATGTGCATGGCACACATCCGCGGTCGATTCTTGTCATGCACCACACATGAAACACACTTGTGTTTTATACTGACCTAATAACAATTCACTTTATTCTAATCGTTACCTAGTTCATACACATACTACATTCAATTTATTTTCTTTACAACAATATTTTTCATTTAGTAAATACATACATCTTAAATATCTTATAATGACTAATAATAAGTTGTTGATAATAGTTATAGCAAGTTTCAATATATAAATACTTCATTCAATTAACATAAACTTATAGGAAGGAGACTGAATAGGAATAATTTGCCACGATGCTACATAAATTTGTGTTCACAACGAAAAACAGTAAACAAATAATATAGTAGACTGACTGTAAAAGTTTATGTGAATAAAAACAACTAACTAGTATAATCTAGATTTATATGGTATAAATGTAGATTAGATTAATTAAATTTCCAACGATATCCACCGAAAACATGCTCTATGCGAAATATGTTTTGTTTAAAAATAAAATAATGTTTATTTTTGTGTAGAGGCTCTCGAAATATTTGTTTACAGCACGAAATATTTGCTGTTAGGTCTCATATTTATCTCACAAATATTTCACATTTTATTATATTATGAACAAATATTAACAACAAATTATTACCAACAATAAATGTTACTTGCAAACAGATACCAAAACAGTCTAATAAATATTAATTACATCTGGAAGTCGAAGCTTAATGCAACAAGGATTTCACATAAATGGATTAATATACTTGCAGTTATTATGGATTGCAATAGTATGGACAATCTATGCTTGAAACTAGTATGTAATTTTGAAACTACAATTTAGAAGACGATGAGGCAAATTCTTTAAACTGTGATTACATAAATTGGCGCGAAAGTCATCATCTTTTTGTTTACTATATGGCATTTTACGTTAAACTTAAGACATATAGTTTTCATATAGAGTTTCACTGATAATAAGTAATATATGAGCGATAAATTAGCGATAAACGACCGGCGCGCCGTGCAAAAATTCAAATCTCGGCACATTTTAATGCGAAAGGAAGGAGCCAACAGCGCTTGTTAAATTAGGAATCTGGATGGGCGTAACAAATTATCAACAGCAGTAGGGAAAGATGATGTGTTCTAGGCCACGCCTCCCGCCTCCCGAACTTGACCTCGACACTTCCGGTTTTCCGGGTTCGACTTCCGGTTTCGACTTCCGGTTTCCAACTCCCGGTATAGACTTCCGGTTTTAAACGGGAAAATTCAAAATTTGACGCGGGCAGGTAAATTCAAAATTGGGTGTGGGAGGGTGGAAACATATTAAGAGTTTGACCTAGTTTTTGACCCGTGCAAAGAATTGTGAGAAAGTTAAAACCGTCGAGTTAGCATTCTCCTGTTTAACTTATACGTAAACGCGAGTGCAGAAATAATAAACGCCTCATAATCAGTTTCTTAGAATTGGTATATGTTTATTCTAGAAACGTGAGCGTAGAAACACTGTTTCTTGGAATTAATGTGTTTACCCTATTACGAGTTTAACATAGTTTTTGATGAATTTATGCAAAAAATCCTGGGAAAGTTAAAACTGTTAAAAGCATATTCCTGAACGTGACCGTAGAAATAAACATTGCTAGTTTCTTGGAATTGATCTGTGCTTATCCTACGTGACCGTAGAAATAAACACTGTTTCTTGGAATTAATATGTTTATCCTATTAAGAGTTTGACCTAGTTTTTGACCCGTGCAAGTGAATCGTGAGAAAGTTAAAACCGTCAAGTTAGCATTTTCCTGTTTCATCTTGTCTAGATGAGTCATTGACCACGTGACACATACGACGAATTAGACTCAATAAGCCAATCAACTTATTGAGTCTAAATACTGAATATTCACCCTACACCTCCAAGAAGATAAAGTTGGAGCCGCAGACAGCCAAATAATTTCTGTGAAATATACAATCAACAATACCTAATAAGGCTAAGGTATGCAGTAGATCTACGATCACAGAAACACCACCGAGCAGAAGTGATGCCGGTCCAGCAGAAAATCATCCAAGCTTGTGTCAGTTTAAGAACACAGTGATATGCTATATAATTGATGGTTAAGGGATTGATGTAGATAGCATTATTAGTAAATTGAATAGCCGTTGTACGAGATTGTCCGGCGGTTGGAGAATCATGACACTCATGCAGAATTTCTAATATAACAAAAACAGCTTCTTCATCATCGTTATCGCCATTATACTTGTAGAATCTGTCGCCATTATACTTTGTAGAACTTGTAGAATCAATTATAGATGTAGAATCCCATTAAGTAATAAATATCCACGTTCTGTCCATCGAGTAAATTCTTCGGAATCTTCGCCGCTTTCAAAACAATCAACATTTTTTTTTTAATTTCAGGATCGGACAATTGTTGTTCTCTAAGTTCTTCCGCTGAAACTGTTGGTAAATGTACGGTAACATTACATATTGTGATTTCATCATTGGGAGAGGGTGTCTGCTACAACGTTCGCTCGACCGGGGGGTGTAGTCAATGTTCAACTCATAAGTTTGCAATGCTAAAGCCCAGCGTGCGAGTCGCCCACTCGGTGATTTCAACGTCATGAGCCAACGGAGAGGTTGGTGATCCGATATCACAGTCACGGTAGTTCCCTCGACGTAACCGCGGAACTTCTCCATTGCCCAAAGAACTGCCAGAGCCTCGCGCTCGGTGGTGCTATAGTTTTTTTCGGCTGCGGTGAGCAGTCTACTCGCATATTCAATGGGATGTTGTTCGGGGAGCTCCCCCTGGAGTAGAACTGCCCCTAAAGCTTATGCGCTGGCGTCGGTTCTCAGCACATACGGTTTTGCGGGATCTGCTTGTTGTAGAACTGTGCAGTCGTGCAGCAATTTCTTCAGAGTACTGAATGCTTCTTCTTGCTCAGAACCAAATCCACTTTGCCTGCTTCTTAGTTAGGTCGCTAAGGGGGCGTGCAATACTTGAGTAACCTGGCACAAATCTTCGGAACCAGGATCCGGTTTGTAGAAATGTCAATAATCGTTTGACATTTTGAGGTCTTCTCATGTCAGCGATAGCGGTAATCTTTTCGGAATCGGGTTTAATACCTTGTGGTGTTATTAGATGTCGTAAATATTTGATCTCAGATGCAACGAAGCCAGATTTGGTACGATTGGCGTGAAGATTGAATAGCTGCAATCTTTGGAACACACGTCGTAAATCTTCAAGATGTTCCTCGAAACTTGAAGAGAAAACCACTATGTCATCCAAGTATGCTAGAATGAACATGTCCTTTAAACCCGAGCGAAATCGATCGATCAGTCGTTGGAATGTTGACGGCGCATTTCTCAACCCAAAAGGCATTCGTTTCCATCTGAAATTCCCAAAGGGTGTAGTAAATGCTGTTTTATCTCTGTCTTCCAACTTGACGGGGACTTACCAAACTTGCCAATATCCGGCTTTTAAATCTAAAATTGACATACATTCAGATTTCTTTGTGGCATGCAATAATTCGTCAATCCTGGGCAGAGGGTATCGATCTGGGATGGTTATAGTATTAAATCGTCGATAATCGACGCAAATGCGATATGACCCATCCTTTTTGGGAATTAAAACGACAGGTGCAGCGTACGGAGACTCGTATTCTTCGGTAACGTCGTTGGATAACATTTCGTCTAATTCACGTTGTAAAAAGTCTTTCTTTACAGGAGATAATCTATAAGTAGTATCATCGGAAAGGGTTATTCTATGTTCTGCAAAAGACGTAGGTTCTTTGTTAGGTGCAAATACAGATTCGAACTCAGAAAGAAGCTGCGACATCTTTACTGTTTATTCCTTACTAAGATGCTGACCTTCATCGGTGCGAAGGAGATTTTTGACTTCATGTATTTCAAGTACGAGGACAGCGTTGCCTACTTCACCGAAAAACTTGTGTCGTTTTTCAGGATTGTGCATGAAATACCATTCGTTGTTGCCTACATCCAAGTTGATTTTTGCATCTTGAATGAAATCTACTTCGAGAAGCATTCTACTTTGAGTGAATTCTGGTATAGCAATTACGTTAGTTGGCACAAGACGACTATTTATGAGAATTTCGACCGAGAATGTTTTTGTTACCCCCTTACTACTCTTACCGTCTGCTAACTTCATGTCCATTTTATCTTCAATATATTGATGTCCTCGTGCCATGAGGATATTATATAATTGAACCCCTGCAATTGTTCTTTTCGATCCTGTATCTAAACATGCTACCCCGTTTAGACCTAGGATCACAATTTGTACCATAGGTCGACAGGTTGTTTTGTTATCGGTCGGTAAATTAGTAGAAAAGAAATCTAATGCGGAAGATGAATTATGAGTGGATGTAGCATCAGTACAAGTGGGACAGTTACTCCGTGCATACCCAGGTGCTCCGCATCCAAAACAGGTGAGCTGTGGTTTACTGGTTGCCTTCTTTAAATCGGCTGCTGGCTGCTTACTACTCGGTTCCTGGTCGGCTCTGCTGTTCTTCTTTCGGCAGACCTCCTCGGTGTGCCCGAAGAATTAGCAATAGGCACACTTGGGACGAAGTTTCTTCTCCGACTCGGAATTTTGTCAGCCTGCTCGGTTTGTGAAAGTGGTGATTTCACTTCGCGTGGCGCGTATTCAATGTATTTAGCGCGTTTCAACAGAACTTGAAACGATTCAATATCTGGTGTTAATCTTTTGCGTATGTTATGAGTCATTAGTCCACACAATATCAATTTGTGCGTGTTCCGGTAATTTGTATGGCAGTTGTGCTAGCAACGATCGTATGTAACACACAAAAAGTTTGCTTGATTCATTATGATGTTGTTCGCGGCGAAATATTTCTCGGAAAATTAAGTGCGGCGATAATTTTCGCGAAAACGCATCTCGTAATGCTCCGATTGCAGCATAAAAATTTTGAATCGTGTCTTTTATTCCTCGCCACCACGTCGCGGCGGTACCCTCAAGCAACAATGATATGCCACGTAGGACGTTATCGTCATTAACGGAAACACAATCTTTGAATGTTGTCACGGCATCAATAAATGCATCAACGTCCGATTTGTCACTACCGTCAAACCGCGGTTCACTTACAAGGGGACCGTATGATAAGGAAATCACCGATTCGATTCATTTTTAGTACACGCGTAGGTGATGACCAGGAATATAACAGGTGCAAGTAGTAAGACGCAATACTCATCCGTTTCCGAGAAATTAATTAATTGAGAAATGGCTCTCAACCTGGCTTGCAGTCAAATTGTGCAACGACAGGACATCGTTCATGAACGTCAATAAAGTTTGCTTTGCGATAGACGTTTTAAAAAATCCGTGCAAATGCAAAATTACGGCATTTATTACATGCTCAAGATGCCGTAATAATTATTGTTTTCCCTGCTTCTATGACGAATATCATCCAAGTTCGTGCAGTAATACGTCGCTCGAACAGGACGATATTGAATAGGGTAAAATAAATTTTCACTATATTATGGAAGAGGGATGTAAGTGGCAAATAATATAGCGACATCATCCGGTTATACGTGGAGCGATTCCAAGATGCTCGGGAAGTTTTCAGGAGGTCAATTGACAAGTTAACTTAATAGTGCTTGCTACGTCCGTTTCCTACGTTAAAAAAATATTTACAATTGATTCCAAAATAAACATTATTCAAGACACATCAATTTGTAAAAAATGTGAAATATTTGAAGAAAAAACGCAAGCACGCTGGCGGGTTCGAACCTGCGACCTCGCGCTTTTTCGATGCGCGACTGTTAGCGTTGTACCACTCGCTTGTTCAATTTTTGTTAACTTATAATGCAGACGAACGCACTAAAAATAATTAATTTCTCAATTAATTAATTTCTCGGAAACGGATGAGTATTGCGTCTTACTACTTGCACCTGTTATACTCCTGGTCATCACCTACACGTGTACTAAAAATGAATAAAATCGGTGATTTCCTTATCATACGATCCCCTTGTTAGAGAAGTTCCCGGAAAACTGGTTAACGGTTAACGTTTCGGCATTTATTCTCGCTGATGCTGTAACTTGTGACAATAATTCGGCAAACTGTTCGTTTGTAAGAGTTACAGCTAGAGTTGCACTGCATTCATCTTTATATATATATATATATATATATATATATATATATATATATATATATATATATATATATATATATATATATATATTTTAAAACACTATTCATCTTTATATAAATACTATTCAAACAAGTTTAAACATATGATTGTAAGCAATCTCTTTCTTTTTTTCTCTCGATAAAGAAAAATTGTATTCGCTAGTTTCTCATAGAGATATAAAATTAGTTTTGTTCCTCATATGAGTAGTAGATAAAATCTAGAAATGATTACATTGCATAGATTTTTCTTGAAAGATTAAAAGACTATTTAAACAAATATAGACAGCAGATTGTAAACAATAAATGTTTTATATCTCTCGATTAGGAATGATAAGACAAGATTGGAAAAATTGTATTCGCTAGTTTCTCATAGAGATATAAAATTAGTTTTGTTCCTCATATGAGTAGTAGATAAAATCTAGAAATGATTACATTGCATAGATTTTTCTTGAAAGATTAAAAGACTATTTAAACAAATATAGACAGCAGATTGTAAACAATAAATGTTTTATATCTCTCGATTAGGAATGATAAGACAAGATTGGAATTGTTTCTTCTACAATTGATTCTCATGGAGATATAAAATTAGTTTTGTTTTTAATATGAGTAAGTGATTAACAAGGATTAAGATGCATAGATACTACAAAATCATTTTTCTTTTATGATTGTACTTAAAAGAATACCCAAGCAAGATTAGACCAGTGATTTTAAGTAATGAAGGTTTGATATTTCTCGATATAGAAAGATGATACCAGAAAGGATTCGCTAGACTCTCATAGAGATATAAAATTACTTTTGTACTTGATATGAATAGTAGATGAAATCTAAGACTATTCAAGTAAGTTTAGGCAAGGGATTGTAAGTATTCATGATTTGTTATCTCTAGGTATAGAAAGATGAGACAGGTTTGGATATTCGTATTGAAATACAAAATTAGTTTTTTTCTTGGTATGAGTTGTAGATAAAATCTAGAAAGTTTTAAATAATGCAGATACTAAGATTTAAGTATTAAGTATAAAAAAACAAAATATTGGACTCTATCTATCCAACATAGTCAATCATTTTAAATTTCTTGAGTATATTTTATGTATCTAATATTGTACGTTTAGATTAATCTGGTTTTCCAGTAAGAAAAAATTCATAAACTGAAATATTACAAAAATATCGCTGGATATATGTATTTTGTGTATAAATTTCAATAAAAAAAGACTGTAAACATCCCCAACCGTGAAATAATCTTATCATATAAGGCAGGGAAGGGAAAAAATGTTGAGAGCGATGCATCGCTGGCTGCGCGCAATATTGAAACAGTTTGCGAGTTTTTTGTTGATATTTCAAACGCTCTCAATGTATGATCAAATTCGAAAATTCTTTTTTTTTATAAATAAATTAATTTATAGTTAATCACTAAAACGGGTGGGGTGGGAATTTCCACAATTTAAATTTTATCATTATGTATTGAATATTAATATGAAATGCTAATTCGCTTGCATCGACATCAATTTTATTTATTTATCATAATTTATATAGTTTTTAATATAAATCTGCACGTAAATGCATAAATATAAATTATTTAATATATATATATAATAACAAATTTAGGTTGAAACATTGTGATTTAAGTTTTAATATTTGTTTTATGATATTTACATATTCGATGAGCACTAAATATTTATTAGTTTTTACTTTTCCTATAATCATATATTATTTAAAGTTGCTATTTTTGAATGAGATAAAACTTCGTAAGTACTATTCTCCGACAAGAAAATATATTGCACTACAAATATTTTGAAAAACAACAAAATATGTATACTAACAACCAAGTGTAAGTGAACAAGAAAACACTTCTTCTATCTGCCCCACTTCCATCTACCCCTTAACTAAACCTGGGTTCAAATTGAATACAATAAATAGTCTTGAAGAATAAATACGAATAATAAAAAATTAATTATGCAGAATAAATTCGAAAGCGCGAGAAAATCCCATTTTATCCCCATTGAGCAAACTTAATAAAAACAATAAATAATTCATTTCGGTATTGTTTAAGGAATAGTTTACTCTAAGCGCTTTAATCTATCCATTGCATAAATGATACATATTTCGGGTAAAGTGTATTAAAGTATTGTTAGTGTTCAGCTTTAATGTATACATTCGCGTTTGTTGACAAACTCGTATAAATTATCCTGGCACTTATCCTGCGGTGCATTGCACAGAATGCAAGTCCAAGTCATTGTCGCAAATGTCAGACATTCAACTGCATATACATATATTTTTGCCCTTAATTAGAGGAAACGCTTGAATTTTCCGCTGAAAAATCTAAAAAAAAATCTTCCGCAAAAATTATTTACCATGTAGTATTTTCCAACGATACAATTAATTTACATACTGCAAATACCTAATGTAATTCAACCCTTGAACAAGAATAGAGAAATAGGTCCATATTTTATAAGATAGATTCAAGTTAGTTGCATTTAAATACATTAAAAATAAACTGTATTTGCAGGGGAAATGAGTTTGAATAATTTGCAATCAACATGTATTTTGTCGTTGTGTAAGTACAGCAAAAGCTGGATTTATTATTCTATTAAACATGTTTTTCCATATTTTTATTTAATTAATTTCTAAAAAATTTATGCACACAATGCAAATTTTATTGAAATTTTAAATTAGCGAACCGTTCGAATTACACCGTCAAACTCAGATAGCTGTAATTAGTTATGTCATATCTGCATTTTTTTAATACTAGAGAGATAAAAAAATATTAATAAAAGGAACATAATTTACGCCAAATTGATATAAAAAATTATATAAAATAATATTTAAAAAATTAAATTAAAAATCTGCCATTTACTTTCGACAACCGTTAATCTAACAAGTCTAACTAATAACTATATTGGTATGTACCTATTATGCAAATTCTATTTACTTTGTTCCTATACCTAAAATCAAGAAACAAAACCATATGTACATTAGGGTGGATCCATTTTTTTTTCGTTTTTCAAAAATGCTCGGCATTAAAAAGATATTGATTCTACAAGATTTTTAGATCTTTTCAAGGTGCTGTTAATTGATATGTAAGGTTTTATTACATTTTTTTAAGTTTTATTGCCTTCGGACTGTTCTAGAACTATTTAACTAAAGTAATTTTTTTATGTCACTTTACTAATAATTTACTTAAATAATTCATATCAGATTCCATGCGTAATAGTCTATAGCAGGGGTCTACAAACTACGGCCCGAGGGCCACATCCGGCCCGCGGACAGATTTTGTCCGGCCCGCGGAGAGCTAGCATACTTGAAAACTTCTTTTAGAGAACATATTTTTTATAGCAAATTAAATTTAGTTTACTGAAGTATTCTAATTTTATGTTGAATAATTATTAATATGACATCTACATTGATATGGTCATGGCTAACTACTCATAACATTGTTGTAGGCTTATTGTTATTGTTTTTGTGATAAGTTGGATAAAGAAACACAGCATTGTAAGGAGTAAAGACATGTATAATATGCAGAAAATTTAACTTCAGTATATAATAACTAACAAATTATTGAAATGAATCCAACTAAAATTTTATACATTTTAAATAAAAACATAACTTATAACAAGCATAATGACATATGAAATAATAATGAAATTTATGTAATTGAGATTTTCCACTGACAATAGTTTGTAGTTCTGGACTAATTTTACTTGTACCAATTATTAAAAGAGATTTAGGATGCTCATCAGTTAATTTAGATCTGTAAACATGTTTTGTGTACTTCATTTTGGAGAAGGTCTTCTCACACAAATAAGTAGTACCAAAAGCAGAAAACAGCCCACGAGCAAATTTATGCAAATTATCAAATTGTGACAGTGGAAGACACCAGTCGAAGAATTCCAACAAAGATGAGTTTTGATATTTGTTCTTAATTATATCACTGCACTGTAGATCAATCATTTCCATTTGAACTTCCGGGGCAAGGGTTTCAATGTCAGTATCAAAAGGATTCTGAAAAATCTTAATTTGATTCGCAATGGCATCAAAGTCCGAGAAACAAAATTTATCGAGTGTCAAAATTTATTTTCAAAGCACTCAAAGTTTCGATTGCAAAATCGATAGGAAACTCAGTCTCAGTGGTGTGGCTGAATATTTCACATGTTTTAAAATGTGAAAAACATTTACTTTGTAGTTGTGATTGAAACAGTATCAATTTATTCCGGAATGATTTGATATTAGTGTATAAATCAGGAAGATGCTGGTTTTCTCCTTGCAATCTCAAATTCAGTTCGTTCACATGTTTTGTCAAATCAACATAGAATGCTAACTTCCACAGCCATGCGTTGTTTTGTAATTCAGTAAGAGGGTGATGCTTTTCATTCAAAAAAATTTCGATCTCTGCTCAAAGTTCAAAAAAGCGCTGAAGGACTTTCCCACAACTAAGCCAACGTACAGCAGTATGATAAGGTAAGTCATTTTCTCCAATCTCTTCAATAAATTGTCGGAATTGTCGGTGATTCAGCCCAAAAGATCTGATAAAATTGACAGTTGATATGACTGGTTTCAGAACTTCAGACATATCCAAACATTTTCCGCACAAAGACTGTTGATGAATGATACAATGTAAGACTAATGGTTTTGTACCACCGTCATTTTCTACAGCCTTTGACACAAGAGCGACCACTCCTTTATCTTTCCCACTCATGTTTTTGCCTCCATCAGTTGTAATACATTTCAAGTTTTTCCATCGAAGGTTCTTTTGATTAATGGCCATTTCAACTCCTTTAAAAATACCTGTACCAGTAGTTGTGCCATGAATACTATACATATCAAGAAGTTCTTCATGCACTTCATAGCTTTTATCTACTCCTCGAATATAAATCAACACCTGAGCAGTATCTGACACATCCGTTGACTCACCCAAGGCCAAAGAAAACCACTCTACATTTCAATTTTTGTCGAATAGTTGAGATGATATATTTTCAGCGATGTTTTCTACCCTTCGAGCCACAGTGTTTGCTGACATACTGACAGTTTTTAATAAATTTACCTTTTCAGGGCACATTTCTTCGGCTACTGCAATTATGCATTATTTGATCATTTCTCCATCGGTGAATGGTTTTCCAAGTTTTGCAATTTCAAGAGCCACACGAAAGCTGGCACGAGTTGCAGCCTCTTGTTCAGTTTTGAGTTTTGTAAATGAAGATTGCTGCGATTTCAATCCGCGCTTCATAGCTTCGAATTTTTATGTCCGCAAACTTCCTGTATATTTTGAGTAATTTTTAAAATGTTTTGTTTCATAATGACGTTTAATGTTATATTCCTTGAGAACGGCTATGCTTTCATTGCAAATCAAACATAGCGCCTTGTTACTGGACTCAATTACGAAATACTGAATGTTCCACTGATCTTTGAATTTTCTGCATTCACTATCAATTTTTCGCTTCTTTTCCATACTACTAAATGACACACAAAAGCATCAATTCAAATCAAAATACTGTTACAAAGATGTCTTAAACTTAAACACGCACAAACACGTTTTAAGGAGGTACGCACTATTTTATTTCACAACAGTGTCATAGGAACTGACTTGTGGTTGCGCCACTAGCCTTCTTATATATTCCAATTACTGCCATCTAGAAGTGAGTGGAAGACACCAGAACTTTCTCAAACCAACGAGATTATTCTGTACGTGCTATTAGCGCCATCTGTTAGCGATAGAAGGTACTACCTATTTCCGCTTGTGTCCACCAGATGTCGTGTCACGTTACTCCTCATGGCTCGTACTCTACGACTAATCTAGAAATTACAGATAATGACAGGATAATTAATAATATGCAGTGTTGCCGTTTTGCGGACTTTAGTCCGATTTGCAGCCTTTTTTAAACGTTGCGTACTTTTTCCGACATTTTTTTTACTATTTCACTTTTTACCACCGGCAACAATGATAATATGGTTTTGGCCCTCGGAACTTACTGGCGTAATCAGTATGGCCCTAAGGCAGGAAAGTTTGGAGACCCCTGGTCTATGGTAATGATAAATGCGAAATTGTTTGTTCAAAGACTTTAGTGTAAAGTCAAAGAAGGATGGAGGGGTGGGGTGCGGGGAAAGTTGGGAACTTAACTGAAAGCTTCCCAGGGAATAGTTGTACGTTTAATTTTGGGACGCTGAATCGATTGGTGAAGACTAGAAGTCTCTGTGGTGAGCGGTTCAAAAGTTATGACAGCGTCAAATCAGTAGGAAACGTGTGATTGTGTACAGCGAAAAAAAATATAAAATTTGTAACTTTAGAGCGAAATAAACTTGAAAACCGTTTTCAGCACTTCGATTTCCTTCGTGTAACCAAAAAAAAAATGACGAAAAAAAATTGCAAAAAAAATTTCGACAAAAATTTTCCATCATTTCGTTCAAAAAATATATGCTTTATCGGTTTTTTTCGATTTTTTCGGAAACGGTAAAGAGCAGCGAAATTATTTTGGGCACACAGAAACTACACGACAAGACGAACAAGTAAATGTGTAAATTGTCCGGATATATTCAATAATTTGTCGATAAATTTCAAACTGAAATTTACCCGATTCTCGAATTTCTGAGTAGATATCTCGGAAACGGTTGCAGATAATTAAAAACGAATTGCGGCATCGTTTTCAGAAGATCACTTTCATCACTTTTTTTATAGGCACAGTAAGAGTGTCCGCAGGAAATTCACGACTTTCCGAGATCTCCACTAGAGCGTCGAAATTACATAAAAATTTCTTCGATTTTTGCAGGCGAAAGTGAACCGAAAGAGCGAGCGAAATATAATTTGCATATCTGTAATCAGCAGCAAAAATGCTTTCAGAAACGTTTTTAAATTTTGCCGTGGCTCAAAAAATAACGATTTTTAAAAATTCGATTTTCTCGCATTTCGACATTTCCTCGGTCTAAACTTCCCGAGTTGATGGTATTTCTTAGCTCAAAGCTTCTGAGGGAATATTATAAACTTTCTCCGACTAATTTTGGGACGCTGAATCGATTGGTGAAGACTAGAAGTCTCTGTAGTGAGCGGTTCAAAAGTTATGTGTATAAAATTTGTTTATTTGTAACTTTAGAGCGAAATGAACTGGAAAACCGTTTTCAGCACTTCGATTTCCTTCGTGTATCCAAAAAAAAAATCACGAAGAAAATTTATAAAAAAAAATTTCGACAAAAAATTTCTATCATTTCGTTCGAAAAATACATGCTTTTTACATGCGTTTTGAAATGAATGATTTATTCTTGGATGTGGTTTCCACACATTGCTCTCTGTTTGTTAGAAATGATTTTAGCCAATTTATCGATTTACCACGAATTCACAATATATACAATTTGTTTAATAATTGTTGGTGTGATACGCAATCAAAAGCTTTCGACAAATCGCAAAAAATACTGACTGGATGTTTGCCCCCTGTCGATCTCTTGTAGACTTTTGCTATATAATTCAGTGATTGCCGTCGAGGTCGATTGTTCTTTTCGAAAGACGTTTTGTTCTTTGGGCATTTTGAAGAAATTTTTAAGGAAATTTTGGGAAGAAGTTGGTTCTTCTCGATAAATGATAAAAGCCTGTGAAGCATGCAGCACTTTAGACATAGATGATAGCAGAGCTATTGGTCTATAGTTATTTAGGAGTGTTTTTTCTCCTCGATTGTGTATTGGGCAAATTTTGGCATTTTTCAAAATTTCAGGAAACTTCCAATTCAAATGACCGGTTAACAGTGTTATAGGCTTCGCTAAAAGATCTATATATAATTTAAAGATGTTGCCAGGTATTGAATCTAGACCACTTGTAGATTCATTTTTAAGTTTACCATTTATGAGCCATATTATTTCATTTTCAGAAAAATCGTCCAGATATAGCGTTACCGTGCAAACCATGCAAAAATTGATTACCGTGCAAAGCGCTATATGAAAAATAGTGACTGCAGGGAAAATAATTGTAATTAGTTCAATAATAATTGAATCTCATTTAAACGAGTGCAATATAAATAAACGCGGTTGTACTATAAAATTAATAAAACTCACTTGAAGGCCAGAGTCGAAAAGTTCGCAGACTTAATCGAGAATGGAAGGTATAAATCTTGAAATGAAACGGCAACTGAAGTTTCTTTTTTGTTTTTAAGGCTAGACAGAAGTAATTTATACTCGTAGTTTTAATACATGTTGAGACTTAAAATTAGAAGCTTTTTTTGCGAAACATTTTGCTCTTGGTCTTTGGTTGAACGGGGAGAAATTAATGGATTTTAATTCTGTCCTCAACTTCAACTATTTAATTATATTAAATTCTTTTTGCAAAAACCGTTGTGTATATATATATATATATATATATATATATATATATATATATATATATATATACATGTATACATGTATAGTAAAAGTTATTTTTGAATGTCCTGGTTGTGACAAGCTTTTCCAGCACAACTATTATTTAACTCTGTAAATGGGATTACACAAAAACTCAAAAAAAGTCTAATTTAAAAAGAACTATTTGTTTTTTTAGGGGAGTTTCATCAAATATAAATTAACGTTGCCGAACGGGGCAGAGTTTTGTGATTCCATAAAACACTGTCTATACATTTTCCTGTTTGTGCGTTCATATGTCAGTTAGCTGGGTCACAATACTGTGGCTCATGTCTGTTTGTCTTTCGGCAAAAACTGTCTCGTTTATATTTTATTTCCTGAAGCCTGAGCGAGCTTCCTCTCTCACATACGGTTTCAATTTTCATGAAAATCTGTCAACGCGTTTTAGAGTGGGAGTCCTGACCACACATTGACAATTTCGAAAAGATAAATTTGTCCACCCTAAATGGACAAAACTGTAATCATAACTGAACTAAATGTATCTAAAAATATAACCTACTCACAGTTTCACATCAAAAATAAATCCATTTTAAATGAAATTATTAACCTACTATTTGCTTTTAGTCGTTATTGAAGTTAAATTTTAAAAAAAAGGCAAGTAATATTTTTATGAAAATTACGTAAAATTATACAAAAATAAATACTTTGTGTTGGTGGGAGTTAAAAATATGGACAAAGAACTACAGCCAAAAGAAAAAAAAAACATAATAAAACTTTTTTGTTTATGAATATTCAGTTCATTATCCTTAATAAAAAAAGCTTTTTTGTTCATCTTTCCTCTTTATAATATTTTTACCAAGTATTTAAGTATGATAATCCAGACAGCAGCAAAATACATTCACTTAGTATGTAAATACGAAAGAAAAAAGTAACTTTTTTCAACTCTCTCTCCACTTGCACTCTTTCTACTTCACAATTGATTTTTAAATTCTATAAACAAATTTTACTTAGGATCACGGAAACTTTATATCCAATTGTTGTAAACTAAACTTTACGAATTTACTTAAGAAAGTTTAGTTTTAAACGAAATAACTTGATAAATAACGATTTTGGGGAAATAAATTTTCTCGCATTTTTCGCCGAATTCATGATGCCAACTTTTAAACGGGTTATCACAGAGGCTTCTAATTTTCACCAATCCAATCCGCATCCCTAATGTAATTATACAACATAAAAAGGTTACATATAGTGCTTAAACTTTAATAAATCGCATCGACTTAATTATCAATACCTACATTGACGGACTTTTAGATTTTAATTGATATCTCGAGAAACTTTTAATCGATTTGCACAAATTTGGCCTCAAAATATGGGTAAGGAATTCTGCTAAATTATTCTGTAGTATAAACTTGCAGGGGGTTAGAGGTAATAGCGAAAAACCGTTATAAAATTGAAAAACCGCCGACGGATTGGTTTAAGTACAATAAGAATAAATCGTGCTTCAGTACTTACTGAAATCGCTGACAAAATCGCTTAGATTCCGAAACAATCTAAAAATAAAAAACATTGCTTAAATTAGAAAAACAGTGCATCTTCCGTTTTTTTACAAATATCTCAAGAACTTAAAATTGTAGCAAAATCACTGATCTTTTTTTAAGAAACTTCCAATGAAAAAAAGTAAATTGTTTGGAAAAAGTCAATATCAAAATCAATAGAAAAACTCAATTGCGAAATTTCGTATTGAAATTTTTGTATTTCCAATGCATAAATCGATATTTCGAGAGCGCTTGTAAATAATTGAAACGGATTATAGAATGGTTTTCAGGAGTTTTTTTCCATTCGATGTATTAGATTTTCCTTGAAAACTTTATTAGTTTCCCAGTTCACTGCCGGAGCGATGAAGTTTCGCCAAATTTGAGTCGATTTAACCAAATTTATCAGTAGTATCTCGTGATACGTTGATATTTGTAACCAATATAAGTGATATGTTACCGATGTAACATATTAATGTATTAAAATATTGCACTCTCGTCTCAGAGCAATATTTAAAGTTTCAAGTCCCTAGCTCAACGTTAATAAAGTAATTTATAACAAAGAATAATATCAATTCAAATTTTAAAAAAATAATTAAAAGAAGGTCTAGACAGACAGCGCCTGAAACATTCAGAGATCCTAATGTAACTAAATTATTTTGTAAGAGATAAGATAATAAATTTAGTTAGTATTTAAAAAAAAGATCTCAATAACTCTCCCTCTGTTGCGCGAAGGAGATAAGCTTTAATAGTATAGAAAGCTTCGTGTCTTGTAAAAATTCATAGGAAACTTTTACTGGAAACAGACAGTAGATAGGTTAATAGAAATGTTTGCAAAATCTTAGATATTTCATATTTTCTACAGAACTTATTTTAAGATAAGTTTTAATAAGAAGTTTTAATTATAAGATAAGATAAGTTCATGAGATAAGTTTTAATATTATAGATAGCTTTAAATAGATAGATAAAAAATAGATAGCTTTAATATTATAGATTATAGATGTCTTTATTTATAGAAACCTTTCACTGGAAACAGGATATAAATTCATAAAAATATTATTGCAAAAGTTTTCCAAATCTTATAAATACCATATTTTCTAAAGAATCTATTTGGTATACAAGATATTTTACAAGATTGGTAAATATTGACACTCAATAACGAGTGACACTTAATAACACGCAATATTTAAAGTTTCAAGTCCCTAGCTCATCGGTAATAAAGTCATTTATAACAAAGAATAATATAAATTCAAATTTAAAAAAAATAATTAAAAGGTTTTTAAAAAAACCTTAGAACATATACTTATGGAACAGGAATACAAATCATAAAATTGTGTCCAAGAAGTGAGATGCAAAGTCTCATTCTATTTCTTTGGGTCGAAATACACATGCGCGGCCTATACGTATTCTCCGATGTTGTTTTCAGTTGCCATCAGAGACAAATATCCTAACAAAAAACCTAATCAACAAAATGGGTGTATATTGCTGGCAAGGCGGCATTCGTGATAAAACCGTTTCGTACCACTGGTAAGAAAATATAATTTTATTGATACATGGTTGCAATATTGGGTTATAATATCTTTACAGATTTCCGAAAGATGTGACCCTTAGAGCAAAATGGTTAGACTTTTGTAGAATCGTGGACAAGGATCTTAAAGCCACCAGCTTCCTGTGTTCACACCATTTTACAGAAGATGACCTAATAAAGAAATTAAATTCAGTAATTTGGCAGTGGGGCAATACCATCCATTATTAATGTGAAGAAAGGAACGAAAAGAATGAATATTTGTACCAATACAATCGGTGCTGATACCCAAATTGATGCACCTACTCAAGCTGCTGAGACAGCAGTTAATGTTGCATCTACATTCATTGAAAGTAACTATTTTTTTTATGTAATCTTAAGTACAAAAGATGTATATTTCAGACTGATTGATCACCTTATCTTGATAATAGTAGTTTAACGGTGGATTTCACAAAGGATGATTGAAATATAACCCTCTATTAAATTGATATTAACCATGGCTAATTATGGTGATAACAACTGTAACTAGAGTGATATCAATTTATCTTTGGCTTATATTTGAATCATCTTTTTTGAAATCCACTCTTATTGAGTTACATATATTATATTAATAGTTGCATACATTTGCAGTCGAGCCTCGAAAACCTCCTAGAAATATTATGGAATCTCGATATGATGAATCGTGAATCGTGATATTGGCAGTCGTCACTTGAGAACACCTCGAAGTGTAAAAAGAGCTATATCTCTAACCAAATGAGTTATTTCTCAACATGTAAGGACTATTAAAACCTTGCAACAGTCACAGAACAGATTACAAACACGTATAAGAAGCTTAAAAGATTTACTAACTGAGTTGAAATGAAAGAATTTGGTTTCTGAAAATGCATTTGAAAATTTAATGGTATGTTTAAATTAATAATATTATAATTATTAAGAATTTAATTGTAATGGCTAGTTGACTTTTTTGATCTTTTAGTGGCTTAAACTACTGTAATTTTTCATGTTAATGAATACATTACTGAATTGAAGAGTATAAAATTTAAAAAATTAGATACTTTTCTTAATACTTAGGCAGGCAGCCCTGACATTATGCATGATATTTTGAAGAGGAAAAATGGACTGCGAAAAATGTACCCAGCACAGCTAAAATAGTTTGCACTGACCTTAAATTTTTTTTCTCATAAGGCATACAACTACGTCAGAAAAACATTTAAGAACCTTCTACCAGAATCTTCCACTATCTGAAAATGGTACTCTGTTGTAAATGGTCGCCCCGGATTCACAGAAGAAGTGTTTAATGCATTGAACTGCAAAGTGAAATGTAGCAAAATGCCAATTCTTTGCAATCTGGTTTTAAATGAAGTTGCAATTTGGCAACAAATCGATTATGATGGTAAGTGGTTTTATGGGTATGTCATTCTTGGTATGAATGGAGATTTGATGGTGACCATCCTCTACAAGCTAAAAACGCTTTGGTATTTATGCTTGTTGCCATAAATAGCCACTGGAAAGTACCCCTGGGATACTTTTTGATACAATCAATAAACGGTAATGAAAGAGGTAGTTTGTTAGTAAAATGTTTGGAGCTAATTAATGATACTAGAATTATTGTGAGATCATTGACGTTTGCTGGAGCCAGTGTTACCGTTAATATGTGCACCTCTTTAGGTGTCAAGTTTGAAATTGGTAAAAATTTTAAACCCTATTTCATAGATCCGGTAACCCAGAACAAGATTTATTGTTTCTTTGATCCTTGCCAGATGATAAAATTAATCAGGAACTGTTTAGGAGACAAGTTAATTTTATCATGTGGTGAAGAACAAATCTTATGGGAAGACATATTTCTTGTTTCAAAATTACAAGAGCAAGTAGGATTAAAAGCTGTCACTAAAATATCAAAGAAGCATATTGCATATCAAAGCAATAAAATGAATGTGAGGCTGGCAGCACAGACACTTAGTGAAAGAATCAGTTGTGCTTTACTATTTATTGAAAGTTGTCGACCAAATTTTTTTAAATCACCAAAACAAACGGTAAAATTTTGTAAAATTTTCAATGATGCTTTGATATGCTAAATGTCAAGTCTAGATTTTCTAAATTAAAAAAATGCCATGTTGCCCTCTCAGAAGATAATTTTGACGAGTTGAAAAGTTATGCACATACCATAGATCAATACATTCTTGAAATTAAAGATGACAAAAATATTGCTATTTTACTAGGAAATCGAAAAACTGGTTTTGTTTTGATGTTTGATTTGTTTCAAGATCTAAAGTGTTACGGTCTAAAATATTTATTGACCTTTAAATTAAACCAAGACCACTTGGAAACGTTTTTTAGTGCACTAAGAAATAGGGGGGATTCAGTAATAACCCTAGTGCAAGACATTTTGAGGCTAGCTATAAAAGGCTATTGGTGAGGCATGAAATAGCTGCTTCAGAAATGGGCAACTGTCTCATAAATAACGACCAACTTTTATATGTAACATCAGGAAACCCAAGTAGTGTTGATGAAATTTTCTCGAGAGGATGAAAATGAAACTGATGCCGACATATTATTTGACCACGACTATTTAACCATGCTATGGTCATTAAGCCCTTTCGTTAATAACGTAGTGTCGCACATCAGTGGATTTGTGGTAAGAAAAATATTAAAAAAGGAAAGTTTTTGCAATATATGTAGAACATTTTTATAAGTACCGTCGTCTCTGAGTTGACCAAATCCTTCAGACGACGTTATCATAATTTCTCGCATAACGGAGCGTACAATAAGAGAATTAAATGTTTTAATTTTTAATAAACCTAATATAGATAATATTATTGTAAATATAGTATTTCAAATTGTATATAATAAAGTATTTTTAAGCGAGGCTATGTGTGAGCATATTTTAGAACAAGATGCGTTTGACAACCACAATGTCTTGTTAATTAAAAAAATTATTGGCGTCTTTGTAAAATTGAGATTGTTTCATGAAGGGAGATGCGCCACCCTTGCAGAAAAAAAAGAATATATTAGGCATAAGTATAGTAAATTGAGACATTTTAAAAATCAATAATGTACAGTAGATTTAGAATTGGTAACACCATACTACTTTATAGATGATCATGTATAATAGACATTAAATTTAAAAAACCAAGAACTTTACAACAACAATTTTACAGTGATTTACAATCAATACCGTGGCGAAATATTTATGATTTAACTGATGTAGATTGTAAAGTTGATTTTCTATGTAAAAATATTCATATCAATAACTAAGCCGTATGCTCCTTGGCTTACGGATACTTTATGAGCTGCTATAAGCTTTATAATAATATAAGGGATAGGGACAGGGCTTTGAGTAAGTTTAAGAGAACTAGGGACCTCTTTGATTGGTCACAATACAAAGTTTTGAGAAATGGTTTCACACTGGCAATAAGGATGGAGGAAAAAAGCTTTTTGTCAGAATTCTTTCCAAAATAAGAAACCTAAAGACTTATGGGCTGACTTAAAACGACTAAATTTTAGTAAAAAAGTTCGAGAACAATTAGTGTTACCACCAAATTTGTCAGACCCTAATGCTATAAATGATCATTTTATTAATGCTTATCCAAAATTAGCACCTAATCAGAATCAAATACATTTTTACAGTAATAATACAAAACATAAAAATAGTTTCAATTTTAAAAGAGTAATGCAGGTATTTACTCTGATAGAATGCAATTAGTGTGTTATAATAAAGAAAACTCTGGTTTTTAAAATGTTACTAATGCTATCCCACAGGGCTCAATATTGGGCCCGAGATTATTTACATTCTATACCTTGCATTTTCCATTAGCCTATCTTTCTTGTAGTAGTCATTTCTATGCTGATGATACTCAAATGATGAATCTTCACAAGCAGTCAATGCCATAAACTTTGATTTAATAAATGTTTTGGAATTTAGTAATGATCATTGTTTAAAATTAAATAATAACAAATCAGTTGCCATGGTATTTGGAGGAAAATTGGAAAAACAACGATTTATTCAGCAATATAGTCATTATATTAATGTTCAAGGCCACAATATTCATTTTAGTTCTGTGGTGAAAAATTTAGGTCTTTACATTGACAATAATGTAAGATTTTCAACTCATGTTTTCAATGTATTCAAAAAGCTTATTCTAGTTTAAAGCTAATTTATCAAAATAGACATGTGCTTAACACTAATGTTAAATCATTATTATGTGATTTTACTGTACTATCATACTTTAGTTACTGTCATGCCATTTATGGACCATGTTTAACCGAGATGGATTCAAAACGTATTCAAAAAGTCCAAAATTCTTGCTTGCGTTTCATATTTGGCATACAAAGATACAAAGAAACTCGTATCACGTATAAAATTAAAGATAACAATTGGTATGGGGCAGACGTTATATACACACGATTTGCCAGTACCACGCAATAATAAAAAATAAATTTCCCATATACCTGTACAAGAAAATAAGATTTCGTACAGATGTGCATAACATTAATATTAGGTTTAAGGGTAAGTTTACAATACAATATAGTAAGTTTACAATACCACAGCATAAAACACAATTATTTCAGCTCTCTTTCTCATATTGCATTGCTAATATGTTAAATAATATTCTTAGTTTGTCCAGACCTAGCTTTAAGAAACTCATTTATAAGAATTGTGTGAGTAACTAATTGTAAATGGTTAATTGACCAAATTCAGGAAAGTTGTAGTAATTATTTGGCTTGGTTAGCTTTTTCTCTGTCACAAACTTTCAAATGTTATTATTTTCATTATTTTGGTTATTTTTAGTTTAATTATTTGGGTTAGTTGAACAGACGTTTTGTCTATTATTGTACGCAGGGCGAACTGAACCTCGCCCAATGGATTGCATGTTTCATTGATATTTTTTGTTTATTACGAATAAAGGCCTTTATTATTATTATAAACTTAATAAAGTCGGAACACGGTCAGAATATATAAATATATTCAACCTTTCTGGAGCTCTATAACACTAATGAGTCTTTTTAGGACTACCAAAAACAAATCTCATGTGAAATTTGTCAGTTATTTTATAGCTTTCAGTCCACCTTCGTGGCACTCAACAAAAACCAGAAAAATAACATTGTTAAGATCATGTATCAACAAGGTATCGGAATGACATGATCTTAAAAAACAATGTTATTTTTCTGGTTTTTGTTGAGTGCCACGAAGGTGGCCTGAAAGCTAAAAATAACTGACAAATTTCACATGAGATTTGTTTTTGGTAGTCCTAAAAAGACTCATTAGTGTTATAGAGCTCTGGAAAGGTTGAATATATTTATATATTCAGGCTGTGTTCCGACTTTATTAAGTTTACAGTAGATTTATTTTTATTTTGTAAAAGTTGTAATATATATTAAGTAAATATGTAATAAAGTTGTAATGTAATATTAAATAAAATAAGAGAAGTAGTTTTCTTGTTACAGTGTCAAGTTGTATTGTTATTAAATCGTACTATACTAGTACTTATACTAATAATAAAAAATACTTATTATCTTTTGATAAATCTCTTATTTTTTATGTAAACTTGTAATATTTTTCTTTAAAAAAAATAAACACTTTTTTAACTTTTTCTTTAATATATTTTTAAGAGATACAAATTATAGAACTAAGTAATACACCACCTAAAAAATAAAAAGCACCTAATGTTATAAGAATTGTATAAGTAACAATAAAAATATTTCTAAATTAAAGTTCAACCATATTTATGGTTAAAATTAAGGTTAGAAAATAAATGTTTATTTCATTTGGAGCATGCGCATAGCGAACAAAAGAAATGTTATATCTTTCCTTGTCGCACATATATTGGACACAGTTTCGGTATACGTAAGTTATACGGTATTCCTATTCCATTAGTATAAGTTCTATGGTCTAGACAGACAGCGCCTGAAACATGTCAGCATTAAAAGAAGCACTAAATAAGGTAAATTGGAATGAGTTACATACCCCATAAGATTTTCTTAACAATGTTCAACAGATACTGTCCGATTAAAAGAAAAACCATAAATAATTTTAAACCAAAAAACCAATGGTATACTAATACATTAAAAAAACCTAAAAATGAAATGGAAAGAAGTCCATTTCCTTTTTAGGTTTTTTCAGTTACACCAACGAACTAAAAACAGTGAGGTAAATAACATATACAAATCACTTAAAAAGAAATACAAAAACTTACTACAACAGGAAATAAAAAATTATAACACAAACCGTATACTAAATGCGAGCAATAAAACAAAATCATTATGGAATATACTTAGGGATAAAATGCAAAAGGATAAAAATAGTAATAAATCCATACAATACATAATGGATACAAATAACTTAAAAATAGAAAATCCTCAAAGTATAGTAAACAGGATGAATCACATTTCTGTACAATCGGAAACACAGCTGGGGCTGCTATCGTCCGTAATTATGACCTACAAAATAGAGTAATGGGGTCGATTTTTCTCAAACCCGCAACAGAACTAGAAATCCAAAAAATAGTCTCCAATATGAAATCTACTGCAACCAAGGACATTGGTGACCTAAGCATAGCAGTTATCAAGCACACAATAGATTCAATCATTCAACCGCTAACATATGCCATAAATATGTCAATGGGTGAGGGGGTCTTTCCAGCAGTACTAAAAACAGGTAGAATTGTGCCCACACATAAGAAGGGAGACTTACACGAAATGGAAAATTACAGACCTATCTTAATACTGCCGGTTTTCTCAAAAATAGTTGAGAAAGTAATTTCTAACAGGATATTGAATTATGTCAATCTTAATAACACCTAGTGCAGCGAACAGTTTGCGTTCAGGAAAGGCCTCACAACAACGCACGCCATATATAAAGTTTTGTATATGACCACTTAGATAAGAACGTCAATGTGTATTACATTTTCTTGGATCTGTCAAAAGCTTTTGACTGCGTACCACACAAATTAATGCTCTCGAAACTATCTAGATACAGCATTAGGGGTAACTGTAGCATCTTACTTGTCAGAGAGAAAACATATAAGAACTATGTATATAAATCAGGATGTTACGTATCAAATGCTGCCCACCCAAGAGTCGGTGTTCCGCAAGGCAGCATCTTAGGCCCATTATTATTCCTCCTGTTTGTTAATGATTTATCACTTTCCATAAATATACATATAATTATGATCGCAGATGATACTAGAATCAATATGGATGGTCAAAGTTTCAATGATCTGAATGCTGCAGCAAACAGCAGCCTAAATGAAATAAGTACATGGCTAGATATGAATAATCTTGTAGTAAACACATAAAAAACACACATTATTAATTTCAGAGCACCCATGGGCCTAACATCGGTTAATATAAGCGGTGAAATGATAAATGAAACAGATCACGTAAAGTTTCTTGGACGACCTCAAATGGAATCAACATATAAACTTATTGTGTTCCAAAATTGCAAAATACTCTTATATTATACACACAACTAGAAAGGACATACATCAAAATGCTTCCAAAATTGTATATATTTCATATTGCCAGTCCCAGCTAACTTATGGCATTATATTTTGGGGAAACACCAAGAGAATTACATACATTAGTATATTAAAGGACGAGTTCAGTAAGCGTGATTTTACAGCACGCGTCCAAGTTTGGTTTTTTAAAATGGACGTGATGAAAAGTGGAAAAGTTGGAAGTGATGAAAAACGCCTTACGAACGAGTTGAAATGTTGAAATTTTATGGTGGTTGGTAACAGTGATAACTGACACTTGAAAATAATTTAATTGTCATAATTAAAATGTCTGAAGAAATATCTTGTACTCCACCGGAGTTAAAAGAAATAGCTGTCAATACACTAAACAAATTATTGCCAGATAAGTCGCGAGGAAGATACGAGAAAGAATATTGTAAATATAAGAGTGGTGTGATCTACATCAAGTTAAAGTTGTATCAGAAAATGTTTTGCTTGCATATTTCGAAATACAACGTAAGAAGTATAAATCATCAACTTTGTGGTCGATGTATTCTATGTTGAGGTCCTGTATTTTTAGAAGAAGAAGATATTCATAAATTTATAAGGAACACAGATGATAAGTCCTATCTGGCTATGAAGGTGGATAAATTTGTATGTATATCTCAGCTTTGTATGGAATGGTATTCATTATAGATTGTCTTGATAATGGTGCCCTTAGACGTCAGGAATTAACAGATATGTCTGTCGATGACATAGAATACAGATCTGATTCCATCATTGTGTCTGTATCTAAAACAAAAAATTACATACCGAGAATATTTGCAATTACTGATCCTCATTGGATTGATTTAATTAAAAAATATGCTACTTAATTCCTAATAATCTTACACATAAGAGATTTTTCTTAACTTTTCATAACGGGCATTGTATTAATAGTCCAATTGGTATTAATATTATGGGGAGAATATCAAAAGACATTGCCACATTTCTTAAGTTACCAAACTCCAATCTTTATACTGGACATTGTTTCTGAAGAAGTAGTGCGACACATTTGGCCAACCATGGTGGTGATTTGTTGACAGTAAAAAATCATGGTGGATGGTCTTCTACTGTTGCGGAGGGGTATGTTGACGCTTCATTAAAAAAGAAGATTGAAATATCCAAAATGCTTGGATCCGAGCAAGCAAATATAAACTTACCTGGATGTTCTTCTAGTGCCCCACATTTGCAATTTGATGGCAACAGTAGTAGTAGTACTGTATATAATGTCCCTGGTGTGAGTGTTACTGCTCAAGAATCCAATGTAACTATAAATGTATTTAATAATTGTACCATTGAAAAGAATTTAAAATAAATATGTGTTATATCGTTTATTATCATTAATTAATTAAATTTGTGTATTCACAATTTCCACACATCTTCTTCAAGTGCCATCTCCTCTTAGAAGGTTGGCTATCATCTTAGCTATTTTCACTTTTGATGTTGTAGCTCTTAACAACTAAAAGGAACAATATTTGTAACATTTTCTTAGGTTATTTAACCAGAAAATGCATCTTCTATATCTTACATTCATCTTAGCTACATTCAAAACTTCCCGTTGCTTTCCTGATTCAATGCCGTTGACTATATCTTATAGTTTGTCTGCCTTCGGGGGCGATTTCTCACCCCCAGGACAATAGAGTGCCCTTCCGATATCATTTGATATAGGTTGATTTCTTATACTGGCGCACATTTGGTCTATTACTTAATATTAATGTATTATTATATTACTTTTCTTTTAAGTCCCATAAAGAAAGAAAAATAAAATTTGACACTAAAATAATTTGACGTTTCGAATGAAAATTTTCTTGAAACCAAATTCACTTTGTTTTTAACACATTTTTTAACACTAACACCAATCTAAAGTTAACTTTTTGTTTTTTCACTATAAATTTCTCTATATAAACTTTATCTCACTCAAAAAATACATAATTTCAAGGAGCAAATTTTTGTTGTGATTCCACACATCACATAACCTCAAAACATTCTCGCCGAAAATTTGACATCACTGACAGCTCTGAATTTCTGTGCCAACTTTGAATAAATTAACTAACTATATTACAGCACTCGGCGAGCCATTACAGCACGCATATGAGTGCTGTAATGAGTCCATTACAGACGCAAAATAGAAAAAAGGTATTTATAAACTTTTAACTTGCAAATTATAGAGATTAAGTTTTTATTATTTTACTCTACGATATATTTTTTGTTTTTATGTAGCAACGTACAGTGTCCAGGTCTGTGCCCTTCTTTCTTTCTTGTCTAATTTTAGTTATACATCATTTTTCTTTTTATTTATATAGATATCATAGCAATTAAGTTTTTATTAAATTTATTGTAAACATTTATTTTTAGTCAACGTCTTTGCCGTTATTTTACCAACATAGCATAAGTATTTTCTAATTAGCTTTAAAATATTATGTCGCTTTATTTTTATATTGACTCACCCAGGAATGTACAACATTTACTTTGGAAATAAATAAATCTTATCTTATATGACCGCATGTTCGTTCTAGAAAATACATTTATCCTTCATCTTAAAGTTAAGATAGAAATGTTTAGTACATAAACTATTTGAACAAAAGTTATCCCAATTTTGTAATGTCTATACTTGAGATTCATTCTTCTTCTTCTTATTTCGAATAGGCCTACTTTGGACCACGCTTGTTCAACTGTTGGGCTTTTATCTTTGCCCAGTATTGTCGCATCTTCTGCCGGTGTAACTCCTTTCTCTATTCTGTCCAGGGGGTACCTTTCCTTCGGGGTTTTTCCTGAAATCCACGGACTTCCTTCTACTATTCTCAGTTCTTTAATATCCTTCTCGGTTTCTGTCAACCAAGTGGTACGAACCTTCTTGTTTTGCCAGAAGGTGAAAATACGGTTGGTTAGTCGGTTTGGAGACAATCTTGCAACGTGGCCATAGAAAGCTACCCTTCTTTTCCTTGCATAGTCAGAGAGCATCTCAATATGTTCGTAGAGCTCAGAGTTATGCCGCCTTCGGAATTCACAATCTTCCTTTACCGGGCCTAGGATCTTCCTGAGGATTCTCCTCTCTCTGATTTTCAATCTCTCTACCAGACCTCTTCGGTTCAAGGAAAGACACTCCATGGCATATAGCGCTTCTGGTCGTAAGACTGATGTGTAGTGCTTAAGTTTCAGGATGCGTCACAGGCATTTCTTGTGTTCTTAGTCAGTCGATAGGCTAGTTCTAACTAGTTGACTCTCTTGGATAGTGATGCTTTTTCTGATAAGTTGGGTTCACTCCAATCGCCGAGATACTTAAATTTCTCAGTCCTCTTGATGTTTCCCTGCTATAGTAACATCTCTCTGTTTGTTTCTCTGATGTTGGTGAAGAATTCTGTTTTCTCCAGCGACACTTTGGCAGCCGGTTTTCTGAGATAATTTACCTGCATTTTTTTACTCTAAATTCATTATAAATTAAAATCGTATTTTATAGAGTTTACTTGATATTTAAACAATTTACATTTCGGGACAATTCGGATTAGATTTCAGGATTCTGAAATCAACATATGAAGTCGGAAACGTATTACCGCTTTAAGCTTTAATAGGTTTCAGCTAATTGTTGCTGCATATAAATATTTTACTTTTTAATGTAGTACTTAGAAATATGCAAAATAGATGTCTGCGAAGGTTCACAGCTTGTTCTCCATTTTTTTAAATATAGTAGTTAAACATAAAAATAGAAAAACCAAAACTTCTATGAAGGTGCAGATAAATTATTATCTTATTTCTAGAATCTATATAGATCAGAGAAGGTCAGACCTTTTTCGGCGAGAGCCAAATTTACTTCTCTGAAAATCTTTGGAGCCGCAACTCCCAAAATACCTTAACTATAAAAAAAATTAGAATTCCTGTTAAACGAATATGACAAGCGATTTTTAGATTTGGTAGCATTAAAACCAACAATTGCATTTTTATTAAATCCCTTTGAAATCCATGTGATTAGAAATAGTTTTAAAATGGAGAAATGTTTACTGCCTGAAACGGCAGCAGAAGAATTAGAATTAATAGAGTTGCAAGAGGACCAAACTTTTCAAATGTCCATAAATCGGGAAACTCGATTAATGAATTTTGTAAACGTGTATCAAGAACTAAGTACAAAAATTTTAAAATGCAGCCTATCGTTTGCAATCGATTTTTGTATCGACATAATATGACGTTGAATCATCGCACTCAACGATAAAATTTATTAAATCGAAGTTCCGATCACAGTTAAGCAACAAGCACATAAAAGAATTCATCAGATGTTCTATTTCTGAATATCAACTTCATTATACAACATTTATTTTAACATTACAAATTCATATATCTTACCAACGAGCACTGAGTAAATATAAAACTGTAACAAATACCTAGTAATAAAAACTATCAAAATAAACGCATAGTGATTCGGATTATTTTTTTTTCTGTCCAAGAGTAAACTTACATGTAGGTACATATTTTAATATTGTATCAATATTTTTAAATATTAGTACTTTTTGAAGTGAGTCACTATAAGCAAATTTAAGAGCCGCATACAGCTCGCGAGCTAGCATTTGGCCACCTCTGATATAGATTTCTCAGTTGGTTGTTTTTAGTAGAATTTGCAGTTCTGCGCCCTCTCTTGCGTAAAAGACGGAATAAGCTAAGATTTTCTAAAAAGGAATAAATCTCTATATAGAATAGAGATTTCTACAAATAACGTAATTTAAAAAAAAATATTTTTAAATGAAATCTTCTTTCATAAAAAAATGATAAAGAATCTTTTAAAGAAAAACAAGAAACCTGTATTGTAGCCACAACTACATATTTTCAGATTTTTGTATAATATTTCCATATTTCTGTGTAATATACCTTATTTCTGTATAACATTACTAGATTGATGTATAATATTTCTTTTTCTCTTAAACATAGGTTCTTAAACTTTGGTCCGCGTAATCATTGCTGAGGGTCGGCAAGACCACGAGATATAAAAAAATGGGTGGTTCAATCACAGTTCAAGAAGACGATGATTGGATAATGAAGGGAAAATTATCGTACACTGTTTAGCTCTTTTTGCTACTATTTCTATTCCTTTTATGGTTTTCATTCTAAGAAAAATGTTTGTTCTGCCCTAATAAAAATGTCCATTATATATGACATTATTGAGTCAGAAATTATGTCTCAAGAACGACGTGAAATGAATAAAATTCAAAATTAATTTTAGATTTAATTTGGAGAGTTTCGAATTAAGAAGCACTCGATTATTTATCAATGACCGAAAATGCAAAATCTTCAAAATATCTGTCATCAATGCATAATTTTACATTAATCGGTAAATTTCGGTAAAACCATAGAAATGTTGTACATAAATCTGGAAATATTAAGCAGAAATCTGGAAATATACAAAATATCAATAAATGTTTTACAGCAGGGGTTTTTAAACTTATGTAGTAGTTTATAAGTTTAAAAACCCCTGCTCTAAAACATTTATAGATATTTTGTATATTTCCAGATTTCTGCTTAATATTTCCAGATTTCTGTACAACATTTCCATGGTTTTACCGAAATTCTACCATTTTATATGTGGAAAAAGAACGTTCAACATCGCGTTACGTTACTGGTGCATACTTTAACATTACCGATGTTTCTGGCGTTATGTTTTCAGGAAGCTCAACATTTTCGCCGCTTAAAATTTTTCCTACATTTCGTAAAATAGAAAAGTCTGTATCTTTTTCTAAAACAGCCTCAAGTTTTAAAAAATGCACTTTTGCGCATTTTTGCCTGGTGCAGTTTTCAAATGGTTTAATACATTGTCCACCAATGATACAGACTCTGTTAATGGGATTCCAGTTTTTTCCAATTTCGTAATTGTTTCTGTCAAAATGTAAAAATTGGATGAAATATATGCCAAAGAATTGTATGTATGTCTGCATTTTTAAAAAAATGTTGTGCCTTGCGAATAGACTCTGTACTGCTACAGTGAAATTCCATTACAACCTAAGGAAATAAAAAGTTTGACTGACCGAATGGGAACACAGAAAAACAAACCTTTTTCACAGCATCAAAATTGTTGCAGAAATAAAATGCCGCTTGTAGCCAAGTATTCCAATTATTTGCAAGGTCTATTCCAAGTATTCTTGTGATTATTGGTTCGGGTGGCAATGGCAAATGGGGTAGTAAATTTTTGAAAACTTCCAACTCTTAAAGGTACTTTCAAGAAAATCTTTTTAACATTTCCAATAAGTTCATTAACCAATGGATACTCTGTTCGTATAAGTTCACATACTCTATTTAATCCTTGAGCTAAACATGTAATGTGTAACAAATTTGGATAAAAGATTTTGAGTGAAGTTCTTGCTTTGATCATGTAAGAGGCTGCATCAGAGTATAAAACACGTAACCTTCCATGCTTTATTCCATTGGGCCACAAAACGCCTAAAACATTATTAATTTTACTATAAAGTAATAGAAGCAATCATGGGAATTTGTAAGAAACATTCAATCATTCAAAAATTCAATCATTGACAAAACGTGCGATAGTTACATGATTCGTTTTCTCAAAAAATTGTAACAGCTAACAAATATGGAATCGTAGGCTCATTTGAACTTAATTTTCCTACAATAATGTTAGCAGTATAGCAGCCTTTAAATCCATATACAACATTTCAATCCATACACAACATTTCAATCCATACACAACATTCGCCAATGTCAGAGCGAATTTGTGCCAGCATCTTGTTGTAACATATCGGCAGATATTGTTTTCTGATGGTGGATAAGTTTGGTACGGAACGATTGCAGTATTTTTCTAAAAACTATTTAAATTTTGGGCACTGTAATTTAAACCACGCACGGTAAATTCGCTGCCAGCATTGTTCACATAGGTCTAAAACACATCATGCCTACTATCAGCTACGTTTTCAGTTAACAAAATCTATTTTCCACGTTGGATTGGTTTCGTTAAATTACTTTGATGCAAAGTTGTTTTTTCATATTGATTTATGTGCGATTTTTTTAAAGCAAGGTACCTATAATTAATCAAAGAGATGGATATATTAATTCAGAATTATATACTTTTAGTATGTACTTACATGTTTTTGACAGCATTGACAAAACACTATTTTACCATTAGTTGTAAAAACTTCTTTGTTTTTAACCCAAGACCTTAGTAAAGCGTTTTGACTGCTTTTATCTTTCGGCATTTTAACAAACAGAAGTATTGTAACTTTGTAAACAAAAGTGCGTGCGGCAGCGCGAACTCTCGATCAAACCACATGCGCGCTGCGCGCGCATGTGATCGAGAGTTCGCGCTGCCGCGCGTATGTTATCTTGATTTATCTTCCCGCTTCGCGGCGGACAACCTAATCTAACCAAGGTGAAACCACCGGTCGTTGCAACTTTGTCGTGCGGCAGCGCGAACTCTCGATCAAACCATTTTCGATCAAACCATTATCATTTCAGATTTTACATTATTTAATAAGAGAATCCTGTAAATTTATTAGAGCACATGCAATAATAATGACATGATCAAGTATACGAAGTATGTTGGTATTTATCACTGAATGTTTGCTTTAGCAACTGGAATTCTCTTAATCGCCTTATTACCCTTTCAACATGAATTCACAAGCTAGCGATTATTTTAGTTTGTCGAACTTCAGTTTTTGATAACTTTGCACCTGTATTTACACTGGGTGGCCTTAATAGTTTCATTGCCTTTTCATGAAGTATCTGTTCAAGATGTTTGAAGCCTCTGTCAGCTAAGATGCAAGTTCCCTGTTGTAATCCATCTAAAAAGATACACTTTTCTACTATGGTAACATCACTTGTTCTACCCCCGAACCCTTGAGAAACATAATTAACCAAACCATTAGGCGTGCGCGATATTAAATACTTTATAGTATTCGCCTTTTTGTATTCCGACCATGTTAGTGTCTGATGAAGAGCCTTTGATGGTTTTTGTATATCAATTTCTAGACAATCAATGATGCAGCTAACATCATGATAGTTATGTCTAAATGCAATAGGAAGATTTTTTTAAATTAATTTTGTGTCTAACTTTACAATGAATTGTCTTAAAAAACTACTTATTATTGGTATCTTTCCTAAAAATAATTTACTGGCATAAGATAATGTTATTCAATCTAATTTTTTTCAAGCATAGTAAAATGTGTTCTATTTTTATATTTGTGTGTTTATGCAACTGAACAAAAAAATAACATTCTTTGGGAATACCAACATACATCAAAGGTTTGCTTTCAATTAAACACATAGTATTTTTGAGGCACTGAAATTGTTCAATCTTCTCATTTGTATCTGTAACATTACTATCTGAGTCAGTAACCCTTGATGATGATGTAGCTACAAAAGATGATAAATGTCACTATCTGATTTTTTATCTTCGAGGACAATATGTCTCTTAACTCTTTTAACAAGTTCAGACCTTGACGGTTTAAATGGTGAGGTGGAAAGTTATTTTTGCATCTTCTTTGCACAGCCTTGCTCCTATAATGCATATCCACTTTTGTTGTTACTTAAACAGATTTGTCTACACTTACGATAGGGTTGGTGCTTGTTTCTTTGTCTTGAGTTTTAGATAATTCTGAAAAGACAAACATTCAAAATCAATTACTTCATTTACATGTGAATAACATTGACATTTGTAATAAATAGATATCATACCTTCAGGCTCAATAATTTCTTGTATCATATTGTTGTCTTTTTGTAAGCTTTCAGCATGGGTTTCAGTAGCACTTTGACTTTGCACACATTTTGTGACAAGATCAATTCTTTGACTTTAAGTAACTCTTTTCGAGAAGATTCATCAGCATCATACAGCCGTCTTTTGTGATCCTGTTGACAATGAAACTTAGTTGGCACAGCCTCATCTGTCAAAAGGATCTTCTTAGTGAATCCCATTTACTACTTTGTGTAGTTTGTTGTGTCTTTTTCCATCTGCAATTTAAAAATAATGTGCTAGAATGTAGGGTTGAAAAGGATCGTTCCAACTTATACTGCAAGATTAAGCCATATAATGAGATTAGTTAGTAAGGATGTTATTTCGTTAAATATTACTTACATCAAAGTGACCTTCACACATAAAAATATTTGTATGTGATAAAATGCTCTTTGGGTCTCTTCGAGCTAATTCTAACCACATTTCTCGTCTTTTGGGATCCTTTGGCACAGAAACAAACAGTTTGTGTGAACTACTTATGGACGTATTTGTACACTGTGGCACTACACACCATTTATAAGCCATTGTATCCAATAAAATGACGAAATTAATTTCAGCTGCAGGGTTAATATTTTGTTTACAAAGCTTGTTTATTAGCCAACGACGTCACACGTGTCATGTGACCGTGACCAGAAATATCGTTTTTCGCGCGGTTTTGAAAATTTAAACTTTAAGATTTTTTTATATTTTTAATATAGTAAATTTTCCAGAAATATCAATGAAGTGTGCTTATTATGCAATAAAGAATAATTTTAAAGGATTTTCCAAATTAGTCAAATAGCTTATTGTTGCGAACTGGTAATTTGGTATGGTGCTGCTTCAGGATCAGGACAATGGATGAATTAATTACACGCAAATATGTCCTTTATATATAATTAAATATTACTTATCTACTAATATCTTACAATATGTACAACTAATCGCTAACTTATTACAATAATTACTAACTAACAACAATACACTTAATTCTACGATACTTGTGGTCGAAACCCGGAATTTACTCCGACGAAAATACGGAGGTTGGTTTTCAAAACTCGAATTACTCTCTCGCTAGCTCAATTCTGACTGCCCCTTTTTAACTTCCCCTCTACCTCATCACCTCGGTCTTGGTGTCAGTCCTCCCCTAATCTTTATCGAAAATTTCCAGAACTCATAAAACAAAATCCTCTCGGCGTCTCTTCACGATCCCTAAGTTCGAGCGTCTGCCCGCATGATTTAGATAAACCAGACTAATGGTCCTAAATAAACAAAAACTAATCGGGTTTACTTAGTTTTCTTTGCCGACTCGTGAGAAACTCAAATTCTTTGAAACCAAAATTGCGAGATCACAACATTATTTAAATAAAAAATATTTTTAAATAAAATCTACTTTCATAAAAAAATGATACAGAATCTTTCCAAGAAAAATAAGAAACCTGTATTGTAGCCACAACTACATACTTGCAGATTTTAGTATAATATTTGCAGATTTCTGTGTAATATATCCTAATTTCTGCATAACATTGATAGATTGATGTATAATATTTCTTGATTTCTCTAAAACATAGGTTCTTAAACTTTGGTCCGCGTAATCATTGCTGAGGGTCGGCGAGAGCGCGAGATATAAAAAAATGGGTGGTTCAATCACAGTTCAAGAAAAAATTATCGTACACTGTTTAGCTCCTTTTACTACTATTTCTATTCATTTTATGTTTTTTCATTCTAAAGAAAATGTTTGTTCTGTCTTAATAAAAATGTCCATTATATATGACATTATTGAGTCAGAAATCATGTCTCAAGAACGACGTGAAATGAATCAGACTACATAAGTTTAAAAACCCCTGCTCTAAAACATTTTCAGATATTTGTATAATATTTCCAGATTTTAGCTTCAAACATTTCCAGATTTCTGTACAACATTTCCAGGTTTCTATGTAAAATTTCTAGATTTCTGTATAATATTTCCAGATTATAAAAATCTATTTTTCTAATATGATACATTAGGTTAGATTATATTCTAAAACTTTTATTATTTCAATAGGGACCGTGCATGTAGACCATCACGCCAACTGGTGGCTAGAATGTGCATCTTTCGGGCAAAAATAAAAGCCAGCAATACGTGTTTTTTTTATTTACTGAGTTTTATTTAAAGAAATTTTAAAATTATTTAGAATGTCTGTGTCGATAAAATCTTGTTGTGTCAAAGGGTGTTCAGAAAAATCACGGAGAAAGCGAAAAGTAGATTTACCTGTGAAATTTTATTGTTTTCGAGTAACTGCGGTGCATTGTGGAAGGATGAAAAACGTATTAAGTGGATAAATGCAGTAAAAAATTATGTGTAAGTAACTTATTAAATTTATTATTATTATAAAAAAAATTAGATAGTTCTTTAAATACAATCATTAAATAAATATTCTTTGAATAATATATACCTAACCCAATTTTTCGTTTATTTCAGTAAAAAACCAAAGGAATGGGAGCCAAATAAACATACGAGGATTTGTAGTGCTCATTTTATCAATAACAGTAAATCGGAGCACCCACTTCATCCATCTTATATCCCTTCTATTTTTCCAAAAAAAGAAAGCTACACAATCCTTACAACGATTTGAGCGCTTCAGAAAACGTCAATTGAAGCAAAATATAAACAACGAGGATATTATAATGGAGCAAGATGCGGGAGATCTTATAGAAGCTCAAGAACAGTATCAGAGTGTCATGAATGTTTTGAATGCTTCTCAGCCTAACCATCGAAGTATAAGTTGTCAAACTGACAAACGACTGGATTATTCAACAGAGGAAAACCTTTCATATTTCTTTTGTAATTTGAATAATTGTGATGGCCAAAATACTGCTGCAGTTCAAGTTCATATATCAATAAAAAAAAGTATGGATAAAATGTGTGAAGCTTCGATGCTGGTTTCAAAGAAAAATGTTCAAGATTCAAGTTGTGATCCAATTAATTTTGAATTTGTACAAGCAGACAACCAAGGTTTTAATGATGTTTCTTCTATCAAAACTGATGAGGCTATGAGTAGCTTAACTGGTGTTACATTTGCTATGTTCTCATTAATTTTAAATTTAATTCCAGATGGTAAAACTTTCAAACTTGATAAACAAACGAAATTGTTGATTACTTTGATGAAACTAAAAACTGGTTTGACATTTACTGTGATGTCTGTATTATTCAATATTCATCACACTACTGTAAATCGAGTATTCATACATAATCTACGTCAGTTAAAAATTGCAATGATAAACTTTATATTTTGGCCATCTAAAGCTGCAGTACAATCAACCATACCAGAATCATTTAAATTACATTACCCTGAGACACGTGTTATTATTGACTGTACCGAAGTTAATACCGAGTTGCCACCAGAACTTAAACTCAGAGTTTTAATGTACTCAGATTATAAACACCATCACACAATAAAATTCTTAGTGGGATGTGCTCCAAATGGATTTATAATTTTTTGGCAAAGTGTTATGGTGGTCGCTCGGGTGATTGTTTCATTACAAATGACTGTGGAATAACTGATTTAATTGAGCCCGGAGATGTTGTGCTTGCAGATAAAGGTTTCCCTCAAATAAAAACTAAAGTAGAAGAAAAAAATGCGGTCTTTGTAGTGCCTCCGTTTTGCCATAAAGACCAATTTACCCCAGAAGAAGTTGATGAAACTTATAATATTGCTTCAGTGAGAATACACATTGAAAGAGTTAATCAGAGAATAAAGGACTTTAACATTCTTTCCAGAGTGCTAGTATCACTTTTCCCTTATATTGATGAAATAGTTTATGTCATATGTGCTATAATAAATATTGAAAAGCCATTATTTAAGCAGCAAGATCAGTCGACAGCCAAATGAAAAATTAAACAAATTGTAAATATATGAAACATTAAATAAAATGCATAATAATCATGTCAATGTAATAGAATTTTTATTTAAATACTTTACTTAAATATTAAGCACAAAATTAAACATTATATTCCGTAAAACTATTTTACTCTTAAATTTTTACCCGTTTTATGTATAACTTTAACACCAGGGCGCGCGAGTTTCGGCGAAAGTGCTGCCTCTATATTTCGTGCACGGTCCCTATCCAATTTTCTTTATAAAATTTCTAGATTTCTGTAAAATATTTCTAGATTTCTGTAAAACATTTGCGTAATATTTCCAGATCTCTGCATTATATTTCCAGATTTCTGTACCTACAACATTTACAGTTTTCTATGTAATATTTTCAGATTACTGATTTTATAATATTTCCTGTTATCAATGTATAGTAAAAATCGATCTTCATATTATGAAATGTTATGTTGGGTAAGTTGATATTGTGAAAATTTCATAGTTTACAAATAATTACCAATTATTAAAAATCTCGTAAAAACAATTTTTTTTGAAAAATACCGATTAATGTAAAATTATGGATTTATGACAGATATTTTGAAGATTTTGCATTTTTGGTCATTGATAAATATTCAAATTCGAAACTCTCTGAATTAAATCTAAAATTATTTTTTAATTTTATTTTGTTATATTTAGAATGATCCAGGATTTCTGCAAATTACTAGAAGAATTATTAAAAAAAAAAAACAGCCAAGTGCGAGTTGTGATTCGCGCACCGAGGGTTCCGTACAAACTTGTAAGTAAGGTATCTTTAGGAGGACCTAACTGTATGCAACCCATATGCTTCCGAAGCCTGACAATACCACTACGACAACATTAGTGTATTGTCTTAAGTTTCTAATAGTAAATTCGCATTTTTCTTGAAATTAAACTACATATTTACGGTTTTCAGATTTTTTCCTTTATGTGCTGTAAGACACCGCTTCTTGCCAAATTTCATGATTCTAGGTCATATAGTACCCTATAGGTTTTGATTCCCTTGTGAAATCGCAAAATATGCGACATAAACGGTCATATCTTTTGATCGCGTTGACTTACAAGTTAGATTTTTGCACAGCTGAAAGAGACCGCTGACCCGAGTATTTGATACAAATTTCAACTTGTTACCTCTACGCGTTCCTGAGAAAAATGGTCTTGACAGGCAGATCGGACGGACAGATAGACAGACAGACAGACGGACAACAAAGTGATCCTATAAGGGTTCCGTTTTCGGTACGGAACCCTAATTATATAGTTTATGACCCTTTTACTTAATTTGGCACCAATATGTCATGTTTAAGTGATAGTTCAATAATAATTATACAAAAATTATTAAAGTGACCAACAGGATCAGCAACAGAACAGTTGTTGAAACTTGTCTACACTTTACTAGCCACGTGCTGCATATATTTAATAAAACGTATGGAAGGAACGTAGTAGAATGTAGAACGATAGTTTAAGAAACGAATTAGAGCACAGAAAGTACTTTGGTTATGAATCAAAAATTAGATTAGAAAGAATTTGAAATTTATTTTTTTCAATCCAAATAGTTATTTTTCTTAAAAAATATCTTGTATAAGCTTTCGACATATTTGATAAAAAAACGCTTGAAATTATACAAAACAGATGTATGCCTGAAATAATCAAATGTAACATATACACACCTGTACATTTAAGGTTACAGTGGCTGAGACTTATGTCAATTAAACACCATAGAACATAACACCATGATACTTTTATATACAATTAGAAATAATCTCAAAGCAAAGTATTCTACAGACAAGGTGTCATTTGTCAATCTGAAAACTAACCGAAAACTTAAGAAACGTAGACTTCTCTGTCCTAAAATCTTCTATACTCCTACAAGCAAAGGGCTGATTCAGTAAAATATATTGCATCCTGAAATGAAAAAACCGGCCAAGTGCGAGTTGTGACTCGCGCACCGAGGGTTCCGTACAAACTAGTAAGTAAGGTATCTTTTTTTGTGGAGGACGTGGCAAGCACATTCAGTTAACTTGACAAGTGGCCCTCCTGAAATCTCGACCATCTTAGTACCGCTGCAAGCATAAAATCAAGATGTCGCTGTCGTACGATGGAATACTACCCTATATTTTATTATCATACATCTCCCATTCACTATGAGTATTTAGGGGTTTTTGGAACTTCACTAATTGTTTTTACAGCTCAATTTTGCCTCTGCATCCGCCGTTGTTCTTTTTGTGTAATAATCTCTCTTGTCATGTTCTCCATGTATGTCCAGTATTGTGCTGATTTAAGCATAACATCTACCAGGGTGTGTATCCAAAACGTATACTACAATTATTATAGTGTAGCTGCAATTTTATTGTAGTTAGTTCCTAGCAGTGTTACTAAAATTAGAAATTAAAGTTATTTGATTACTTGCTAAAGTTTTAAATCTGAACCAGATTTGTAAGTGGTGACTGAAAAAGGAATAAAGAGTACCGCATTGTATACCGAAGTTGGAAAAAACGTTGTCTATAATTGTGTTAGTTCTAGTAGTGTTTGTGCTTATTAAGGGTAACATGCCCTTAGAGAAGAAATATGTTTTAATTGCAATATGAGGATTAGTTTTAAAATCTATATTGAAATCTGCTACCACAATCAGGCGAGAATTATAAGCATTGCGATTGTTATCGTATATCGTTGTATTTATGCATTCTATAGCAACATTGATTAGACATCGTGGCGACTTATAAACAGCAATTAACCGTACATTAAACATTTCAAAATGTATACACTCACAATGGCCGTTTGCTGCAGTGTCCGGGTTATTTAAGCAATATGTTTTACATGATCCATTTGTCACAGCATCCTTAAGATTCTGACGTACATACGTGATAGATCCCCAACCTGGATTTGCATCAGCTACAGCTTGACCATCTACTCTGCACACCTCATCGAAACCATCAAATTTAAAAGTGTCACTACGACATCCCCAGGTTTCAACAAACAATGCGGCATGAGAGGACAAAATGATCTATGATCTATGATGACGTCTGGAAAATGTTTGCGATATGATTGTACGTTATGAAATACAATTAGATCTACGTCATCTTCAGGTGTTTGCAAAAATTTAAATAATGGTACCAATTTGTTTTGCTCCAGCCTTTTCATTTCCATGCTTAGAGCACTTGATTCTAATATTTCAGATGGAGCATTAAACCTACCTGAATTCACAACTAAAAAATGTCTAGACGATGACATTGATCTAGATTCTAGAACAAGCTACGTATAGACATAAACATCGATCTTTTTACGTCTTTATTAAAATGAAAATTGGAAATACTCGTTCACTAGCTACTGAGCTTGGTTTTATTGTTTTCAGAGCATCAAATACCAAATCTAAGTTATTGGTTCTGTTATTCGTTGACAAACTAATAGACACACAAAGACACACAAACACTGAATTTTAGAAGAACCCTCAACATAGCATTGAAAATATTTACCCTAATCCAAATAAACAATCGGCCGCAATTTCCGAATTTACATTTATTATCGTGTTGTTAGCAAATACCATAAAAGTGTCGGCTGCGCTGGGAGGAAAGAGGGTGGGAATCGGTAAAATAACATCGTACGGAACATAAACGGACTGAAAATAATTTTTCATAGTAATTTGAATTCTTTAAAACCGGTTTTCTTAATTTAAAACCCGGTTTCCGAATGTGTATAAATTTATTTGAAAAACCGGGTTTGAAAAACCGTCAAACCCTATTCATAATCGTCTTGTTCGCTTTCTTTTTATAAGTTTCAAAATAATCACGTAATTCAGACGTATCACACAAAACAATGAAAAGCGTTGTCTGTAATTGTGATAGTTCTAGCAGTGTTTGTGCTTATTATTAAGGGTACATGCCTTTAGAGGAGAAATATTATGAAATTGCATTATGGGGATTAGTTTGTCTCTAACCATAGTAACTTTTTTTATTGTGGTTTGGTGGAGACTCTCACTAAACCCCCTTTTCCACTTGGCTTTTCAGTATGCGCCACCTCGGTTACGGGTATTTTGCATTCCTTTAGGATGGGCTGCCCGGACGGTTAGTGCTTCCCTGGTTGAAAATGCCTAATCGGCGGCACCTAACCGAGGAGGACATAACCGAGGAGGACCTAACTGTATGCAACCCATATGCTTCTGGAGCCTGACAATACCACGCAACACATTAGAGTATTTTCATAAGTTTCTAATAGTAAATTCGCATTTTTCTTGTAATTAAACTACATATGTACGGTTTTCAGATTTTACCTTTTACATGTGCTGTAAGACACCGCTTCTTGCCAAATTTCATGATTCTAGGTCAATGGGAAGTACGCTATAGGTTTTGATTCCCTTGTGAAATCGCAAACTATGCGACATAAACGATCATATCTTTTGATCGCGTTGACTTACAAATTTGATTTTTTCACAGCTGAAAGAAAACTGCAGACCCGAGTATTTGATACAAAGATACTGCAGACCCGAGTATTTGATACAAATTTCAACTTGTTACCTCTACGCGTTCCTGAGAAAAATGGCCTTGACAGACAGACAGACAAACGGACTCTTCGTTCTCGGTAAGGAATTATAAAAATTGAATAAACTAGACAATTTTAAATATTTTCGAAGCCATTATTTTTGCTAACAATCAAACCTGTGCTACTCTAATGTTAATAATTTATTATTACGGATATACTGTTAGACACTGCTCGATTAAGAGTTCAATTCCTTATTATTTGCATT
The DNA here is from genome assembly GCA_944588485.1 of Phosphuga atrata. Lineage (NCBI taxonomy): Eukaryota > Metazoa > Arthropoda > Insecta > Coleoptera > Silphidae > Phosphuga > Phosphuga atrata. The sequence goes on from OX155894.1 coordinate 40,770,245, forward strand.
TCCCTCATCGTCATATTTTATTCTTGTGTATGTATAGCTTTTGCCAATAAAGTATATTATTATTATTTATATTTAGAACGAACTATATTTCTGTAAATCACTAAACAGATATTTTGACTGAAACACATTTATCTACTTCTTTATCGTAGTCCAATGTTGCAGAATGTTCTGTATATTTATATGTATTCAAACTTCTAGGATTTCTGTAAATTATTAGACCGATTGTTTGACTGAAAATATTTACCTATAAGTTTAGCAATCTCCAATGTTGCAGAATATTCTGTATATTTACAGATAATTTCAGATCAAATTAATTGCGGATTCAGAGAATGCTTTTATATTTAGCAAGCTAATGATACTGGCTGGCAAATATCTCTCATCAGCGCTAATTTTTTTAGTGTTTGCTTAGAATTCCAATTCCAGGGAGTTAAATAAAAATTTAACTTAACTAATACTGCTTGTTTTCAAAATATTGATTTTCATAACAAATTGTTTGCATAATACATAAAAATTTAGTTAATGTTTCAAGAGCATAACAGATCCCTTAATGTTATTAATTATAACTCACCACGCAGCGAGTATAAACTTAAGCATCTTGAAAGTTAACACGATTTCTGAATTTCAAATTAGTGGGATACTTGCATTTGACGTGCGAGTTAAATTACATAAAATCTTCTAATGTAATCACATAGATTTTAAGTATTGTTTCCATGTAGGGCAAACGCATTTGCCGTCGATAAACGCACACGAAGTACAGTAAATTTCTGCTTTGGAAAACATAAATTTAAACTAATTTTATAGGCAGATATAATTCAAGTTGGACATTAAATAAACGTTTATGTGCGGTTATTGTTCGCGACTTCTATTTTATCGATCTACACCCGTGTTAATTATGCACGTAGTTTAAGAACATTTATTATACGCAGTAAATTATATTTCAGATTTATTTATCTATAAACTTACTCCGCATAAAGTAATGAACAAACAAACTAACAAATAAGCTAATTTCGATGAATAATATTTCTATTATTAACATAAATTAGAACTTTTATTATATCAATAATAAATAATTAGTCTATTATAAATAAATTTTTAACAACTATCGGGTTTTTCGATAAGGGCATAACAATTTTGTATTTAAATAAAACGAAATAATTGAGATTATTCACAGAAAATTCACCGAGATTAAACACAGAATAATTGAGATCGGGCTGAAATTTATTCCAGGTATAGTTAGGGTTTTTTGGGTCCGAGTACCCGGACCCGTACTCGACGAGTCCAAGGGTAAATACCCGGAACCCCATCTAGGACTCGACGAGTCTCGGGTCTTGAATGTTTGGCATTAGTATACCGCGTCGTAAAAAAGATCAACGATTTAGCAATGCACTTGATGAATGGACGAGTATGAAAATTCAAACATATCTAAATATCAATTTGCATGGAATTAACTCCGAAGCGTATAATCTGTTTATTGCGAATTTTTAACTCATGTGCTGCTATATAATTAGTCGAAAAAGTAGAACAACTCTTAAACACATTTAATATAAAATTTAAAAAACATATAGTTGGTTCAACCGGCGACGGTGCAAATGTAATGATCAAAATTGGACGAGAATCTTCTAGTCTTTTTAATTTATGTTTCAATCATACTATACATGTGATGATGTAGTATATAAAATGAAGTTGAACTTTAGACAATTTAGAAGGGCATTCATCCATTTGCCCTCCGCTCCTAGCCTCTAGTGGAGTTTTCTTTTATTTTCCTATTTACCATATCATTTTCAAAATTCCTTGTTTATCTAAGTCCCACTTAACTTAACCGGCAAGTACTTGCAGTATAGCTTGCTTTACCATATACGTGAACTTGAAAAATCCTGTCGTGTTTTTGTTTTAAGTGTGAGATAGATTAGACACGGACCCGGATTCGGACTCAGACTCGACTCGAACTCTCCGAGTCTAAAAAACGGGTATTCCCAAACCCTAGGCATAGCACACATGTTATATACAGGGTTATACACCCCTCTCGGGGTTGCAACCGCTCGTTAACTCTACGAGCTCTCGAAACTCATTTCATGTGGTGAGTTACTCCACGTTCCTCTGTCCTGTTCTTACTCTGTCCAGTCGCTTGTCTTTGCCTCCTCTGTTAATTTCCTCCACGTGGCTCGGTCTAAAATCTTGCTCCTCCATGCCTCTATCTTTAGGTTCTTAATGTCCTCTAGTACCTGATCCTCCCATCTGCTTTTTGGTGTTCATCTACCTCTGCTAATCACTGGTCTCCACATTGTAATCATCTTTACCACTCTGTTGTTTTCCATTTGATATATCTGGCCATACCAGCGGAGTCTTTGTACTTTTATCACCTTAACGATATCTTCTCCTTTTAGGATGGTTTGTATTTCGGAGTTCATTAGATTTCAATGTTCCCCATCAGTGATTCTCTTTAATCCATATATTCTTCTAATAATATTTCTTTCGAAGATTCTTAGCTTTCCCTGTTCTACGTTTGTTAGGTTCATCGTCTCTGCCCCATAGGTCACTACCGGTCTAATTTCTGTTTTGTATAGCTTCATTTTTGTATTTGTGCTTATACTCTTTGCTTTTCATGATGAGCTTGTATTTGTAGTACGCTCTATATCCCGCCTGCACTCTATGGTTTATTTCTATCCTTCGGACATTTTTGTTGTTTATTATTATTCCTAGGTATTGGAAGTGGTCTACTATTTCGAACTCGAAATTTCCTATGTGCACTTGTTTGTTAGTTGTGGTCTTATTTTCTCTGTTTACCTCCATGAACTTGCTTTTTTCCTGGTTTATTTTTAGGCCTCTTTTCTTTGTCTCATGTTCGAGTTTTCGAATTACTTCTTCCATGCTTCTCCTGTCTCTGGCCAGCATTGTGATAAAAGTTCCTTTGAAAAACACTCTCTAAATGCAGTATCCAATACTAGAATGAATAATGTCGTTGATAACCCGTCACCATGTCGTACGCCTAGATTGATTTCGACCGCTTCGGTTGTGCCCTCCTGTGTCATTATCTCTGCTTTTTAGTTCCTCATTGTCATTTCTGTTAGCCTCACAAGTTTCTCTGGGATATTTATGTCTTTCATGGCTTTTATTACTTGATCACGCTTTAGGCTGTCAAATGCTTGATTAAAGTCAATGAACGTTATTTGTAGTCCTATTCCATATTCGTAGCACTTTTCAGTTAACTGGTTCACAATGTGTACCGCGTCAATGATCGATCTTCCCCTTCTGAAGCCCTGTTGGTAGTCTCCCATTTGTGTCTCTGTATATTTCATATGTTTTTTGTTTATCAATGTGGTTAGGATCTTGTATACTGCGTTCAGCAGGGTGATTCCCCTATCATTTTAGCATACGTTCGGGTTCTCCTTCTTGTGTATTGGTACTATTGTCCCTTTTTCCCAGTCCGAAGGCATCCTTTCTTTTTCCCAGACTTGTGATAGTAATTTGAATATTCTTTGTTTTAGCTGGTCCCGTCCATGTTTTACCAGCTCGTTGACAATACCATCGCTTCCCCCTGCTTTGTTCCTTTTGAGCTGTGCTATTGCTTCCTTATATTCTTCTTCCGTGAGAGTGGCTGTATCCATCTCTGCTGCGTTTTTACCTGGTTTTTTTTTCTCTTACACTGTCACCTGCATTCTCGTCAGTTAAAAGCTTCTTAAAATGATTTCTCCAATCTATGCTACTTATGTTTGTTGTCGTTATTTTCATGTTTTGTTTCTTGTAATGTATTTGTAAAGTTTGGTGTTATTTTTATTATCCTTCTCGATTATGCTCATTACTTCCTCCAGCCATCTTGTCTTCTTTGTTTTTATTAATTTCGTGCATTCTTTCCTGATTGTCTGGCATTTCTTGAAGTCTTTCCCGTTTCCTGTTCTTAAACATGTTATTCTCGCAATTTCTTCTCCCGTAGCAATCCCTTACAGTCCCCGTCGAACCATACTTTCTCTTTTTCTATAGTTTTTATTCCTAGGACTTTGCCAGCGGCTTCTTCCATGATTATTTTTATGTTACGCCATTCTTCCTTAATATTTTTCCTTTCCGTCTTTTTTGATATGATTTGTTACCTCCTCTTCATATTGCTGCTTCTTTCCTATTATCCTTTCGGTATTCCATCTCTTCCTGGCTATATGCTTTTTCTTTCCTCCTACTATTCTAAGGTTTAGCTTAGCTATTACTAGTAGATGGTCTGACCCTACGTATGCGCCGCTGAACGATCGCACGTCTTGTACCATTTTTTACCTTCTCTTGGCAATTAGAATATGGTCTATCTGATTTCCTGTATTTCTGCCTGGGAGTAGCCATGTTACTTTCTGTTGTTTTTTATGTTTGTATTTTGTGCTGACTATGTACATATCCATTTCAGTTGCTAAATTTCCCAGCCTTGTTCCATTATTATTTGTTTCGTCATGAATTGTTTCTTTTAATAACCTTCTTTCCCCACTTTTGCCTTGAAATCGCCCAGAAGAAAGAGCGGGTCGTGTTTTGGGGTCGCCTCGCATATCTTTTCTAGTTGGTCATATAACTCGTCCTTATCCTGATCGTCAGTTATCTCTGTGGGCGCGTATGCATTTATGACCGTTATGTTGGCTATTTCATTTTTTAATCTTATATGTGATATCTTTCCGTTTAAACTCTTGAATTCCAAAATGTTCTTTCTCATTTTTTTGCTTATCATAAAGCCCGTTCCCTTATAACCTTGCTTGTCCTCGCCTCCATATAGTAGTGTGTACTCGTCTTTATCGATTCTGCCTTCTCCCTTCCATCTTTGTTCCTGCATGGCCAGTAATTCTAGTTTACATTCTTTCATTTCTCTCGCCACTTACTCCATTTTTCCTAAAACTAGTATTGTTTTTATGTTCCAAGTTCCTATTCTTATTATTGACTTCTTCTTCTTACTTTTCCTGTTTTAAGTTTTTCTTATTTCAGTTTCCGTTGCATGGTGGTTGTTTTCATCTTCCATCTCCTTACCCTCTCTTAGTAGTTTTTTATAATCGTTTTCGAAATTTTCCTCAATTGCTGGTTGGTGTCCTGACTTTCCGGGGATCTCTCACTCGCCGTGTGTTTCTTCTCCTAGTGACATTCATTAGTTCCCACGGCTTCTTGACCATATGTTACCCCATTTAGAATCAGTTTATTGTATCTGAGCACGGCTCTACGTCCTTGTTGTTTCGCCAACTTCAGGTGGGGGAGCAGGTGTTTTCTTTCCTCTTGCACTTTTTTCGTGTAGTCGTCGTTAATGCCTATGTCGGATCCTTTTAGCTTGTTGGTCCGTTCATATATTTCCATTTTCTTTTTACATGATTGTAGCTTAATGCGGATTGGTCTATTGCTGTTTGGCTTAAAAGCACCTAGTTTTGTGATTTCCTTTATGTCCTCCTCGGGATTAATTTGTACTCCAATGTACCTAAGTATTTCCACCACCTTCTTTTTAACCTCTGTCTGTTCTTCCTACTCTCTGTCCGGTATACCTTGTACTATGATGTTATTTCTCCTTATCAACTTGTTCCAATCTTTCTTCTTGTTCCTTGATTATCTGTCTTAGATCTTGGCTTTCCTTCTTCAGCTCGGAAATTTGCTCAACGCTATTATCTAACTTCTGTTCGACCACAGTTAGTTTTGTGCTCATTTGCGAAAACATTCTCTTTATTTCTTCCATATTTTCTTTTTCCGATTCCACGGTTTCTTTGTTGTTGGGCAGTTGGGATGTTTGGGATGTTTCTTTTATTTCTATTTTTGTGCAAGGCGCTTTGGAAATTCCGGGAGTACGGTCCTGTTCTTTGTTTACTATTTAGCTTAGACGTGGCGAGATCTCTTCCTTGCCTATACCCTGTTTATACTGCGGAAAGAGGACGCTGCCGGTCGACCCGTCGAGAACGTGCCTCTTATCAGTGTTTATCGTATGTTATTTCCAATTTATAGTGCATAAAACTCAGTTCTACCTGTAATTTGTGAATCTCCAGGTTTGTTTCTTCTTCCTATATTTATTATTCACTATGCCACCACTTTAAATTATATTTCTCTAGATTACTATATATCTCTGCGTTCGATATTGTTGCTGAGGACCCTGATCGTTGTTGGATTGTTGGCATAAACCTTCCACCTAAGCTAACCTCATAAGAAAAAAATCCAACGGCGTCAAATCGCATGAGGGAGGTTTTCGTATACCGCTGATATCAAGTCCGTTCCACAAGTCATATCCACTACTACCAAGTCCAATACTGGACAAAAATAGTCTTCGCAACATGGCACGTACATAGCACATAGCGAACTCCATTGACCATAATATGGCGATTATTATCGACGAAAAATACGGCCCTATCACACGTCCGGCATGAAATCCACACCATATGCTCATTTTTAGGGTTCCGTACCGACAAAGGAACCCTATCTATCTGTCTGTCTGTCTGTCCGTCTGTCCGTCCGTCCGTCTGTCTGTCTGTCAAGACAATTTTTCTCAGGAACGCGTAGAGGTAACAAGTTGAAATTTGTATCAAATACTCGGGTCTGCGGTCTCTTTCAGCTGTGAAAAAATCAAACTTGTAAGTCAACGCGATCAAAAGATATGGCCGTTTATGTTGCATATTTTGCGATTTCACAAGGGAATCAAAACCTATAGGATACTTCCCGTTGACCTAGAATCATGAAATTTGGAAAGAAGCGGTGTCTTACAGCACATGTAAAGGGAAAAATCTGAAAACCGTAAATATGTAGTTTAATTACAAGAAAAATGCGAATTTACTATTAGAAACTTCTGAAAATACACTAATGTGTTGCGTGGTATTGTCAGGCAGCAGAAGCATATGGGTTGAATACAGTTACGTCCTCCACAAAAAAAGATACCTTACTTACAAGTTTGTACGAAACCCTCGGTGCGCGAGTCACAACTCGCACTTGGGCGTTTTTTTTTTTGTAGATGCAATATAGTTTCAGTAAGCACATATGGGTTTGTTGCTGTCCAATAACGCATATTCTGTTTATTGACAAAGCCATTCAGCCAAAAATGGGCTAAAGATTTTTTTCGATGAAACTCAGATTTTCTCCAAACTTTTGCAGAACAAAATCGGATAAGTATCGGGGTTTTAAATGATCCAAAGGTTTCATCTGGTAAGCGTGTAGCTGGAGATCTTTACGCAAAATTAATATAGACTGAGAAATTCACAAATTTTGTGAACGGCGTGGAATCGATGTTGAACTGAAGCTCGCACTGGCATACTGGCACAGGAACATGCTTGGAACATAGGAATATGCTGATTCAAATTCATTCATCATCGCACGCTCAGTTTATCTGGTGGGACGATTATTGCGGCCAAAAATTGGAGTAAGCACTCACAAAGTTGCGACTACCGACTCAGAATTTCTGTAGTAAGTTTTAACGATTTCCAAACGTTCCTCGTTCGTGAACCTCACCATGATGAAAATCTAAGCCTTAAATTACGTTTTGACTTTGACAGATAAAAAAAAAGTTTGTAGGTTATGTTCCCTATTATAAAACAAAATTGTTATGTCCCTATTGAAAAGCACTTTATAGCATATTTAGTCTATTTCACATAAAACAAATCATACTCTAAAAACAAAAAATGTGCATTTTTTATTTGTATTCCTTTTGTCTTCCTTATATTCTTCTTCCGTGAGAGTGGCTGTATCCATCTCTGTTGCGTTTTTACCTGTTTTTTTTTCTCTTACACTGTCACCTGCATTCTCGTCAGTTAGGAGCTTCTTAAAATGATTTCTCCAATCTATGCTACTTATGTTGTATATTGTCTTATCTTATAATATAGCATGTTAATTTTGTAAATTTCATTGTTCATTTCAATCATTTCAATCATTGAAAATTTTGTCTGAATTACATTTGTGCAAATTAATCTTCTAAATAAAAATAGAAAACTTTAGTTGCATCTACAACTACATACTTTCAGATTTCTATATAATACAAGTTATTAATAATTAATAATTTTATTATTATCGTGATTTTTCAGTAACATTATCACTCTTAGGTGGAGCTGGAGAAATCAATACGGACAATCAGGAGATATAAGAAACAGGAATCTGAGGATTTTAAAATTAGATTTTGTTCAAGTTGAATGAAATTAAGATGGAAGAAAACTATATTTTCGACGTGCGGGAAATCTTAAATGTCTCAAAGTATATCTGTATTAGTACTTAATCTATTTACGATGCAGTTTAATATATTTCTTCCGGATTCCTTTTATATTATTATCTTTGGAGAAATGACGAACAAGTGGATCCTAAAAGTAATCTCATAAAATATTTTCGATATAGCGCAATTTATTTCATTTCCTTTGAGAAGTCAAACAAGGAATTTGAAATATTTAATAGCATTTTAAACACTCGTAAATATATTTCTTCTTCATATTAATTTTCATATTCATACTGGACAATTTAATGCTAGTTTAAGAGTTTAAAAATCTTTGAAAATTATTACACTTTATCTGTTTGCTGTTTGTGATTTAATTCTGTAATTATTACTAGGTATTGATTAATGTTTCGCTGAATTCAATTATCGGTTGTTGCATAATTTAACAAGCTAGTCGTTAAAATGCCATTACTTCCATAGAAATCACATTTATGTATTCGAGAAAAGAAGTGAAAGCTCTGGAGCTTTTATCCGAGTCCTGATTAAAGGTTTGATAATTGCTTTATTCTCGAAACTCATGAATCGATTTATTATTTATCTATTCAATTAAATATAACTAAAGTCATTTTCAATGTCAATTATACATTTATTATTAATATATAAAACTTACGAAAACCAATTTACCTTTTACTTTGATTCGATATTATATTAAATTTAGATTATAAATTAAACAAAAGAAAAAACGAAATATGCACGATAATTGCGACAATACTCATAATCATATTAAGATTTTATTGGATAATTGGGCAATTAAATACCCAAAACACATATGCAGTGAACTGACATATTTAACCCCTAACCACCTGACATACGTCTCTCAGCCCCAAAGTAGCAGTAATTTTCTCACCTGAGACGTATGGTAGGTGGTTGAGGGTTAAGAATAGGGAAGAGAAATTATATTGGTTTTTGGAATATATGTTTATGTACCTCATTTTTAATTGGACATTTAAATATACAAAATATGACTACACCAGAATAGCACTATAATATATATATATATTATAATACTAATTATATATTAATATAAAAAAGTACAATAGAAAAAACCATTATTTGTTACAAAGCAGTAGATTGTAGATATGGTGGTGACGACTTGTACTGCGACCTTCATAGATCTATTGTACCCCACCCTCCTCCTCCAAGCGTTGGTGTACATACCCATTTAGAGCGCCTCCTCTAATCCTGATTCCTTTAGGAGTCTCAGCACCTGGGTGGGATTCAAGGCCTGCAACTCCTCTGTGATCAAGTAGTGAGCCCCATCTGTCTCTTGCAGAGTAATGCTCCGCAATCTTTGAGCAGATATATGGGGGTTTCCTCTGCTGAGTCACAGAATTTGCATCCGTGATCTTCCTATAGGCCTATGGCCTTGAGAAGTTTAAATCTGCATTGTCCCGTCAGGACTCCTGTCAGAATTCTAAGCTTGTTCCTGCATAATTCCAGGCAAGATTTTGTTCTCTTCTGGTTACAAGATCCCAGCATCACTTTGGACTGCTTTAGCCCTGGAAGTTCTTTCCAGGTTTTCATCCATTTTTCTCTTGTTTCTTCATCTAAACTTTTGTGGATGGTGTTCACACTTATTCCGCAAAAGGGTTCCGGACCTATAAAGGGGTTACTGGATCCCTTGTTTGCTAGGTAATCGTCTTCTTCGTTTACGTCTATACCAGTGTGTCCTGGTACCCAGTATAGCGTTGCTTTATTATCTTGGCCAAGCTTGTTTAGCTTCCCCACACAGTCCCATACCAGTTTGGATCTGATGGTGTATGAGCTAATGGCCTTAATGGCTGCTTGGTTTTCAAAATTCGTTTTTTGCGATAATTCCTGTCTAGGTTAAACTGTGCACATATTTCGATTGCGTGTACCTCTGCTTTGAAGATACTTGGAGATGTCCCATGGTTTCGAAGTACTTGGTACGAGGTCCACACACTCCTGCACCAGTATCTTCCTTTGTCTTCGAACTATCTGTATACAACTTGATGGCATTTTGCTCTATGTGTTATATTGAGGATTCGTTGCTCCAATCGGCTCTACTCTACACATTGCTGTGTAGTTTTTCTCGAAGTGATACTTGCATAGCATATCGTCTTTTGGTACTTCCAGCGAGGGGATCTTGGCAGCGAGGACGCTGTTTCGTCTCTGCTCCCGATTATTTTACCTCTGCCCATTCCTTCCTTGTTGAACCTTACAATCGCCGATCTGAGCGGAGTCAGATCCAACAGCAGCTCCAATGCTGCTGTCGGATACGACCCCATCGCCCCCGTGATGCAGACACACGCCAGTCTTTGAATCTTCTCAAGCTGTTTCCTCATAGATGCCAGCTTGATTCTACTACCCCACGCTACTGCCCCATAAGTGAACCGAACCTCACTCGCTCCTGCCAGTTCAAACTTTGTGATCCTATGATCTGACTTTGAGGGTTCACTTGAAACTCTCCACTTTTTAATTAGTTTACTTACGTTAGCGCTACCTACCGTAATATCCAGTACCTTATTTCTGGCCTTAGTGACAAAAGTTGGTGTGTGCCCGACGTTATACACAAAACCTCTCTTATTAGTGTCCGTGCTGCCCCACATCTCGTTGTGGGCGTTCGCATCACTTCCCAAAATGAGTGTCAGTCTTCTCATAATACAGTGCTCGACCAGTCTTTGTACATCCATGGGTGGTATGCTGTTACCATCGCCAGAGAAATATGCGATATATATATGCGATCACTTCTTCGCGGTGAAGGCCCTCGGTCTTGATGAGGACCTATATCGGAACATAAAGTAAAGTCCCACATTAAGAATTCTGAAAGACATAAGTAATTAATGTCCTTCCTTGCCATAATGCAAGCTAGGGGAGGCCTCACGGCTGTCCCATACCAACTTATATTCCCTGTTGCTGAGACCTCTTCTCATCTTATCTCCGTAGGTCCAGGGTTCTTGCAGCAGCGGTAGCCCTAGGTGTTGTTTGGTGAACATCCTAGCCATCGCAGCCGAGGCTGCCCTGGCATTGTAGATGTTCACCTGGGCTATTTTGGTGCGCCCTGGTCATTCTTGGTTTGTGACAGGAGGCGGCAAGTCCTCCTCTGTCTCCACCAGAACAACATCTACCTCTGCCTCCATAGATATGGCTGGACTGCTCATGTCTACGAGTGTGAGGTCGAGTTTGTTCTCCCGGTAATCCGAGCTGACTTTCTCGTTCACGGCCTTGGCCATTAAAGCTTCAGCAGAGGGAGCTGCCGCCACCGCTATTCCTTCCACCCCGGAAGTGGAGGGAACCTAACCTAACTTCCGAGGGAGGGGCCGCTGTGGCTGCCACTACCTATCCATCCGCTTTTTTGTGTGGCGTCATTCTTCCGTCCATGGACTTTGATCCGCCCGAATCTATATTAGAGGCTATGGTTGGCCTCCGCTATAGCTCCAGCGGACTCTTCGTCAATTCCTATTGTTAGGAGTTGACCCCCACTTTCCACCTGGCACCCAAGGACCTTCCATTCAGAGATGTTAAGTCCGGAGATGTTAAGGCCCCGGAGGCCTCCGGGGTTTGGTCCCCGCTCCTAGGGAGGAACATGATGATGACGTGTGGCTTGGGGATATCATCACCCAATTTCGCCACCAGAGCCCCTCCTTCCCAATGTCTTAGGGTAGGCGCTCTTGTCATCAACCATTTTGCCGTTTGTTCATTTGCACTGTCGACAATGACTAGTCCCGGTTTGAAGTGTATTCCTTCAATCTGTATCTCGTGTGACCAGTCTACAACTGTCTCCTTCAGAATTGCTTGCTCAAGAGCAGGCTTGTCATTCTTGGATTCCTTGGGTAGTTTCTGGACATCACACCAACCCTCACCACCTTGACGGTGGTGGCGTAGCAGGTGCTCCGTCCAGATGCCTTGGGAGGGCAGCTGGGGTAGCTGACCACTCCCATTCCCCAGTTTCGATTTTCCCCTTCTGTCTCTTAGCTGCCTTGTCTTGGGGCGTGATAGAATCAACCCCTCTTTTGGCAGCTCCTTGCATTTGTGGTGTAGGTCCCACCTTTCTCTCCACTGCTCTCTTCTTAGCTTCCTCGGGTTGTAGCCCGTCTGCTAAGAAGCGCAGATACCATCTCACCCCGGCTCCACTGATGCTCTTTCTCAGTGGGTCGTCGAGTCCGCCTGAACTACCTAGGGGTGGCAATAGATGTGCCCATCTCGTCTTCTTCTTACCTACCTTGGGCTTTGTCTCCTATTGCTAAGTCGCGGACTTGGTGAGAGTAACGATGTTACTGGTCACCTTGCCCTGACTTTTAGAAGCCGTTTTGGGAGCGGGTCTCCCTGGGCTTTCTGGCTTGGTGGTACCAACGGTGTTACTGACCATCTTCTCTTTGCCTTTTGGCGACAGTCTGGGAGTGGGTCTCTCTCAACTGGTGCCCTCACTCGGATCGTGGAGCTCATGCTCCATCTGATCCGCCAATTCTGTGGCGGTTACGTCCCGCACACACGGATTGAATTCTTGTTTGGTTTTTGTCTTCATTTAAATCCCACGAGTCGCAAGGGATCTAAAGGTCCGTCACATCAGAGCCCCGCTTGCTGTAGTAAGGCTAGATACCCTCTGAGGTCGCCAGGTATTAGAGGGCTCCGTTAGCGATGGCCGGTTGCCCTTGGCCATCAACCAGTCCCTTCGGCACGAGTCGCATGACACCTTGGGATTAAGGGTTTGGAAGTTCTTGGTTGTTCGCCCTCCGCCCAACGCCCCGACCGGAGTTGGGTTCCAGTCGTAACGTCCAACGGTATGTTGCGAGACTAAGATCTCACACCGCGACAAGGTGACTTCCAGAATGAGGGTGTCACAAAGTTAGATCTGCAACGCTTTTACTTCTCCTTTTATCTAAAACTCACAAATTGACTTAAAATTTTGAAAACTATCTTGTTTTTGGGGTTTATGAGTGTTCTCATAAAGAGAAGGTGGAAGAGGTGGTGGTGGCTCAGATAGTTAAGCACTTGGCTTCGAGTCAGACAGCGCGGGTTCGAATCTCACGCTGAACTAAAGCAGTAAAAATTAAAACTAATGGCTGCAACCCACCACACTCAATTCCCCAATCAGGATTAGGCAACCGTGGGGTCTCAATGTCTAATACCTTCTCTGGAAATTTGTCGTTCGGATTCGACGTTAAACCGCTAGGTCCTCCATATTCAATCTTAGTGCTGAGGTTGATATGTGGCAGAGAAGAGGCCGGTGCCCAGCAGTGGGACATAAAAAGGGCTAATGATGATGAGTGTTCTAATCAGAACACTCATAAACCCCAAAAAACAAGATCATAGGGGCCATCAACAGAATTCCGATTTTGAATTTTTTTTGTTGAACATTGTAGAGTAAAAACTAAAATTTAATACCAAGTTAAATCCTTAATCCTAAATTAAGAATTAATTCTTAACAATTACGTCGATTATATAACCTCTGTTTGGTTGGATGATGACTAAAATCGAAGCAGCAATGAACGCATTGTACGCTGAGACATTTCTGGCGAAAGCTCACCAATAGCTTGTCGAATGTTTCCTTTTAAGACTTCCAGGGTTTCAGGATGGTTTTATAAAATTTAGATTTAAAATGACCCCATAACGAATAATCCAAAGCGGACAAATTCGGAGAGCGAGGAGGCCACAATTAATATCCACGGCCACGCTGAGAGGACCAGGAAATGGGACGACCAGGAAAGAACTCTGCTAAGATTCCTATAGACTTTTTGGATACATGTGGCTTTGCACCATATTTCTGATACTAAATATCGTTTATTGGTAATCGGAGTTGAGCGATAGCATTCATCAAGAATATTTGTGGAGATCTTACAAATGATCTCGATGAATGCCTTAATGTTCACTATTGACAACTACTGCGTTTTCCAGTTCATCTTCAAAAAAATACAGTCCCAATACCTCAACTGCGCATATTCCACAGTGCACAAGTTACCTTTTGAGAATGCAACACTTCTGTCTGTCTTCTTGAATTTCTGTATATAGGAAGAAGTTTTTCGGTGTTTTTGGGCGTTTTTGAGCGAAAGAGCAAATAACTTTTAAAAATTATTTTTATCGACTCATTACATTTTATTACACATTATTATCATTTTATTATACATTAAATTCCTATTTGTGGCAATAAACGTCGCACGAATTGATTGGAATATTTTTCAATTCTGCTCCGAACTTCTTCTGTAACCACTTCTGTATAATCAGTTTTTTCCTCACTGCAAGTTTAGTATATAGAATCTGTTCGACAATATTTTGCGACCCATCATGCAATTGTCCTGCAATTTATTGCCGCAGGAAAATAAAATCTTGTCGAAACCACCTCTCAGTTTAAATAATGGAGTTTCTTCAAATAAAATGCTCTACACAGGCAATCGTTTGTTCAATCGGCAACCGCTCCATTTTAAACAGCGCTTGAAGGTTCACTGAATATTAGACAGTAAATGGCAAATGAATCATTACTTCTTTGTGTGTTGTTTGATGTTTTAATTATGTAAAAACATGACACTCTTAATTTATTACCATTTATAACGGATGTTCTTCAGGAAGGTGTACTACCTTTTGGGAACCGTTATTTTGTTTAATTTATCTTTATCTTTAATCTCTTTATCTCTTTAACTCTTTATCTTCCAATATTTTTCCAAATTCAATTTCCAATTTCACTTAATTCATAATTCTTTAACGTTTCATTTGAATACAATATTAACTTTTTTTTTTAATTTCGATTAATTGATGGAATATTTAAAATAGAACAGGATTAATTATTTTTTAAAATATCTCTAACAAAAAGTTCACAAAAACGTAGACATGCACGATATATTTAAACCAATATAATAAAAAATAATATTACTTTTGTAAATCTTTTTTGTGAATTGGTAGGGCAGACCGGGTATGGTTGTCTCACGGGTTGGTTGTCACAGCGGTCAAAATAGAAAACTTAACGAACGAATATGAAATTTGATCGGCGTCGAAGAACCGCGCAGGCAACCCCTCCCTGCCCACTTCACTTCAGTCTGCACAGAAACGCTGTGACAGAGAGGCAAGTATTTTTTTGTGCATCTGTGCCGATTCTTGTAAGTAAGCTTAAAGTTTGCATTGTAACAAACCTTTTCATGTATTTATTGTGTTAAATATATGGTCCATTATATCCTTATATGGTTTTATAAATATACATCGAATTGAATTTATTTTTAAAGGTTATTTTCTAAAACGTATTTTGGGCCAGGTTGTCTCAGCGGGACGAGGGCTGGTAGTCACATGTAAAAACCAACCCTATGCATGTGTGCTGCCCTTTTTGTTGGCTTTTTGGAGTTTTGTTACATAAATGTTTGTTTGTTTTACAGCTAATTATAAAAATGCCACGGCATCATAAGAGAACGTCTGCTCGAGGGCTTGTTTCACCAGCTTTGATGCTGCGTGCTGCAAGAGAAGTGCGAAACTATCGAAAATCTATAAGGTCTGTCGCGAAGCATTTTGGAATTAATTATAGCACCTTAACAAAATATTGTAAAAAAATTACTGCCGAAGAGATGAGCAACGTCGCCATATCAACACCATCCACAAAAATAGGGTACCAAAAAAATCGACAGGTTTTTACCGATGAACAGGAAGTAGAATTGGAAAAATACATACTTCTAGCTGCAAGTATTTATTTCGGATTGTCTCCCAAGGATATTCGAAAAATAGCGTACGAGCTTGCTATGTCCAATAACTTGAAAGTCCCAAAGTCTTGGGAATCAAACAAGCTAGCTGGCCCCGATTGGTTTACGGCATTTATGAAGAGACACCCTTCTCTGTCCATTAGAACACCTGAAGCCATTAGTTTGGCTCAAGCCACCAGTTTTAATCCACATAATGTCAATAGTTTTTTTGAAAAACCTGAATTGGTAATTAAACGACATAGTTTTCAGCCACACGATATATGGAACATGGACGAAACTGGGGTGACTAAACTGCAAAAACCGAACAAAGTTGTTGCTAGGAAAGGATTTAAGCAAGTTAATACTTAAGCTAATACTTCAGCCGAAAGAGGCATACTAGTCACCCTAGCTGCTGCTGTTTCGGGAGGTGGCAATTCAATTCCACCATTCTTCATTTTTCCGCGGGTACATTTTAAAAATCATTTCATCAGAGATGTGCCAATTGGCTGCAAAGGAGGAAGTAATCCTTCGGGTTGGATGACAGAAGAGCTTTCTGTCGCTTATTTGAAACATTTCCACAACCACGTGAAATCAACGAAGGAAAAACCATGTCTCTTGTTGTTAGATAATCACAGCTCTCACCTATCTATTCAAGGACTAAACTTTGCGAGAGAAAATGGCATAATTATGCTCTCTTTCCCACCACACTGTACCCACCGCCTGCAACCGTTGGACAGATCTGTTTTTGGACCATTAAAAAATATATTAACAACGCAATGGATCAATGGATGGTAAATCATCCAGGACAACATATGACGATATACTATGTACCAGGAATAATTGCACAGGCTTTTCCGTTGGCAGCAACTCCATCCAATATTCTCACGGGGTTTAAAACTTGTGGGATTTGCCCATTCAATCCAGACATATTTCAAGAGCACGACTTTATGCCGTCATCTGTTACAGATAGGCCACTAATTACAGTTCCTGATGAGGATATTGTAGACAATGTAGCAGAGAATCATCTTAACACTCGTCCTATTGAACCCGCAATGACTGCATCTGATATCCTTGGCCTTAATGACCCTGTATTGGCTCAAAATGATATCCCTAACCTTAATGTTCGTGCGATGACACCACAAAGTTCTACCAAGCTATCATTGCAACATTAAGCTACAAAAGAACTTATTCCTGGTCCAAGTTGTTCAAGGAGTTCTCTAATTATATCACCGCAAGTTTTAAAACCTCTACCAAAAGCTCCGCCGCGCAAGTCACAGCGAGCTGGTAGAAGAAAATGTAAATCAGCAATTCTAACAGATTCACCGGAAAAGACCTATTTAGAAGAGAAAAGGAAAGAACAAGAAGCGAAGAAGAAAGTATCTAAACGTGTATTCAGTGACAACAAAGAAAATAAAAAGCTTTCTAAAGCAAAGAAGATTAAATTGAAAGCAGTTGACAAGGATGAAGAGGAGAAAGAGGATGAAGAGTTTTGCTTGGTCTGTTTGTCTCCATATTCTGCTAGCAAGTCTAGGGAAGTCTGGATACAGTGCCGGGATTGCAAGTTTTGGGCTCACGAAGCATGCACACCTGGGCAACCTTAATACATTTGCTAAAATTGCGATTCCGACTGATTTTTAAGACTGATTTTTAATATTATAATTAATATCGTTAGCTTAAGTAGTTTTATCTAAAAATATTACGTCCAAAGAGATTAGTGACTGACTATGATTATATTTTTGTTGTTAACTATGTTTATATTTTTGTAGGTTACTAGAATTCTAATATTGTTACATGAAAGTTATTCGCTTAAAGTGAATTTTGATTTCTATTATTTTTTATAATGAATCAGATATTTTACGTTCTTTTTTTGGGTTCAACATTCAACTCTTACCAGTTCAACATTCTATTTTTAATAAAAATACTCATTTGATTTAAACAAGTTTTCTTTTTTATATTTTACTCCCTTGATTTACTTTGTGACTACCTACCCCAGACATATGAAAGTGACTACCGACTTCAGAAAGTTTTTATTTTTATTTTATGTTTATATTCATTTTAAAACTATATTAGATACACTATCCAATGATATATAAATGTTATTGCTATACCAAGAATATAGGTACTAAAAATTCAAATGAACGTAAATGTGAGTTCCAACCCCGGTCTCCCCTATATGTAATTAATATTTGATGGCATTCCCTTAATTTTATTGATCGGTTTTTTACAATAATTTTTTTGTATCGTATTGTTGGAAATCCATAAATGGAACAATAAAACTGGAACTTTTATTGTTGGCAGTAAATAGAGCAATAGGCAGCGTCGTTAATATTTATAACATAATTAGTTTTCGACCCAGCTAATAGAAATTTTATAGTTGTGCAAAGTTTAATCACACACATGCACTACACAAAAACTTGATTTTATTAGGATTTTTAGTATTAAAAAGATCGTTACCCGGAGAATAATTCACACAATGCATCCTCGAAACAAGTCTATTACATCCTGTACAACAGCGCAGTCTTTTTTATGGTAATAAAAGTAAAATACTAAGATAATTTACAAAAAGGAAAATGATATACTAGTTTTATAATCGAATGTTTTTCTATTTATTTTTTTTGTGTTAAAATTAATATTATTTCAAATTATGTTTAACACTTTTGTTATAAATAAAGAACAAAATCCACTAGTTTGTCTTTTAGAGTTTTTATTGCAAAGAAAAACACTACACTCATTAAATACAATTTTTACCATTCTTTCACTCACACATACCATAGACAGACTCACTATATCTACTTACAGTGTTGCCAATATATATGTAATACTGCCAACTGGCAACTATTTATTAAAAATATACCAATAGAACGGGTATCCAAACTTGTCTACCTGCGAACCTTAGTAAACGAACAGTGGGACCACTCACAAGAAATCAGATGTAGAATAGAAAAAGCAAGAGATGCCTTCATCAAAATGTCTAAGCTCTACAAAAGCCACAACCTCAAATTAGATATCAAAGTAAAAATCTTGCGCTGCTATGTTTTGCCATATTGTACTATGGCATGGAATCATGGACATTGACCGAAACAACACAAAATAAACTCGAAGCCTTCGAGGTATGGCTATACAGAAGCATCCTTACTATATCATGGGTAGATAGAGTGACCAACGAAACAATAGTGTAAAGAATGGGCAAGGTACAAGTCGTCACCACCATATCTAAAATCTACAACGGGGAAGGTAAAAGAGGTGATGAACACGATTAAGAGAAGGAAACTGGAATATCGCATATATATTGAGAAATGACACCAAATACAAACTCTTAAAATCCATCCTCCAAACTAAAGTATTTGGAAAGAGAAGGCCCGGAAAAAGAAGACCCTAAGGACATTGTATTCAACAGGTATTCAAAAACAACTACAGAACTGTTTAAAGCAGTCAACAAGATCATCATAGCCAGGTCTCCTTGTCTTGACTGATTATAAATCCTGTACTCAAGTGGGGTACGTTCTTCATTACCCGCTGACCCACTTTTCCTTTGAGGATTCTGTAGCCTTGGGACTCGAAGGCATGCTTGTCCGTAAATCTGTTTGCCTGTACTGCTGTCAGTATTATGGTGCGTCGTGTTAGTGAATCAGTTAGATGTTTCAGTTTACCCACTTCAAGCAGTGAGTTAGCATTAAATGTTGCGAAGAAGCTTGGTCTGAGTTTACGTCCGGTGATATCATCCTTAAAGCATCTCGGTGCGGACTCCCCAGAATCCGAAGGTCCGCTAACGTCATCTTAGGTGACGGTGGAATGGTTATCACCAGGGGTAGTGCATTCAGCGATATTTTCCTACATACTCAGTTGAGGAATATTCTTCGTGAGATATTGGCGAGATACTGTCCAAGATTATACCCAAGTCGTTAGCTTGGGAGACTTATTATTTGGGGTTGTCACCCCTAGACAGGTCGCCTTCCGCTAAATAGCCCCACTCTTCCCAGGTGCTAAGCTCTGGGCCATTGTTTAAAGAAGATGTTCACGAGGCACACATTATTATATTACTACCTTTATTTTAAACTCACAAAGAAAATTTGACATTTAGAAATGTATTCTAATCTACTACATCCTATCACAAATAAAACTGAAGTATGAGCCCTCAACCTCAGTAATAGGCAGGCAAATACGGAGCTTCAAGTAGTATTCAATACACTTCGCAATAACAAATTTCCTAAATACTTGGGTGTCACTCTTGATCGCAATCTCTCATACCAGAAACATTATTAGAACACTGCTGCCAAGATTAGAAAGCGTAACTATATGGTCCAAAAGCTATGTGGCACAACATGGGGTGCATCAGCATATATCCTTCGCACTTCTTCCCTAGCATTGGTCTTCTCTGTAGCGGAATATTGCGCTGCTATTTGGATAAATAGTTGCCACATCAATCTTGATGACACTCGGTTGAACGATACTATGAGAATCACAAAGAAACAATCTAATCAACACCTATCTACGGGCTCCCAGTATTAAACAATTGTTTTTAACCCCTTAACATACAATGACGTCTCTAAGACGTCATGTATATGTGATAAGATCACATGTATATGGACACGTCAACGCGAATTTTATCCGTATGTCAAGGGGTTAAGTTAATTTCTTTCTATTTAAATTAAGTGAAGAGCCATCAGCAGAAGCGTTGCGAGATTTATCTCTCATCAGTGCAGATTTGTTTTTATGAAATATAAATTGGACTACCCTTTCATTGACATGAGCATCTCGTGATTGACTGGCGAGGTTAGGTTTTGATTTGACATTTGTGTTTGAAAACGTAAACTTAGTTACGTAAATATATAATAAGTTATATAAATATACTCAACCTTTCCGGAGCTCTATAATACTAATGAGTGCCACGAAGGTGGACTGAAAGCTATAGAATAACTGACAAATTTCATACGAGATTTGTTTTTACGGTTATTGATTTGAATGATAATTTAATATTGGTGAAACCATACTAATTATAGATACAATCATACAAACTTATAAAAGACGAAATATAGCTTGAAAATGTAAATATATTCAACCTGTTCGTAGCTCTATAACATTAAGTCTTTTTAAGACTATGAACAAATCTCGTGTTGAACCTACTACTTCCTGGCTAATATCACACAAAATATTGATTTATATAACAGACATGTGCATGTTGTTATTAGTCCCAGTATATTTTCATGTCACTAACAGCACTAGACAAAGTTTGTTTTTAAGATCATTTATTTATATTTAAATTAAGTGAATAGCCATCAAGAAACGCGTCTCGAGATTTATCTCATGAGTGCAGCTTTGCTCTTTTGAAATATACATTGGACTACACTTCTAATTTCATCTCGGGCTAGTTACATGTAGGTAATGTAGTCGTAAGTAATACTGTATGAATTCATAATTCTTACAACTTGCATGCCGAAACCTGCTTATAAATATTTGGTGTAGTGTGAATAAACTTTAATGCGCAATAAACTTAATAAAGACGGAACAAAGCTTGAATATATAAATATACTCAACCTATAGCTATAGCGGAGCACTATAATACTAATGAGTCTTTTTAGGACTAGTTGAGTGCCACGAAGGTGGACTGAAAGCTATAGAAATACCGACAAATTTCATACGAGATTTGATTTTGTTAGTCCTAAAAAGACTCATTAGTATTATAGAGCTCCGGAAAGGTTGAGTATATTTATATATTCAAGCTTTGTTCCGTCTTTATTAAGTTTATCTGATTATCTATAATGTTGTATGGTTTTACCAATTTAAAATATATCATTTATATCAATAACCTGCTAAGTTCATGTCTCTCTCACAAAATGACGAAATTAAAAACATCTAACTCTAATCACCACATGAGTTTTCAAGTGAGTGGTTTACAAATTATTGTTCATGGAAGCAAAGCTGTGCTGATGAGAGATAAATCTCGAAACGCGTCCACAGATGGCTATCCACTCAAGGTATCGGAAAGATATGATCTTAAAAACAATGTTATTTTAAGGCTTTTTTTTGAGTTATTGGAGTTTTATAGAATGTTGCATTGTACTCATTCGTAATCAGAGAGATTATCAACCCCTAGGTACGAAATTTTGTAAAAATGGGATTTCTCAAAAAATTGGACGCCATATTAAATCCGCCGTTTTGTTTTTGAAAATTTTAACAGATTCGTAATTAGCAACGTAATTAACAACATCTGCGACTAAAATTTCAAATATATAGGGCCCACCATGCCCCCTTCGATTCGAAGAACTGAAGCTTTGTTGAGAGAACGCCACAAAATTAAAAATCAAACGAACTTACCTTAAGTTCGATTGTAATTATATGAGAGTCTCGTTCGAGATGATTACATTGTAGTACCGCTACTTCCCACTAGATCCAACCACAAGTTCAGAGTTTAAAATTTTCGGGCTCCCGCCCGCGCATGTCGTCCTTACACTACCGGTCACACTTCATATAGGTTAAAGCTTATTTTAATATTAAGGAATTTAGCTCGTATACACAATACTCCTTAGTACGGGTGGGAAAAACTTTTACGAGAGGAAAATAAGGGAGGGATGTAATCATCTCGAACGAGACTCTCATATAATTACAATCGAACTTCACTTAAGGTAAGTTCGTTTGATTTTTAATTATATGTCGAGTCTCGTTCTTCGAGATTACATTGTAGATGTTTAGAGCAAGATGTTTATATGTAGTGTATATTAATTATAATCATAAACATTTAAATCCTTTAAATAACAACGAGCTTAATTGCCATATTTATATCCAATAGTGATATAATTATCATTAATCTTTTACTTCGAAAAATTAATTAATGAACGTCTCTTTTTCTGGTTCTAATGACCGTTTTAAAATTTTGCAAACATTTGCGAATTTTGCGACCAACCTGCAGTGCTTTTTATGATGCTTACGTCTAAGCCTTTTAGTTCCGCAGCCGATGTCGGCGTATGTCTCGTGCTGTGAGCTGTGTATCGCTGATCTATAGCAGCTTCTACTAAACAGCCTTTTATCCATCTGCTTATCGATTGTGAAGTCGCTCTACGATACGGCTTTTTAAAAGTTATCAACAAATAATCAACATCTCCTTTAAATGTTTGGTTTTTTTTCCAAATAGACTAGTAAGACCCTAGGTAGGACAAAAGATGGTTGCGGAGCTTCCACTCTCGAAGTCTTTTTTTGATCAGTTATTTTTATGGTAATATTATTTGTTAATGTTGCAATATTACTTACACGAATTAAAGATAATGTCTGTACTCTATCTGCTGTAGCTAGTGCTAATAAACACACTAATTTTAACGTGAGCGATTTCAGATCTAATGTTTCAATAGGTTCAAGTCTCTCTGCCCAGTTTAAAACTGTTTCAGTATTCCAAACTGAACTGTATTTGGGCCTTGTTGGTCGCTTTTTGAAGACACCTTTGAAAAAACGACTGATAGAAGCATCATTACCTAAATCAATCGAGCAAATTAAATTGATGGCGGACCTTTCAGAATTAAGTGTGCTATATGAGGCATCTTGATTAAATCGAAAGGTTAAATATTTTAGCACCCAATACACCTCTGGTTGGAATGGGTATCTATTCATACTCCGACAATAGCACCACCAGTTTTTCAAGGCCGAATTGTACTGTTTGATCGTAGACTCCGTTAACAATGAGATTAGGATGTCCACTGTTTCTTCTGGAACTAATTTTCGCTGGTATGAACGCCGGAGAGCCTCCCTGCAACGAGGGAAAGGTGCTTCGCTAGTGGATGACTCAATGACCTACAAGGAGATAACAGTAAATCTGATGAGGGAGAAAAGATTATGGGCTCTTCCATAAGCGTAGATTTAAATAAAGGAAACCAAGGCTGTGTAGGCCAATGAGGAACCACTACTATTCCCTGAGTTTTATCCAGTTTTATTTTTTGTAAAACTTTAGCAATTACAGCAAATGGTGGGAAGGCATAGAAGAAATATTTTTGCCATTTTATTGTAAATGCATCTATATATGTAGCTTCTTTATCTCTTTTCCATGAACAAAACCGTTGAGTTTTTGCATTATTTCTTGAGGCGGACAAATCAATACCGGGACCTTTCCATTTTGCAATTATTTTTTGGATAAAACGAACTCCCATTCCGTGTCTATATTCACTTTTCTTGATTCTCTATCCGCATCTGTGTTTTCCCGCGAAGGAATGTAAGATGCAAATATCCAAATCTTCCTCTCTTCACACCAGTTCCAGATGTTTCTAGCTAATTATCAAGCTCTATAAATTGTTCCCCGGCCATACGGTTGATGTACGAAATCGCTGTGGAGTTGTCAATCCTAAATAGGATTTCACAATTTTCGCATTCTTTAGCAAAGCATTTTAACGCTAAGAATGCTGCTATGATTTCCAATTTGTTAATATGGCTTTTTTTCTCATTCTGAGACCAGAACCCATTAGCATTTTTCTCACCACAATGGGGGCGACCAGTAAGCAAGGCATCAGAGAAAATTTCAAGTTTATAAATAAATGACCTAATTGGCTTCTTTGTTAAGGAAATAGTACCTAGCAACCAGTTTAGTTCTGTTTTGACGCTTGAATGAATCATCATTCTTTTATCAAAATCTTGGTCATTTATTATTAATGCTTTTAATTTTTCTCTCTCTAAAAGTTTACTGTATAACATACCATATGGTACACCCGGGCATGCTGCAATTAATACTCCAATTAAGCCAGCAAATTTTCTAATTGAGCATGAATTTTTGACTAAGTATTTTCGAATATAATTAGATAGTTTATGTTTCTTTTCCTCCGGTAGGAACAATGTCATATTGCTGGAATCTATTATAAAGCCCAAATATTTACACCTAAGTTGTGGCCCTTGTTTACTCTTCTTTTCATTTGCAATAAAACCTAGTCTACTAAGGTCTTTTCTTGTACAGTCTATATTTTTCCTACATTCAGTTTGTGATCGGCCAATGCACAGAATGTCATATAAGTATGCAGTCGATAGAAAGCCCTTTTGTCTTAAACGATTAAGAATTGGTTTTAATATTTTTGTAAATACATAAGGGCTTGTACAAAGTCCAAAGGGTAAACATTTAAATTCGGAAATACGGTTCTTAAATTTTAGTCTTAAAAATTTTCGGCTAAGTGGACCAATTTTTACCAAGAAGTAGGCATTCTTCAAGTCTAAATTAGATAACCAAAACTTTGGGTAAATTAGCTTTAAGGCTACCTGCAAATCTTCAATTTTAAAATGCTGTGTTTCAATGAACTGGTTTAAACGTTTAAGATTTAATATAAATCTTTTTGAACCGTCAGGTTTTGAAACAAGGAAGTATGGTGATAAAAATTGCGCTACTACCGGTTCACATTCAACTATTGCTTCCATAGATAATAATTTGTCAAATTCCAATTCTAACAATTTTTCATCTTCCAATGAAAATTGTATGTTTTGCTAGAGCTCAGAGATTGAGGAGGATAGGTATGAAAAGGAATTTCATATCCGCTTATGCAATTTAAGATAAATGCATCGCTGGTGATCTTTTTCCATTCCTCGAAAAATTCACTCAGACGCCCTGCTAATAATCTCACCTCGTCAACTACTTCTTCTTGTCTACATATGTTGCCCGTGGTGTCTTGTTGGTCGGCCTGGCTAAATTGTTCCTGGTGTTGAACAGATTTTCTTGGGGATGTCTAGGCTGGTAGAGTTTCGGGCTCTGATACGAAGTCCCCTGTCTCGTATTCTGGCTACTCCAGTTTAAAGTCCGCCCTGACATTGGTTTAGGCCGTCTTTTCCCAGCAGATGAAGTGGAGGCAAAAGTTGTGGAGGTACCTTTCATCTCTTCTCCCATCTTCTCAATCGATTTTGCTGTTTTAATTTTATCACACAAATTATCCCCATACAGTAATAATCCTGGTTTCGTTTTTTTCGTTTTAGTAAGTCTTTCATGGACTTGGAAAGTACGGAGAAATAAAAGCCTTCTAGCTGAAGAGATCTGATTATGTAGTTGTGACATAAGCTTACCTGTATCAGCCAGCTTTTATAATAATTCTAAACGATCTGGCGGCTGTTCTTCATCATTCAAGATCATTGTAATGCCTTGTGCCAAGGCTGACAAGACTGAACCGGCTAGGTTTTGTTCAGCAACAAACCGTTCGTCTCTCTTAATACCTGTTTCGTTAAGTGTTAAGTGACATAATTTCTGCATTCAACTCGGGTGCTTCCAGGTAAATATTTCCACTACGTGGATATTTTTTCATTAAGTCCGCTTTTATCTCCTTGGATAAACCATCAGTCAACCAAGTAGACCATCTTGACACCAAACTTTGGTGTAAATTCAAAGATTTTGTACTAATTGCTCCGGGATCATCTCCCAAAACAAACTCTACCTCGTCATCTAATTTTTTCGAATTAGTTGCTTCATCATATGCAGCCTCTGTTGTCTGTTCGTCTTGAATAATGCTGGTACGGAAAGTGCCTGGCTCTTGGTTAATTTCTTCATTGAGAATAACATTATTTTGTTTCTCAATTTTTATATTTTCCTTGTTTGCTTGAACATCATCTACAAATGAAAAGGAAATGTTTTCCCTGATAATGCTAGATGAAGATTCACAGCACTAGTAGTTATTGCCTCCTACGTGCAAAAGTCACTAGCCTGAACCGCCCATCAAGACTCACACAAATTGAGTACAAGATGTCGTGTAAATATAAATGATATAAAATATCATTTCCTTTAGATCTTAAATACCTGTAATTTTTGTTGTTTTGTTTATGGTTTCAGCTAAGCCTTCAACCATTTTCTCCAACCTCCGCAGTCTCTTGTTAGTGCTTTCCTCTTCCCTGTCTCTGCTCCGTTTTTTACTCTTACCCATTATCTTGGATTAGATGTTTTTTGTTTAAATTAAATTTTCACAAACAATTATTTTTAAGTTAGACACTTGGTTAAACAATCTGAAAACATGTGATTTCGTCTAGCACAAAGAACGTTATGAAGTGTGACCGGTAGTGTAAGGACTACATGCGCGGGCGGGAGCCCGAAAATTTTAAACTCAGAACTTGTGGTTAGATCTTGTGGGAAGTAGCGGTACTACAATGTAATCTCGAAGAACGAGACTCGAAATATAATTAAAAAAATGTACAACTGCCCATACACGAAAACATTTCCAATCTCCATCAGAAAATACTAAAAAATAGAAATCCGCTTCTGCTAGAAGCTGAGCAAATGATCAATAATAATATAAACCGGAAGGATATATGGAATAACTACTACCGATCTCTTGAAGACCCTTAACAACTTGAATGTTTTTTTATAACTGCAACGTACCGGGTATAGAACTCGACAGAAGATTATGGTAATTGTCGTGGTGCAAACTAACTGCATAAATTTAGTATGCCTCTGTTCCCTGAATGTGACTTCGGGGTTCCTAACCAAACCATCAAACATAGCACTGCAGATAATGAGCTGAGGTCCTACCACGGTAGTCCTACCACTCCTACGAGGTATGATTTCATAAGAGCTGAACTCTCAGCGGTGGAGTGGATTCGGATATCATTATCACTTCTTATCATTGTCACTTCTCTAGTTTTTTTCCAATTGTTTTCCAAGTTTTCCAATACCATGTGTTTATTACATTTTATTGATTATTTTGCCTTCTTATCTCGATTGATAACATGTATACTTGTATAAGACTGGCTGCAGGTATGCCATAAAAAGAATAAAATTAATATAAATATGTAAATAAACTACAAATATTTGATTATTTTAAATAGAATATCCAACGCAGTATTCATAAAATTAAATCCAATTTATTCACACTTAAAACGTGAACATTCAATGGATTCTTACATAATGTAAATAGTCTGTAAATACTAATATAGTTTAATAGTCTAATACTAATAGTCTCTAAATAATTGTGATTTAGAAATAATATCGTCTTGTTGTCGTGTCTAGACATATTTCAGTCTAGTATAAATTATAAACTAAATAAATAACTAAATATATTATAAACTGTTTTAAAATTTAGAATGTATAGCCATGTAAATAAATACTACTATTCAAATTAACTAGACGGAATATGATATTGAAGCTCAATTGAACATTGTAGACAAGCTTAGAATAGCTCGAACACTCCCAGTTAATTTAGTTAAGTGAGGTGTTCTAAATACAATTGATACCAAGCACTAGAACGTAGTGAACTTAATCAACAAATTAATATAGACACGAATGACTTAATAATTAATTATTTCATTTCAAGTTAATAACAATTTATGTTTCGAGTTTATGCATCTCTAATCTTTACATACCAATCTACTTTTATAATGCGTAAATAGCGCGAAAATTTGGAATGGAATATATGAGTGAACTTGTCGCGTAAAAATATAGTGGCCTGCCTACACATGTTATAATTCTACACAAATAAACTATTATAGAGAATTATTTATAAACTTTGACAGGTCTGTTGTAAATATCGGCAGGTACAAGCCATATAAAATTTATGAAAAATATTTTGGTTTATTCACAAACCAAGATTTTGATTAATTTTTTCAACTCTATTCATAATCATCTCATATATTTATTTCTTGCCAAGTCAAATTCCGCTTGCCTCTGTTATTACAAACTATCTTTATTTCATTATGTTGGTCGTTTAAAAGGGCATATATTCCCTGAGCAAACGTGCCGCTTTGCCCCAACACTCGTTTCTCTCTTGCACCGCGCGGGTATCATAAACCCCTAAGGGATGTTAAGTGCAAAGATATACGAGCACATCGCCAATTACACTCCTTGCTTAGGGTAAGTCGAATTGTCTTCAGAAATATTATTCTTTCCTCCTTCTCTATTGAAAAACCATATCATTTATTTTATGTACCATATTCAAAATTAATACCTAGATTTACCCTATTTATGAACATCTTATTGTTTTCTATTCTTATGTTCGTTCAGTTAAGTTAATAATTATTTAAAAACGTCTGTGTCTAAAATTTTATATGCTAATAAATATAATTGTAAATTTAATTTACATTTTTCAATGTTGTATATTTATTATTAGTTGTATTGAAATTTATGACAATAGTATGTGCAATTGAATAACCTGAATGCGTCATTACAGGACATTCCATTGAAGCTTAATTAACCTAATTATAATTAATGACATTACTAGCATACATCATACAGCAGTTATACATTAATAAATAAAACATATATTTATGTTAGGCTTAATAAAGTGAAATTTTTAAATATACATTCGAACTTCCCTAAGTCGAATT
The DNA here is from genome assembly GCA_944588485.1 of Phosphuga atrata. NCBI lineage: Eukaryota > Metazoa > Arthropoda > Insecta > Coleoptera > Silphidae > Phosphuga > Phosphuga atrata. The sequence goes on from OX155894.1 coordinate 40,799,291, forward strand.
ACCAAAGTTAACGAAAAAAAATTGTAAAAAGTTATAGAAAATTCTAGTTAGAGAAATACATATCTACAAAATGAGTAAAATTCACTTTACACAATTCATTCAAAGTACATATCTACATATGTATGTATTTATAATCAAAAAATAAATATACATTATTAATATAATGTTATTATTAATATAATTATAATTAATTAAAAATAATGATAATTAATACATTATTTCTTAAAAAAAATTAGTATTTTTTATTTGTTTTCCATTAAAAAGTTCTTTATCTACAAAGTTATCGAAAGTAAATAATGAGAAAAAGTAGATAGAACACAGATATTCGCTACACTTATTGAAATAATTTTCTTTTCATTTCTTGCATTTCTTTGTTCGTGGGTAGAATTGGCACATTTTCGTTGCTAGATAAGAAATCTTCATCTTCAAGTTTTATAATCTTGTTTAAAATATCGGCATCTGTTGGATAGTCCGCTGTAACCACATCTACAATATATATATATATATATATATATATATATATATATATATATATATATATATATGTATACATCTACAAATAAATAATCATTAAAAGACACTGTACTATCCACGTTATGCTGATTACATGTGTCATAGGCGGATTTCAATTCTGACAGAAGAGTATATCTTCCTCACTCTTGTTTTACCTTGTTTTTTAAAGCCAGCCTTTCTGAAACAATACTTTATGGTTGCTTGCTGAATATCGATTTCCCACGCTTTCGTCAAGTTTGCAACAGCATGCCATAAAGTAATATGTTCATATGGGCTGATTGTCTTCTAGGGCAACTATAGTTTTTCTAAAAATTCTTCTTCTATTGTGTAATTATTAATAATTCCTTAGTCCATAACTTTTCTTGTAACTTTGATGTTATGTTTGGCCGGAGAACAACATAAAGAACAACACGAATCGAATTAAGCAGCTGGGTAATTCTTGGGTATGACGGACAGTTATCTACAAATAGCAAGATATTACGTTTTACGGCAATAAATTTCTTGTCTGAACTAGAAAGCCATTCTTCAAAAATTGCGTTGTCATCCAAGCCTTTTTGTTGCTTCTGTATGTCACTGACAAAAAAACGTTTACCTTTAAAGCATCGTGGATTTTTTAAATTTTCCAATAACCAACAGTTTCAGTTTTTAGTACCACACCTATTAGCTCCCACCATGGCCGTGATTGCTTCTTTGCTGTGTTTTCCACCGAAGCACTTTTCGTCTTTAAACGTTTTATTAGGCAAACAAAATTTAAAAAATAAGCCCATCTCGTCCGCGTTAAAAATGTCCTTTTCATGATAAGATGCTAAAAGTTTCGGGAAGATATTTTTGTACCACTCTTCACAGTCATGTTCATTAATGTCTGCACTTTCACAACTCATAACCTTTTGAATAATATTATGCCTTTTCTTAAACTTATCTAGCCAACCTACACTCGCGATGAAATTAGTGTGTCTGAGACTCTCAGCAAAATAAAGAGCCTTTTCTCTAATAAGTGGTCCAGGCGTTGACACATTTTTATCCCGCGCTGTTTTAACTCATTAGAAAGTATCTTTGTCAATGTCTTCAGTTGCACCATTTCATGATCATTAGTTGCACCATTTTCGGCTACGTTCAGAATTTCATCACGGTTTCTTATAATTAAAGAAAGCAAATAATTTGAAGAAAGTGTACTTGGAGGAATCGCATAGTCTTCAGTAATCACGTTGTTTCTTTTTAATACCTTTGTCAACTTCACTTATAAAGCTCATTTTGTCAGATAACATACATCGTATTGAGATTTCTATTCTGGCCACTCATTTTTGCAATTGTAACTGCAGAGGTAAGAAGATAGAATGAGTTTAAATTCTAAAATTCCATTAATATATAGCACCTTTACTATAACAAACAGGATACGGTTTATGATAAGCAATATCCGGCATCATAAGTTTTGGAAAATACGCCACGGTTAAAAAATTGGAGTTATAGAGATTATTTTCTATGTAAAATTTTCCCATTGCACACATTTTTATTACGAGTTATGGGAAAATTCGAGTTATGGAAGTTAATTTATGTGTAAAATGCTATCTTAACGTATGAATTTATAAAAAAGTTCGAGTAATAGAAAAATTACAGAGTTACGGAAGTTCGACTGTATTATAATTTTATAATAAATTGAAAAAGTGTTCTAATTTTCATATTTCTCAATTCTCAAATAAAAAAAAAATAGTAGTAGTAAGGAGAAGCATGCGAAGCATTCGATTATAAATTAAATATCACAATAAAAAATTATATTTATATATATTCAGCGGACAATAATCTTCTTCCGCTTTTACTTCATCATAAATAATATTCTTCCCCTTCGTTTAAGCTGAAATAAATATTTTTGCGGTTTTCCAGTAGCAATAGGGAATATGCATCTTTTTTTTTTTTTTGGTTAATTCTCTTTTTACTTCGTTTTAACATAGTAAAAAATATAAATACTGTTGAATGTGTCGATTAATTTTTAAAAAAATATATAAAATACCGATTAAATTTGACCAGTTTGAACGGTCCCATTTTTCGTGCGCTTTGGATGACGTCACAGCTCTCTATTGTCATTCAGTGTTGTTTACTATTTGCAACGTTGACAGTTACTTACACTTTTGACAGTTAAGTATTTTCAGTTTGAATCGCTATTTCGATAATGGAAATAAGTAAAAACCATATTATAAATATAGTTTTGTATCGGAATGCAAAAACACTATTATAAGTACTCCACATTTAGTGTTTTTTTTTTGTTCCAAGAAATGCGAAAATGCGTAAAGAATGGTGCAAGGTTAGGTTCACGGTTTTAGGTTAGGTTAGGTTAGGATCACTTTAATGTAAGTATATAGTGTATTTCGATAGTTTACATACTGTGAATTTCTTCCAGGGTTTTACTAAATGTTGAATTTATTTCAGATTGAGGAAGGATACAACAAATAATGTTCAATAGAAAATCATGAAACAGCAAGGGCAAAAAGTTATTCTACGGTTAAAGGAAGGAGTTGTACCTCATATATTTTAGTGCCAAAAAGAAAATATGCCACCACCACAAGAGCGAATATGTGCTATCAAAAGAGAAGTATTATCACTAGTAGCTGTCAAAAGTACAAATGCTTTCGAAATTGAAACCAAAAACAAGTTACTATGAAGCCGGGAAAATATTGAAGGAAGTGATGATTATCGAGCAAGGCCCAGTACCTCTCGCATGGATGTCTCTGAAACAGAGCAGATTGAAGCATCTAGTAATACAGACAAATTACACTGTGACAAAGCTCTGCAAGTACATATTAAGTCAAAGTACAGAAGTAAAGGTATCCAAGTAAATTTAAGAATGGAAAAGAAAAATGTTGCTCTATCTCCTCTTCGTCTTTACAAAATATTGCAACGTCACCAATAATGGTGAGGGATGCTGAGGGTGAGGGACGCATACTTTGTATGTCAACCGTTAGACGCATATATCTCTTGAGAATGGCGAATGTTAGTTCGCCGAAACGTCGAGAATCCGGTTCTTTTCTGAGCCAACCCTCAGCATCAACGCGGAATCCCCGAGAAAACAATACAACACACACACACACACACACATATATATATATATATATATATATATATATATATATATATATATACATATATAAATATTTTGGACCCACTTTATTTTTTAAGGAGATGTAGCGGCTCATAGCTTTTTTGATGTTTTGATGGGCATTTTATTTTAATGCTGTACACAGTACTTTCCCCATCTGGAGAAGCACCCATGGTAGGATAAGCAGCATTTAAATGTAATCCACATCTATTTATTTTTATTTGTCTTATTTTCTCCACTTCTTTTAATACTACATTTTATAATAGTCGTCCCCTTTTTATAGCCTCTATGTCCTTCAATTTACTTGCTCCCAATATGTTACAAGGACCCATCGAGAACATTGCATTGTGCAGCCTCATATGCCTTAGAAGCTGTGATTCTGGCATATCTAAGCTCGCGCCACAATGGACAGTCATTTTATTCAATAGTCGCTAATGCAGCTTCTTTACATACTTCTGTTGTACTCACGATAAGTTTGCAATGCTCAAAAAATTCAACAGGGTTGGTGGCTTTGCTTGTAATGACTAAATTATGTATAAACAATTTTTCAATGTTGTTTGGATCTTTGTAAAATTTCATGAAGTGATTATTTGTATCACCAACCACCTTACAATTATTTTTTACCATTGTGAAAAAGTTATCAGTACTTAAATTTATTAGCACAAGCTTATGTTTAGGTGTGCTGCCAATATCCTTTGCCTTTAGAAATTTCAAGCTTATACCAATCGAAGATAATTTGGATTTTTTTCCAATAGTACTCAATACATGTGCTTGATGGATCTTCGCTACGCCGGGGTAGCCATCCTAAAATAGCAATAGCATGCTTGCAACCTCCTAAAACAAAAACAAAATTAAGTTATGTTTCTTTAACATCTGAAAATGTAACTCTGGTTATAGTATGGACCTAGTGCTGCTAACTTATCACTGTATTTTGATGACACGTTCTTAACCTTGGTTATATTGACAATTTTTGTGGCAAAGCCAAAGTTTCTGACTTTGCCTCCGAGTTCTGTTTAGAAAATATCTTACAGTAGGCAATAAGTAGAAGAAATTAAAAGAAATCCTACCTAAGTGTGCTATGCAATCTTCACATTGAACAGAAATAATAGTTTCTTCAATTTCGTCACAGGTAGCCTGTACAGCATAACACTTCTGACGCACATTGCGTTCCGGTGTAATTCGAGCTTTAACTATACATATGTTACCATCTCGTTTTACTTGCACATAGCCTACGGCTGAATCACCATAAGCTTCTCGTTCAGATCTGTAACAAAACAATTTTAGTTAAATACATAAAAGTTAGGTTAGGTTAGGTTAGGTTTAGGTTTTTAGGCATGCATGAATGAAAACCTATTTAGTTATAAAAATATTAAATTACAAAATATCGTGGTTTGCAATAATTACCTTTCAGCTTTTACTCCTTTGACCTCAGTGGACGCAAAATCTGGATTCGAAAGAAAATATATTGTCATCATAAATGCATCAATTTTTGGTAAATTGCCGATTGTGCTTTATCAAAACCACTTTCCGTCATTGTATAGACCAAAATTGCACTATAGTTCATTTTTTTAAGAATGCAGTACAGGGAAGATAGGGCTTATTTGACCTTGTTCTCTGATTGGCTTAAATCGAGAAGTTCACACAGACGATATTTACTTCTCTATCTCTCTCTTTTAACATACATTTGCAGTCACTGGCGTAGAATTTGGTGATATGTAATTAAATGAATACAATATTACGAATTATTTCTAAATACAATAGAACGTTAAATTATACTATGGATAATAAGTACTATATTATAGAATAATGTTTTATATATAATTTAATATTCAATTTTAAATTTAGATAAAAAAATTAATTAAAACCAAGAATATTTTTTTCGTACGCCAATGCATGTTCAGCTGTTAGCTGTCAATGGCTGCCATGTCAATTCATAATTGTCATCTGATCTGTTTGTATCATTTAGATTTCGTGCGTTTTTCTCCATTTATTTGTTTGTATTTTATTACTATTGTTGCCATTTGGTGTATTTAATAGATATTCAATCAAACCATTAATAAATTACCAATTTTATATTCAAGTAACTATATTTGAATTTAGCGCCAAATTTTGTAACTAGATTGAACATTTGTCATAGTGTAAATCAGGTATCTAGTTACTGAATTCTTAAAAAAAATTTACTATAGGTACTAACACACTAGAAACGCAGAACTAGAACTCGAAAACACTAACAAAATACTAGAAAACACAGAACTATAAAAACATTACAGTAACATTGTCCAGCAAAACAGCACAGTGAATATCAGAGACAAATAAATATTGACGTCGATAAATGTCATAACATGTGCGTCACAGTCCTTGGTTTCGGTTCGACCAATGGTGATGCGTTTCGCAAATTTGAATTTCGCTCCATTTTTTGGACTTCTTGATTTTAATTTTTGGAATAAAATTCAAACTAAATAAGAAAATAATGGTATAGGTGTAATTGAAAGATCGTAAATTATCGGTGGTAAAAAAACCAAGTAAACCTAAATCTTTTGCATATTCCCTATTATTTAATTTTTCTATTGCATAGTTATGATAGAAATTGCTGTTGTGACTTTTTTAATGTCATTTTTAGGGTTCCGTTGTTATCAACAGTGAACCCTTATAGTTTCGATATGTCCGTCCGTCCGTCCGTCCGTCCGCAGTTTAGCTCAGAGGCTATTAGAAATATAAAGCTGTAATTTGGCATGGATATACAGATTAGTCACGCCGACAAAGTGCTAAAATAAAATCTTGAAAACAAATTTTTTTAGGGTACCTCTTTTACCCTAAAGGTGTGGTTACGTTTTTTTTTCTCGTCTACGCCATGGTGTAAGGAATCGTTGGATAGGTCTTTCAAAAATATTATAGGTTTGTGAAAATAATATTTCCATTAAGAGATCCGTTTGTGAAATATTAAGCTTTAAAGTGCTAACTTTTGTTTAAGTCAAGTGTCCGCCCCCCACTCCCAGCTAAATGGCTGTTTCTGGATATGTGAAAAAATTCACAATAGTAGCATATATAACGAATTTAAAAGGAAAAGTATCACGGATAGGTAGGCTTAATTAGTTTACGAGTAATAGTCAACCAACTTATAAAATGTAACAAATCGAGCGGCAGCCGCGTCATTTAAACAATATATTATTGGTTATGTTGAACGTCAAACTCGACAACATCAATGTCAGCTGATTAAGTTGGTTATGAAATTTTTTAGACATTTGAGTCTTAAGTGATAAGAGTAAGAATGGCATCTACGGAACCCTACATTGCGCGTGGCCCGACACGCACTTAGCCGTTTTATTACTTAACACTCCGTTTGGCGCATGGGTCCAGCCACCTTTTGCGATTTAATTGTTTTTTTTTATATAATTCTAATTGAGCTATGACTTAAATTTCCTGGACTTTCCCTGAAATTTCATTATCTTTCATTAAAAAAAAAATAAATAAAAGGATACATGTCATACAATTCCAAACGCGATTTTTGAAGTTTTCTGTTGCAAAATTATGATACGGATGTTCAAAATTGCTGTTTTGACTCGATTTTTAATATCATTATTAATCATAATACGCGAATAAAAGGGAATATATTATAAGTTGAAAAAGTGTTCTAATTTATACATTTTCTTCAGATTTAAGGAAAATTATAGGAAAAAACGTGAATGATTTCATAAATTGAATTATATATTTTAAGCGGATATTAATTTTCCTCTGCTTTTACTTTATCCTCCAATAACATCTCTTGCCGCTCGGATGAACTGAAATAAATATTCTTGCATAACAAAAGCGAATATTTAATTTTTGTGTTGCATAGTTATGAGAGTGATGTTTAAAACTACTACTTTTCCTAGCTTTCTCAAAATATTAATTATAATACGCGAAAGACACAGATTATAGAACGTCGGGCAACAGGTACTAACAAGTTTCAGAGGGATGTTGTGTGGTTAGTAACAAATGGACGGGCAATTTGAGGAATAAATAGGATCTAAATTTTACTTTGCTTCATATGTGCCCTCAATGGTGCAGAATTTGTTTAACCCTTTCACCGCCATTCCGGGAGGTGTGAGCCGGGTCCCTGAATTCATACAGCGCCGTTCCGGGGTTTCTTTTTGTACCAGCGCCATCAATTGATAAAAGGCTGAGATTATTTAAAGTTTAAGAAATTTGTCAAAAACTTTTCATTTTTTAGAGGTTTTTTTTTAAAATCTCCGTACGCAGACTACAGGCGGCGGAACGGCAAAACTCTCAGTCCAGAGAGAAAAAAGACCAGGCTACACGGTGAAGGTGTCAGTTTTTTGGATAAACCACGTCTTGATGATTTGCAGGCATGTTGAAAAAAAAGGCAAAAATCTCCACGTCTTTGTTCGTCCATAATGCCCGCCATACACGTTACGGTCTACAGTACAGGTTACATGTCTATTCCCACACACGCTCCGGTCTACCTGCGCAGGCAAACCTGCACAGGTAGACTTGTCATGTGGACCGTTGTGTGTATGGCGGGCATAACTCAGCGCCACTCGGAGCGACGCAAGAAGTCGAGAGTAGACCAAAATACGCGCAGGGGCGGGCGAAATCGCCCCGTGCCGCAAAAGTCGGATTCGGGGACGCGGTGAGGGGGGTAAATGTAAAAAAACAGTGCAAAAAAGGATGATGTTTTCCAACGTCGGCAGCTCTACGGGGACGTCTCGGATCGCGAACCCTCAAATACAAAAGTGGCACGGGAATCCGTTCCGATTCGTGCGCATTTTTGAGTCCATGCGTTCAGAAACGGCGAAACTGCAGCGGTTAGACTGACCGCACCTTTCGGAGAATCGGAGCCGATACATTTCGAACTGTGGCCCACGTGCCGCTCAACTTGGAATGTCAGAACGCGACATCCTGGTGCCCCAAATTAACATTAATGTTTTTCTCTGTGCCGATTAACAGTTATAAGTGGGCGATTCCGCGACGTCTAATTATTGGTGCGAAAAGCCAACGGACCATTCTATAATCCACTGAAAAATCTAGAACATTCACCGGGGGCTACAAAAATATGGACGTTTTACTTTCGTCATTATTTTCTTGGTATAGGGCGAGTTTGGGCGTGCGTCGCGACGGTTACAAACGATGCAGCGCAATGCAGCTTGCAGTAAAAGATAAAACGTTCAATTCTCTGCGGAAATCGCCCAAAACTGTTACCGCAGAGTTTAAGTTTGTGATTCTGCACGAGTTTTCCTGGACGTCCAAGAAACGTCGTTTTATGGCGTCGCGATGCCATCTTCAACGAAATCTGGAATAAACTTCCAAAAAAACTAATAAGTTCTATGCCCGATCGAACGGCGCCGGCCCCGTTCCGATTCGCCAATTGGTTCGGGCGTTCTAGGTACCACCGCAAAGCGCCTCGTGTTTTCTCACTTTTTGCGCGCTTTTCTCTTTAAACTGCCGTAGATTCGCAAAAAGTCGTTGCAGTTTAAAAATTCTTACCGGAATAGTTGCGGGAAAGTGTTCGTAGGAGAACGAATTCAATCGGCGACCTGGAACCCTTTACATACACTACAATTACACACTACACACATTACACTACAAGTGTAGGGCGTCAGTGGAAGTGATTGCAAAATCGGCAAAAAAGGTGCATTTTCTTGCACGTCGCAGCCAAAGCATCCGGAAAGAATTTTTGGGATCCGACGAAAAATGAGCCTCAAAGGGTATTATACCTTATTCGTGATTTTAGCTTTCGGTCTGGTGCGTCCGAACCTGGGGGAGTAGAGTCGCGAAAATGGCACCGCTCAATGTGGCTCTCGGTTGACACCAGGTTGACACCTCGGTTGACACCAGAAAATGTACACCAGAAATGTACAATCCACAGAAACCTCAATTTTTGGGGGGTTTTGACCCTCTGAAGGGGCGCGGCAGGACGGAGGACCAAAGCTGGGGATGCACAATATGCGGATGGACATGCGCAGTTAAAGCATAGAAGACGACAAAAAGAAGCGGTTAAAACACCGAAAATCTACCTCTTCCGGCGGCATAAAAAAGCCGAATTTGACCTTTTAAAAAACCCACGTGATGCGGACCCCCAGGTGAAATCCGGAAAACACCACATGTCAGTCGTCTCAGAATTGATCGAAATTTGGCGATTCAGGCCGCCAACGCTTCGGCGGCGATTCAACGCTTCCCCACACGGACCCCAAAAGTTTGCTTTAAAAAATTACCACTTTTGCGGAGGTCACGGCGAAGATGGCCAGGATAAATGAAATTCAGGTAAAGATTCCGGTAGAAAATTTCGAGACGCTTGCTACGACACCACTCTCGTCGCTGCGTGACTTTTGTGGACGGCGTTCTACACATTTTCCTGCGAATCCGGGTCCTCCGACTAAAACACCGCCTCCAACGGCCCCCTCGCTCTGACATAGTCGGTACATCAAATTCTTGAAGCTAAGGAATAGACGAACGAACCCACGTATGGCGATTTTCGATGACTTTCGAATCGCGTAGTTTAGTTTAGGCGACAAAAAATGACGAATTTTTTGAAAGAAGAAGTGAGTTTTTCGCCCTTCCCAAGAATTTTAAGCAAAATTATCGAAAATTGAGGTGACAGTCGGACGTGTGGCGACGGACATACCGACACCGGAACCACGTCTGTGCGACGAAAATTGTCCGAGTTGTGGGTGAAAAAGTGAAAAAGCTTAAAAATTCGCCCAGCCGCCCCCGGAGACGGCAGATGGGTGAAATTTTGTTTAAAAAATACTTGAAACTTTTTCAAATCAGCTGTGTTAGGTTTTGAGTTGTTAAACGGTTTATAAATATTTTTTTCTTAAATTCCAAAAAATCATGTTTTTTGCCCCCTTATTTTTTCAGTAACTTTTGATCAATAGGTGACTTATCTATGTGAATGGGGCTGCATAACTACCGGAAATTTTATAAATATTGGCGCTGTGTGTTATTCCTTATAATTGACATGGCAGTGAAAGGGTTAATATATAATGAGTTTGTTTATCGAAGTTTTAGTAACCATTAATTCTTGGCCAGTGAAGAAGCTCATTTTTGTGTATCGGCGTTTATTCGATCTGAATCCATAATTGAGGTTAAGCGGCAATTTCCCAGAGAATATAAGAATATAGAAACAAAATTAGGAAATGTAATAAATGTTATAATGTTTATCGCGGAACCCAGGGAACGGAACGTACCCGAAATATTTTTAAAAGTTTACGACAAGCGGTACAGCTAACATTACGAGCAGAAGCATCCGAATATTACACGATGCCTTAGGTTTTCTTCCCTACAAAGTTCAAGTATTGCAAGAGCTTCCACGCCAAGATTTCGCAACACGTAGCCAGTTTTGTACTTCCTTGTTTTTATGTGCGATATATTTTGCCTAATCTAATCATGTCCGATAAAGCGAATTTTCATTTAACAGGATATGTTAACAAACAAAACAAGCGGTCCTGTTCATCAGAGCAACTCTACCAAACTCAAGAAAAATCCTTACACTCCAAGAAAGTTACAGTGTGGTGTGGTGTAGCGCAAAGAAGAAAATCAGACTTTTGACACACCGTTAATTCGCAACGGTATTTGATTAAGCTTGAACATTTTTAACAACAGAACTGCAGAGGTTGGGAAGAGTCAACAAGTTTGGTTTCAACAAGATGGGTCAACAAGTCACATTGCTCAAGTGTGTATCAGATTTTTGGAAGAAACGTTTTCAGGGAAAATAATTTCTCGACACAGTAATTGTAATTGACCGGCAAGATCTCCAGATTTACTTCCTGTAATATCTTCTTATGTGGATATCTAAATTCGAAAGAGCTGCCAAAGACCAGCCATTAGAAGATTTAAAAAATAACATTAGAAAGGAAATAATAAAGATAGGTTTCGATATTTTGCACCCCATTTTGCATATTATAAGTTGAAGAAGTGTTGTACATTTTTCTCAAATTAAAATTATATATCTTGAGATTTTGATATAAATTTTCATCGGCTTTTACTTTATCCTGCAATTATATCTCTTCCCTTTCGTGTAAACTGAAATAAATATTTTTGCATTTCCAACAGCAATTAATTAATTTTTTTTGTTGCATAGTTATGAGAGGGAAGTTTAGAATTGCTATTGTTAGACGTTTTTTTTTTAATCTCATTAATTATAATATGCCAATAACAGAGAAATTAAATGACGTTTGTTTATGATAACTGATAACAATACATTCGTTGATTGCTTACATATGAACAGGCAATGTTTGCCTCGGAAATGAGAAATTTACCGCAAGTTTTTTGTTTATTCCATTTACAATTATCGCGTATAATTATGTCAAAAATTCAACACGATGAATTTGATTTCAACCCAAATTTTATTAAACATAATTGTTTGCACCGTATCTCGCGAAAATCAATTTCTTTTCTAGTTTTAATTGGGTTTTACTGGTCCCGTCACTTACCTTTAGGGTTGCTCGCGTCTCCGCCACGTGTGGATCGTCCTTCCGACGCCTATTTTAAGGGAGGAAATGAGGATAACGGGTGGACTGATACCTTAAAGTTGTTGTCTTCCAGACGTTGAATGCCGCTGCTGCCCTTTGGGCTCGTGATTACACCCCTGGTTAAACTTAACTTGAAACGATAAACTTAAATGCGTGCACGTGACGGTCGAGCTTGTTTCGCGCTTCGATTTCTGTCTTTACGCTTCTCAAACTCGAAGCATACTGCCGCAAATATATAAATTCGCGAAGTAAATTGATAAGTAAATCGCGCAATTTCGGCCCAGGTCGATACACCTTTCACCTTCTGTTGATCGGTGCCGAAATTGATTCAAATAATAAATTAAAAATACAGATTTATTAAAATTGGCGCAAACAATAATGAATAATCATAATTATTATAATAGTATGAATCGAGCGAGGATTCGGTGTGCCACTTTCGATGAACGCTTTTCTCATGCGTCGTGAACAGAAGCAATTTCATCACAAGCCAAATTGTGAGCAAACCAGTGGACTGGCTATTTTATTTCATTTTTGTGTTCACTTTTTGTGTATTAACTTATAAAAAACAACGTAACAATTGTTACAAAAATGTGTTCACTTCAAAAACTATTTTGACAAATTTGAAACTTCCAGCGGTTTCCAGCTGTTTCACTTTTTCCATTTATAAATAAATAACTACTGATTTATTATAGTTACAGTTTCAATAATCAATAAGAAAACTAAAATCAGATACTTATTTTCGAAGGCAAGGTGTACAATTTTTATTAAAATGTTTCCGAAAAATAAAGGATTTTATTAGACTTTAAAAACAGTTTCTGAGATTGTTAATGAAAATTCAATTATTAGCTAGTATGTATGATGATAAATTATAATTAAAATGTTGCAATACCATAAACTGGCTGTTTGTGGCTGCATGCAAATGACAGATCATTATTAAATTACCTGTAATTAATTTTGCATATATCTACGGTGTGCACAAAATTCTCAAAATCACCTTATATAAAGCATGAAAATCTCAATTAATAAATATTGCTAAATTTAATTAATGAAGCAACAGATTTATTAAGATAATTGAAAGAAATTTTATATCTATTTTACGAAAATAAATGTTTATTGCCGAAATAACACAAACTTGCGTGCATAGAAATCGACCCACTGTAAACTTTTCACTTTTTAAACTATTTATAATTTTTTTTTTAAACTATTTATAAGAAGAAGGGAACTGCATCATTTCATAAACGAGCTGGTACAGACAGATGGAGATTTACTTCGGCTCGGGATCACTGCTTTGGATCAAAATGGAATGGATCAAAACCATTAAGAAAACCTTAATGCTGTTCATTAATGCTGTTTCACCTTAATGCGGCACCAACAGCTCACAGAGTGGCTATTAGCAGAGAGTAGGTATATCTAGAGGTCCAACCCTGGGCAAATGTTTGAAACCGGATGACAAACCCCAACACCAGGGGTCGCAATCAAAGCCATCTAACCGCGAGGCATATAACTAAAAGCAGTAGCAGTCGGCCGTCAGCTCTGCCGTCAGTGATTTGCGGACAGTAGCTGAAGCTCAAGCTACATTATGTTGAGCAGAAAACTGCAAGTTTGCCGCATGTTTCTTAATTCAAACTAACCAACTAAGTTCGACGCAGCGAGGTACAGCTGCATTCTCTTGCCGGTCCGAGTGTAAAATATTTGAAAATTTAAAAAGAAAGCGAACGGGACGATCATGATAAAACTTTGTTTTACTATTACACTTATTCAGTAATAACTTATTAAGATCTAACTATTTCTATACAGGCAACGATACTCTTTACACTCCGTTTGAAAAAGCAATAATTCACTGTTCTAAAGGATTTTAACAATAAGCTCTTATAACATCAGGTCATCCAAGATATTTATATAATAAAATTGGAAGAAAGCTGCAACGAATACCAAATTCTTTCTTATTTATTGATACTTTTTATTACGTTTTTTTTAGAATTCCATCCATATCAACTTAGCAAAATGTGCAATTATGAAAATCAATTTGATGAAAGTTGTTTTCTAAACGAGACACATCAAAGATTGCACAATAATGCAGTTCCAATCCATTTTCAGCGTGATCTCAGAGTACAAGACGAAGATCCTACTCAGGTAAATAACACTTCTATTGGATTTTGTGCAAATTGATTAAACATTGCAATCTACATATCGCCAATTACAGAAAATAATTAAAATATTTCTAAAATTTCAGAAAGCAATGGTTATGACGCCATCGTTCATATGAAGCGTTCCATCATACGATACATCGGTCAGTCTATTCTTGCTGGAATCCCCTTCGCGGAATATCACGTCATCAAGCTTTACAGACACACCAAGAAAGATGAAGTTGAGGGATGACTTGAAAGGGGTAAAAAAGACTTACGGGAAATGCGCCAAAAAAAGACTGAAGAGATGAAGTATCGAGGCGTGGATACGAAACAAGTTCTGAATAAGTTTTTACAACCGCTTAATGTCAATTCAAACACTTTTCTGAAAACGCAAATCCACCATAAGAATAGGACTCGATGGAAACAATCAGAAAAAAAGCTGGCGATGAAAATTTATTACAAATCCTGCTACAAATTTATCCGGAACAATTTAAAATTTAATTTACCAGGAATTTGTACAATTCAAAATTGGCTTGGAACTACTTCCCTACGACCAGGATTGAATCAAGAGCTGAAAGAAAAGATTGGGATAAAAATCAGCGTTATGAATGAGCGAGAAAAGAAATGCGTACTTCTTTTTGATGAAATAGCGCTAAAAAAACATCTGAGCTATAATTCAAAAATGGATATCATTGAAGGGTATGAGGATTTAGGGCAGACTTTGGGGCGAACTGCAAAACCTGCAAAACATGCTCTAGTGTCTATGGAAAGGGGCTTATATGATAATTGGAAGATGCCCATTTCATACTATTTGTCTTCAACCGCCGTGAGTGCCACAAATTTAGTACAATTAATTAAAAGCAATTTGTCATTTTTAATTGAGTCGGGGCTCGATGCAAATGCAATCGTCTGCGATCAAGGGTCAAATAAGCAAAAAGCGCATAAAATCCTCGGCGCAACACAAGACGTCTTTTGTTTATCAGTCAAAAAAGAGTTTTGCAGCATTTGACGCCCCACATTTAATTAAAAGCGTTAGAAATGTGCTACTTAAACAGAAGGACTTTTTGGTTGCTGGAAAACAAGAACTTTGGGATGACGTTATTCGCACGTATGTAATAAATAAAATAAATAGATTGTCTGATGATATAAAAAAAAATACAGATAAACACATGAGACCCAACCATTTTGAAAAAATGAACGTCAGCCTAGCTACACAAGTGTTCAGCAAAACATTTTATGCTGTTATGAAAACGTGTGTAGCAAGCAAAAAATTAATATCACCTACCACGAACAATACCGCCGATTTTTAATTAAAGGTGAATGATATTTTTGACCATCTAAACTCTAGAACTAAATTTTCTTCAAATCCGGCAAAATGCGCTTTATCGCATGCTGTGCCGATGAACGAAAATTTTAAATGTGCAATAGATTACATTAAAACCTGGTCGGTACAAAAAAATAGACCATTTTGTTTTGATGGGTTAATACAAACGATTAATGCCATTTTGGGACTGTGGGACGCCGAGAAAGATTCTGTAGATTATTTTCAGACAAGTTGCCTCAACCAAGATCCAATTGAAAATCTATTCTCTAAAATAGGGCAAAGGCGTGGGTTTGATCCTTACCCATCGGCAGATAATAACTACGTCTCTTGAAAAATGCAGTGAAAAAGCGAACTGTGAGAACGATGAGGATGAGTTCTTATTTCAAAGTAATGAAGATATTTGTAATCCTGAACTCCAAGGGATTATTTTATCGACAATAGGTCAACCCACTTCCTCAAAGTCATCTTCTTCCTCGGTAACATATTCTGATTCTTCCGAAGAATTAAATGTTTTCGAATAATGTTCAGTTCTTTATTTTGCCGGCTATGCAACAAGAAAAACGATTTTCAGATTTAAATGCGACCAATGCAAACAAAATTTAATTCACACAAACAAAATATTAAACGATCAGAAAGAAATTCTAATTTTAAATCGAGATTTTTCTAAAGAAAATGATAAAAGTGAATTCCTCTTTAGACCTCGGGAAGAAACATATTGCGTTGCTAAAGCTACTTTAACCTTGTATGACAAAATTATAACAAAAACGCCACATAGACGCAATATAAAAACGCATATTTTAAATAGGGTTAATCAAAATATAGTTGCGACCGATAGGTTAAGTAGATCAGATTGTTCGGTACATCGACACTTTTTTTTTAATATATTAATCTTAACTAAATTGCACAGAATAAAAAAACTATTAAAACAAAATGTAACCTCGGGGGTCCCCGTCGAAAGCAACCCAGATTACAATAAAATATTAACAATTTTACAAGTTACTATACAGGGTGGGCCGTTGAAAACGAAACAGAGGGATTTTCGGATAGTTAAAGACGAATTCTCAAAAAACGCTAGGAAAGTCAACTTTGTTTGTGAGGAGGACACCTTTTACAAGAAAATTTGTAGACAAATCACTTAACCACTTCGTGCTGGGACCACAACCCCTAAAATTTTAAATGGCACGGTGGGGTAAGTGATACCTTATTGGAAAGCTCTTTTTGCCCTGAATACTAAACGGTTAACATTTTCCAAATTTATCCATTTGTTGTCGAGATTATTTAGTTTTAAGTTATGAACGGGTTCTTTCAAAAAAACCACGTGGTGCGGTCCCCCAGGTGAAATTTAGGAAACGCTACGCGTCAGTCGTCTCGGAATCGATTGAAATTTTCGATTCCGTCGTGACCTGGCGGTTTCCACTTGACCTCTCTCCACACGAACCCCAAAATTCGGCCACAAAAAATAGGACCGATTTTTCGGAGGCCACGGCGATGCTCCCCAGGCGAAAAGAATTTCTCTTTCTGAGGAGCATCGCCATGGCCTCCAAAAACTCGGTCCATTTTTTTTTGCGGCGACTTCTGGGGTTCGTGTGGAGAGACGTCGAGTCGAAACTGCCAGGCAATGATGGAATCGAAAATTTAATTCGAGTCCGAAACGATTGACGTGTCAATATTTTCCAAATTTATCCATTTGTTGTCGAGATTATTTAGTTTTAAGTTATGAACGCGTTCTTCCAAAAAACCACGTGGTGCGGTCCCCCAGGAGAAATTTAGGAAACGCTACGCGTCAGTCGTCTCGGAATCGATTGAAATTTTCGATTCCGTCGTGACCTGGCGGTTTCCACTTGACCTCTCTCCACACGAATTCCAAAATAGATAACACTTGTGTAGCGTTTCCTAAATTTCACCTGGGGGACCGGACCAAGTGTTTTTTTGAAAGAACGCGTTCATAACTTGAAATTAAATAATCTCGACAACAAATGGATAAATTTGGAAAATGTTAACCGTTTAGTATTCAGGGCAAAAAGAGCTTTCCAATGAGGTATCACTTACCCCACCGTGCCATTTAAAATTTTAGAGGTTACGGTCCCAACGCGAAGGGATTAAGTGATTTGTCCACATTTTTTTTTGTAAAAGGTGTCCCCCTCACAAACAAAGTCGACGTGTCCGAGCGTTTTTTGAGAATCCATCTTTAACCATCCGAAAATCCCTCTGTTTCGTTTTCAATGGCCCAGCTTGTATATGTACATAGTTGATATTTTTAAGCAAATTATTATTACATATTCTGTTTTACCTCTTATTGTAGATTGGTTATTCGCTGTTTTCAGCGAATGGAATCAGCTATGCTGTTAATAATAATTATACTTCTGTTCATAGGAATTTTACTAACTTTTTATACCTTATTTCTTAAATAAACTTCCATGTATCGTAATAAATGAAAAAGAAGTTCTATCTCGTAGTTTTATTTTTCAAGTATACCCATGCACCACTATTCCGATGAAATAAAAACGTAACTCGCAGTGCCGGAATAATTTAGCGCTTAAATATATCCATAAAAATAGGTTCCGTGGGGGTTTCGTTGTTACAAGCTGAATTATATATAAAATTGAAGCTTAGGTTTCAAAGTCCCAAAAGCCGTCAAAAATCGTCCGGTGCAAAAGGGCATTAAAGTTAAAAATCGAGTTAGATACATGTTGATTAAGAAGAAAAAAATACCGATATTTTGATATATTTTTGATAAAAAGTTTTGTATAGCAAATATTTTTTTATAATTTTCAAAGATTACGGTTCAATGTGACGCTTACGGGAGAACGAAACTTAAAACAGCATTATCTCAGTCTCAAATGGTTGAAAATCCAATTATTTTAGTCAATTTTTTCGTTTCTATCGCCATATCTCCAAAATAAAAGCCCTAATCAAAATTTTGTATTTTTCAGAATAGTTTATCTCATCCTTTGTGATCGTATTAGTGTTAAATTTATAATTTTATGACTTACAATAAAAAAGCTATACAATTAAATGCAATGCGATGTAAATATTCAGCGCTCGGCTTTGAGCCGCCAATACGCGTCCCCACTCCAATAACACATTGTTTATTTCACGTTTCTTCGTAGCTCCGTTGCACTCAGAGACAAGTATCTAAAGAGAGATGCGACACCCACTAAGTAATTTTTTTGACAGAAGTTTGCGCTAACTATGAAAACATTATGGAACTAATTATCAAACGCGGGCTATATGAATGTTTTATTAAATATATGCGATAATATAATTTATTTAAAATAGGGTGAAAATTAAAAACAATTTGTTAAATATGTTATTTACATGTACTAATAATATATTAAATATGTATTTACATTAATATATATATATATATATATATATATATATATATATATATATATATATATATATATATATATATAGGGTCATCCTTCATATTACTTTCACAAACCGGAACAACACATCAGAAATATATGGAATCCATTGTCTGAAAGTAATGGATACGATGGTAATAAACCAATCATGTTTAATACAATAAAAACATGAACATTTACCTTTCAATTTAGATTATAACTAATGTACGGAGAATTATTTTCAAGAGTCTTGCACTAATAATATCTTGCAGACACAATATATTCTTGGATGCTTGGATGTAAAATTCCTTGACCGCATAAATAGCACAAAAACAAAAAACTTATATATCCAATATAACGAATGAATATCTTGCACATTGGCGACATCTTTAAACATTTGTCTCTGGGTGACATTTTGCTACTATAAATGTAAACAACACTAGTTATTTACTTGATTTCACGTGCTCAGTGTCATCTATCTCTTAATTTAAGCGACCAAGCCATCTATAAATTCATTATTGAATTAAAACTTCTGTCACAAGGTCACCCATAAGAGTGCCATCCCCCTGGTTGCACTTCCACACATAATAACACCCAGCATGCAGATGTGATCGTCGACATTATTGTTTAATATAATTTAGATATGATAGATAATAATAAATAATATAATATACATTATACATAACAGACTATATAACAGCTCAACCTAGATGTGATAAAGAATAGTATATTTTACAGCAAGAGATGAAAGGCGCTTTTATTGGTGAGGTGGGAGTTTGCTCACGAGCTCCAGCGAGTTAGCAATCACACCGAACCAGAAAAAAACACTTTCATCTCCAGTAGTAAATGCAATTTTTTCTACTGATTTCTGTTGTAGAATCCATAACTCGACTTTAATAAATCCAATTCGAAGTGAACTGTCAGAACTGTCAAAACAAATTTAATTGTTAGTTTGGCCGTTTCCACGGTAACATATTGCATTCTCATAGAAGGTGATACTTTTCAAGTCAAATGTCCTAATTTTATTTCGGTTTTTTAAATAGTTTCAGGCTCGTTTTACGTTTGTACATAAAATATTTCATTGAAATTGATGTAATTAATAAGAAAGTCCATGCAAATTTGGTTAGTTTAGTGTTTTAATCGAGAAAATCATAAATTTAAAATGCTCATTTTCGTCTCTTAGACGTGAAATTATTTTCATCCCTAGAATGAAAAAATGTCACTTTCATGTAGGGTAAGCCGTGGAAAAAATGCCATTTTCACATATATCAGTAGAAAAATATAATTACTTCTGTTTTCAAATTTGACCAAGGATATAGATTAATTAGATTGGCAGATATGACGATATAAACGCTAAAAAAACAAATGATTAGTTTCTGATTTTTTTTTTCAAAATAAAAAGGTCTGCACCACAGAAAAATGTTGTAAATTGCCATTTCGTAGGTAGAATTTTTTTACTTTGTAAAATGTATAGTCTCATCTAATTATACGCTCATTTTTTTTTTTGAGAACCGAGCTGCTTTTCTTGTCTATATCGCTCCACTATATGATTTTGGCGAAGTTTCAAACCTAAGATTTTATTGAGTAGTAGATGACAAAGTTTCCTTTAATCAATTCAGTGAGTTTTGCAATAGACTCTTGGTGTCGCCATTTTGTTACAATTAGTCAAAAGTGGGGCAACTGGGGCGATCACAAGATTATGCCGTGGTTGGGTCACTATATTATACCTACTCTCTGCTATTAGTCAAGATGAAAACTGCAGGAAAGTAACATAACTCCTAAGAGACCTGCAGTTTGACAAAAACCCCAGCTCATTGTCAAGCACGCCCGTCTATTGCAAAGTATCATTTAAATTGGACTTTGGAATAATAGGGGTCTGTGCTGTTCTTAGATGAGACCAAAATATGCCTCTATGGTAGCGACCGAAAAGGAAACGTGTACCAGAGATCATGAGAGCGATTTACATAATGATGCATTGAAGAGCGGACTGTTTATGAATGTCATTCCTGCATGATCTGGGGTGCAATTCCTTTGTGAAGACGAACCGACAATGAATTCATCATTAATGGCGGCCGTGGGCACGAGAGAGGAGGTGTAATGGATACTACGTACATTGAGGAGATTTTCGACCTTCATGTGTTACTTTACGTCGACTTCCTTGGAGAATGACTTTATGCATGACAGCCGCAGAATCCTGCAAGATTACATTACAGAAATAGGTTTTCCGGTTATGGAGTGGTAGCTTGCTGTCCCGACCTAAAACCGATAGAACATTTACGGGATTAAACTTAAACGAAGAATTCGAGCTAGGCTTCGTGCCCCAACCTCGATTTCAAAGCTTATTGTTGCAGTAGAAGAATAGTGGCTTAATATCTCACAATAAACAATAGCGAGCTTGATTAGATCTATGCCTAATCGTATAAAAAATGTTACTAATGCAAAAGGGGGCCATCCATTATTGAAAATTGAGTATTAATTTACATAATTGTCAATAACCCTATTTCCTTAAGTAATAAAAAAAGGTTTGTTTCATAGTTACTGATAGAGTTAATATTCACTGATAGAGTTAATTTCACTATGCTAAACACAAGAAACAGAAATAAATTTTAATAAACCGATTTTAAAGCATCTTTATTTGATTACATAAATAGTTTCTAAAAAATAGTTAAAGTCAAAAGTTTATAGCGGGCCGATTTCTATGCACGCAAGTTCAATTGACATTAATTTCACATGACTTACTTGCCCGTGCAATTCAAATTTTAGTAAGCAAATTTAGTTTCTAGTATGGCATTAACCCTTTCACTGCCATGTCAATTATAAGGAATAACACACAGCGCCATAATTTATAAAAATGCCGGTAGTTATGCAATCCCTTTCACGTATATAAGTCACCTATTGATCAAAAGTCACTAAAAAGGGGGACAAAAAACATGATTTTTTGGAATTAAAAAAATATATATTTATAAACCGTTTAACGAATCTAACACAACTGATTTGAAAAAGATTCAAGTATTTTATAAAAATAATTTCACCCATCTGCCGTCTCCGCGGGCGGCTGGGCGAATTTTTAAGCTATTTCACTTTTTCACCCACAACTCGGACAGTTTTCGTCGCACAGACGTGGTTCCGGTGTCGGTATGTCCGGAACGTCGCACCTCAATTTTCGATAATTTTGCTTAAAATTATTGGGAAGGGCGAAAAACTCACTTCTTCTTTCAAAAAATTCGTCATTTTTGGTCGACTAAACTAAACTACGCGATTCGAAAGTCTCACCGAAAATCGCCATACGTGGGTTCGTTCGTCTATTCCTTGGCTTCAAGAATTTGATGCACCGACTATGTGTGTTTTAGCCGGAGGACCCGGATTCGCAGGAAAATGTGAAGAACGTCGTCCACAAAACTCGAGCAGCGACGAGAGTGTTGTCGGAGCACGCGTCTCGAAATTTTCTACAGAAATCCTTGCGTGAATTCAATTTTTCCTGGCCATTTTCGCCCTGACCTCCGTAAAAGTGGTACTTTTTTAAAGCAAACTTTTGGGGTCCGTGTGGGGAAGCGTTCGACGAGAATCGCCAAATCACGGCGGAATCACAAATTTCGATCAATCCTGAGACGACTGACATGTGGCGTTTCCCGGATTTCACCTGGGGTTCCGCACCACGTGGGTTTTCGAAAAGGTCAAATTCGGCTTTTTTATGCCGCCGGAAGAGGTAAATTTTCGGTGTTTTAACCGCTTCTTCTTGACGTCGTCTATGCTTTAACTGCGCATGTCCGTCCGCACATTGTGCATCCCCAGCTTTGGTCTTCCGTCCTGGCGCGCCGCTTCAGAGGGTCAAAACTCCCCAAAAAATGAGGTTTCTGCGGAAACGGCCCGACGGAGGTGGCAGCAGCGGCCCAAATGGGATTGTACATTTTTCTGGTGTCAACCGAGAGCCCCGTTGAGTGGTGCCATTTTCGCGCCTCAACTCCCCCATGTTCGGACGCACCACACCGAAACCTAAAATCACGAATAAGGTAGAATAACCCGTGAGGCGCATCCCAAAAATTCTTCCCGGATGCGTTGGCTGCGACCTCTGCGACGGGCAAGAAAATACAACTATTTTTTTGCCGAGTTTGCAATCACTTCCACTGACGCCCTACACTTATGTAAAGGGTTCCAAGTTGCCGATTTTATTCGTTCTCCTACGAACACTTGACCGCAACTATTCCGGTAAGATTTTTTAAAATGCAACGACTTTTTGCTAATCTGCGGCAGTTTAAAGAGAAAAATGCGCAAGAAGTGAAAAAACACCAGAGGCGTTTTGCGGTGGTACCTAGAACGTCCGAACCAATTGGCGGATCGGAACGGGACCGGCGCCGTTCGATCGGGCATAGAACTTATTAGTTTTTTTGGAACTTTATTCCAGATTCCGTTGAAGATGGCATCGTGACGCCATAAAACGACGTTTCTTGGACGTCCGGGAAAACTCGCGCAGAATCACAAACTTAAACTCTGCGGTAACAGTTTTGGGCGATTTCCGCAGAGAATTGAACGTTTTATCTTTTAGTGCAAGCGGCATTGCGCTGCATTGTTTGGAACCGTCGCAATGCCCGCCCAAATCGCCCTATAGCAAGAAAATAATGACGAAAGTAAAACGTCCATATTTTTGTAGCTCCCCGGTGAATGTTCTGGATTTTTCAGTGGATTATAGAATGGCCCGTTGGCTTTTCGCACCAATCATTAGACGTCGCAGAATCGCGTCGCGACGCCCACTTATAACTGTTAATCGGCACAGTGAAAAACAGAATGTTAATTTGGGGCACCAGGATGTCGCGTTCTGACATTCCAAGTTGAGCGGCACGTGGGCCACTGTTCGAAATGTATCGGCTGCCGTTCGTCGGTAGGTGCGGTCAGTCTAACCGCTGCAGTTTCGCCGTTTCTGGGCGAATGGACTTAAAAATGCACACGAATCGGAACGGATTCCCTTGCCACTTTTGTATTTAAGGGTTCGCGGTCCGAGCCGTCCCCGTCGAGCTGCCGACGTTGCAAAACATCACCCTTTTTTGCACGGTTTATTTTACATTTACCCCCATTACCGCGTCCCCTAATCCGACTTTTGCGGCACGGGGCGATTCCGCCCGCCGCTGCGTGTATTTTGGTACCACTCTCGGCTTCTTGCGTCGCTCCGAGTGGCCCCGAGTTATGGACGAACAAAGACGTGGAGATTTTTGCCTTTTTTTTCAACACGCCCGCAAATCACCAAGACGTGGTTTTAACAGAAAACTGACACCTTCACCGTATAGCCTGGTATTTTTTCTATCTGGACGGCGAGTTTTGCCGTTCCGCGGCCTGTAGTCTGCGCAGGGAGATTAAAAAAAAAATCTCTAAAAAATGAAGTTTTTGACAAATTTCTTAAACTTTAAATAATCTCAGCGTTTTATCAATAGATGGAGCGGGTACAAAAAGAAACTCCGGGCTACATCGCCCGGGACGGCGCTGTATGAATTCAGGGGCCCGGGTCACACCTCCAGGAATGGCGGTGAAATCGTTTCTATTGGAAAATACACAAATTTTATTTATTTGGGTGCTATAGTAAGTAAAGGTTCAAAAAGGCAATAAAGCTATATACATTGCAAAGATTCATTTAATCTGAAGCAATTTAGTCAATTCTTATTTTCGGCTAATATATACCACAGGATAAATATAACCTTCCTGCCTTTGAGAAATTATTCCAGAATATTTTAATCTAATCTGAAGCAATTTAGTCAGTTTTTATATTCGCCTAATATATACCACGAGATAAATCTAATCTTCCCGCCTTCAACAAATTATTCCAGAATGTTTTAGGCCTAGTGATGCTAATTTTTTAAGTTCTTCTTTGCACATTTTACAAACTACAGGTAAATAACTTTAATTAAAATATCTCTTGATATTTTAAACGTGGAAATTACAGGGAAATTTTCATTTATTTAGCCTGTAAAGTGAGTTTCGATGTATATTGTAGTTGATTGACAACACGTTATTAACCTGTCTATTCTAATACATCGTGTTGTTATTTGGTAACATGCTGCATTTTAGGGTATTTGATAGACTACTGAATTGAAACTTTGATTTATTGTATTTGTGTTTCTGTTAAGGCAAAAGCACGTACTGAGGTAAACTTACATATTTATCGCTATATATACACAAATATCATTTAAAAATATTTGACTAGTTTTTTACGCAAATTATTATGCTATATTGAAATTAAATAATATGTCATGTACCTTATCATTTCATCAATATAATTTAATATCAACTTAACTATCGACAGTCTGGCCGGCAGTGGTATAAGAAGAATCCAACAAGAATTAGAAAAGGCTTGATCGGAGTCATTAAACATAGATCCTTGTATATAGATCTCGCCGCTCGAAGAGAAGGCGACGTTAGTAGCCGTTTACGTGGAGACATCTTGTTTGCATTGGATGACATGACTTCGATGCAAGAAATAAAATCAAACCTCATGACGAAATTTGAGATGAACGACCTATTCTCTGAACTCAGGCGCTATTTCTATGTCGCAGAAATGATATGTTGCAGCAGTTTTGAAAAACCGTAGACATTGGTCGCACAACAAACGCAAGAAACAACAAATATACCAAAGTTTGGAAGCATCTTTGATGTATCTCGCTGTGTTTACAAGATCAGACAATGCCTATGTAGTAAGCGCGCCAAACTCCAACTTTAATGTATACCATTGGAAAACTGTGAGAAATGTTTTCAGATACTTATGCGGAACGAGAGGCTTGAGTTTGCGCTACGAGCAAACTGGAGCTGCTTACTGGCTACGCAGCAGCTCCATTGCTGCAGTCGGGCACGACCACATCGCCCCCGTGATGCAGACACACGCCAGATTTTGAATCTTCCCCAGCTGTTTCCTCATAGAGGACAGCTTGGTTCTGCTTCCCCACTCAATTGCCTCACTATAATGGGTGTACATCCATCGCAGGATTGTGGGGTTACAACCTCAAGTTTTCTCTGCCAGATTTCTGCACACCATTAGAGCGCGTTTGGATTTACCTACCTCTGCTTCAGTGTGTGTATCCCATAAAAGTTTGCTATCTAGTGTGATACCCAGATACCTTATCTCCTGTTTGTATTCTACTGCCTTCCCATCTAACAGTTTGGGCTGTAGGCAGTTTAGTTTTCTCTTTCCAGTAAATTGTATCACCGTGGTTTTGCTCGGGTTGAGTCTCAGTCCCACTGTTTGACACCATATACTAGTTATTTAGAGGCCTCTCTGTACAATTTCACAGAGCGTTCTCTCAAATTTCCCTGTGGCTATTTTGACTATGTCATCGGCGTAACCTTTGATGTCTAGGTCGTTCAGCCCAGTCAGTAAATCATCAACTACCAGGCTCCACATTAGTGGTGATAGCACACCTCCCTGTGGGCACCCTCAAGTAGCGGAGATCTTAATAGTGTCTCTTACCACTTGTGTCTCCGCCGCTCTGGTTCTCAGAATATCTCCTATCCACTTTGAGATAGTGCTATCGATATTCCTTCTTTTGAGGGCCGCTTTAACAGCCTCGTGTGACGTTTTGTCACAGGCTCCCTCTATATCCAAGAAGGCACATATCGCTACTTCCTTTGTCTCTAGTGCTGATTCTATTCCATTTGTCAGCTGATACAGGGCGGTTTCTGTGGATTTCCTTGCTCTGTATACATACTGACAGTTGTGTAGTGGTACACCTACCAGCACTATTGTCCTAAGGTTATTATCGACTACCTTCTCCATTGTCTTTAGCATAAAAGATGTTAGACTAATGGGTCTAAATGACTTCAGTTGAGTGGTGTTCTTCTTCCCCACCTTCGCTATGAATACCACCTTAGGTCTTCTTCATAGCTCCGGTATGTATCCGAGCGCTAAACTACTTCTAAAGATTTTTAGAAGAGACGGCATTAGTTCTCTCCCTCGTTTTTTGTAAGATGGCGGGAATTAGTCCGTCCACACCTGTCTGGAAAGTGCCGATAGCCCATCTGATTTGGTTTTTCGTACAGATGGACGCGGCTTTCCCCCAGTCAGCCCAACTTAGTCTCCGTGGTTGCATCAAGCCCTCGGTCTCTTTGTTTTTTCTACATCCCGGAAAATGGGTTCCTAGTGGGAGGAGCTCTTTGCTCTTCATCCTTCTTGTAGCTCCCATCCGGTCTCTTGAGAGTGGCTGTCATTTCCACTCTATTCTTCGCTAGTGCTTTGTGCAATCTAGCTGCCACATGGGTGGATTTTATGTTTTCACAGTAGGTCCTAAAGTTTTTCCTTTTTGCCCTGCTGATTTCTTTGTTGTAGGTGGTAAGCACTTCGGGATATTCCAGCCAATTTCCGTATTACTTAGCTTTGTTGAAAAGCCTACGTACTTTTGCTCTTAATGTAGACAAATTTTTGTTCCACCATTTTTCATTCTTATGCTCTTCACGGTTTTTACCGGGCAGTTGGATTCAAATGCCGTGGTGATTGCTACATTTATTTCTCCTAAGGCCTACTCCAGTACAATGTAGTGTTTGGTACTACCTTGCACTGTCACTTGCTCTAGATTCTCTTTTAGTTGGGAACTAAACATAGACCACACAGTTTGTCTCCTTCCAGTTGAAACTCTATGATCCTATGATCCGACATTGAGGGTTCACTTGAAACTCTCCACTTTTTAATTAATTTACTTACGTTAGAGCTACCTACCGTAATATCCAGTACCTCATTTCTGACCTTAGTGATTAATCTTGGTGTGTTCCCATGTTGTTCCCTCTCTTATTAGTGTCCGTGCTGCCCCACATCTCATATCCCAGGATGAGTGGCAGCCTTTTCCCAATACAGTGTTCTACCAGGTTTTGTACTTCCATGGGTGGTATGCTGTTACCATCACCAGGCAAGTATGCTGATGTGATCACTACTTCGCGGTGAAGGCCCTAGGTCTTGATGAGGGCCTGGATTGGAACTAAATCCCGCGTTAAAAATTCTGAAAAACAAGTAATGTATGCCCTCCCTTACCATAAGGCAAGTTCTAAGGGAGACCTCACGGCTGTCCCATACCAACTTACATTCCCTGTTGCTGAAGCCTCTGATCTTAATTACGTAGGTCCAGGGTTTTTGCAGCAGCGCTACACCTAGGTATTGGTTAGTGAAAATCCTAGCCATCACAGCCGAGGCTGCCTTGGTATGGTGGATGTTCACTTGGACTATTTTGGTGCGCCTGCTAGTCATGCTTGTTTTGTGGCAGGAGGCGGCAAGTCCTCCTCTGTCCCTAAAAGAACAACATCTTCCTCTGCTTCCGTAGACATGGCTGGACTGCTCATGTCTACGAGTGTGAGGTCAAGGTCGTCCTCCCGGTAATCCGGGCTGACTTCGTTGTTCTCGGCCATTTTGGCTTTAGCAGAGGGAGTGGCCTCCATTTAAGTAACCCTTTCAAAAACCACAAATGTCAAAGCCATATGTTTTCGTTCCAATGAAAGAGAGAAAACAGGTGCGAAAAGGCAGTTTTGGATTGTTCCAAAAACGTATGTACCATGTAAATTGAAAAATGAGTTTTTCAATTCATACTTTACTCAATTTACACGTTTTCGCTTTTATAGCGGGATTATGATGAACTTAACATAATGGGACGTGACGTAAAACTTAAACAGATTGTTTTATATGCGGCTGATTACAATTGAGGCGACGCCGACGTGATGTATAAGAATTTAACATAACGTGAAAGCTGGCAATGTTCATGGCGAGTTTACGATACGGTGAACTTAACGTAACGCGACGCGTCGTGATGTGAAGAGATCTCTACGTTAAGGTATGTTTGTGAAATTACGATCGCCATAAGGGGCCGCAAAACAGCATGTATGAAAAGTAATATTTGACAGCTATTGTTTCGGCCACAATCATCAATGTGGAGTCTTTATTGCCGTATTCTTAAAACCTGCACCTCCTTTTTTATATATTTCGGGATGCGCCCGCAAACTTTCAACCAACAAAACGTCGTTTATCGACATTTTCCTTTATCTTTGTCGTTGCGGTCGTAGCTTCCGATGGAGGGACCGTTGTGGCTGCAGCTACTACCTCTACCTTGCGCTGACGTTTTGGGAGCGGGTCCCCCTTGGCTTACTGGCTTGGAGGTATTAACGATGTTACTAACCAACTTGCCTTTGCTTTTTGGCGACAGTCTGGCAGTGGAGCTCAAGCTTCATCTGATACGCCAGTTCTATAGTGAGGTCCCACATACACGGATTATATTTTTTGGATTTCATATAAATCTCAATAGTAGCAAGGGAACTAAAGGTTCGCCACGTCAAAGCCCCGCTTTACATGGTAATGCTTGATACACTCTGAGGACGCCAGGTACCAATCAGGACACCAACAAGTTCCACCAGTACAACCAGGCACGGGTCGCATGACAGCTTGTATTAAGGGTTTGGAAGTTCTTGGTTGTTCGCTCTCCAGCGACCGCTCCTACCGGAGTTGGACACAAATTGGTAACGTTCAACAGTTTGTTGCGAAACTAAGCCCTCACACCGCGACAAGGTGACTTCCAGAGTGAGGGAAGTTCAATACTAAACGGCGGAAGAGATAGTAGCACATATTCTTACTAAGAGGCTATGTAAACAAAACACGAGAAATGTGAATTAAAGTTGGGTACCTGCTGTCATACCAGTGACACCATTGCGACCAACTTGAGGGGAAGTGTTAGAACATAGGCTTTAGGCTTTCCGCTAGATGGTTGTAGTATTCTATCTCCTATTTAGAAACATAAATTAGTTTATAATAAGATTTTTGCGATCGTAGCGATGTTTGCCCCCGATCTCTTGAAAATGACCACTGACCTTGACCAGTCGAAAGTCGAGTCATGGTAAGCATTTCATTAATTATTAGATTAAAAAAAGGATTAAATTAATTCCATTATGTACATATTTCTTTAGCTTAAATCAAAATTGAGATTTTTATTAATTATTTTGTTTCGTAGATTAAGTTGTTATTATTAATATGTCGTTGGATTTTTGGTTTTGTAGATTTAAATGGCCGTGAGAGACGCGCGGTCTAGTTCGGCCGCCATATGTGTAGACTTTTTGCCGCTCTGCTCTAGCAGAGCGTTGCCCGGTGTGCACCATCTTGGAGGTTGCCTACACGTCGCATTTGACTCGGGGGAGCATTTTTCGGGGAGCAAAATTAAGAATTTCATGGCCAACCGATAAAGGAAGAACTTAAAATAACTGACAGAGGCCTTGAAGACAACCCTCTTTTCTCTTCCTCTTTCACTAACGCTGAACTGAACAAGGCCACAAGAACACTCAAATTACGGAAGGCAGCTGGCCTGGATGGTATATTCCCAGAGTTTATAAGGCACCTAGGACAACATGCGAGAGAATGGCTTAGAAATTGCCTCACAGATATATTAAATACGGGACAAATCCCGGAACAGTTCTAAATAGCCCAGACCCATGTTATTCTGAAACCAGGGATACCAAGTGACGACCCAACTAGCTATCGTCCAATCTCACTGCTCAGTATTCGCTATAAATTACTGGAGAGGCTAATATACAATAGAATATATCAAACTATAGACGATATTATTCCGCCAGACCAGGCTGGTTTCAGATCCAACCGAAGTTGTTGTGAGCAAGTGCTAGCCCTAACGTCATACATCCAATCAGGATACCAAAGCGGTCTAAAAACGTCAGTAGCATTTGTTGATCTGACGGCTGCATACGACACCGTATGGCTGGATGGTCTAATACTAAAACTAAAGAAAACAATACCCTGCTCCAAGTTAACTAAGCTTATGGGAAACATGTTAAGAAACCGATATTTCAAAGTCACTCTTGGACAATCAACTAGCAAGTCATACACCATCAGAAATGGACTGCCCCAGGGATCAGTACTAGCCCCTATACCCTTTAATCTTTACACCAGTGACATGCCGGCAACCAACTCCCGGAAGTTCTGCTATGCTGATGACACCGCTATAGCCACTCAAAGCAGGCTCCTTGAGGATGGTGAGGAAACTCTAACGGCGGACATAGAAAACATCGGGAGATACTACAAACAGTGGCGACTTTGCCCAAACCCAAGCAAAACCGAGGTATGTGCATTCCATCTTAATAACCGCCTCGCAAATAAAGAGCTGAATGTCACATTCTGTGGTAAAAGAGTAAAACACAACAGCCACCCCAAATACCTTGGCGTTACACTAGACTGGTCCCTAACATATAAAAGACATTTGGAGTTAACTGGGCAAAAACTAAAAACCAGGAACAACATAATTAGAAAACTGGCTGGGACTACTTGGGGAGCAAAAGCAGAAACACTACGAACGGCAGCTCAATCACTTGTTCTCTCAACGGCAGAATACTGTGCACCAGTGTGGTACAAGAGTTCTCATACAAACAAAGTCGATGTGCACCTCAATGATACCATGAGAATTATATCAGGAACCCTAAAGTCCACTCCGGTACCCTGGCTTCACGCACTAACAAATTTAGCCCCACCAGACCTGAGGAGACAACATGCTTCTGTTCGCGAATGAGACAAACTACACTCTCCTAAACACCCTACAATTATACCAATCCACACGATATTGAATAATGCTCCGGGCCGTCGTCTTAAATCCCGAAAACCCATTTGGCAAGATAAGGTACTAACCGACCATGAGCCATTTCATACCAGAGAAGCTTGGAAAACCAAATGGACATCCAATCACGATTTTAGCTATAATGACCATAAGGATCCTACCGTCCCTCTCCCAGGAATGCAAATGTCT
This sequence comes from Phosphuga atrata, assembly GCA_944588485.1. NCBI lineage: Eukaryota > Metazoa > Arthropoda > Insecta > Coleoptera > Silphidae > Phosphuga > Phosphuga atrata. The sequence goes on from OX155894.1 coordinate 40,830,915, forward strand.
AGGAAAGCATGGAGTAGTCTTAACCGTATCAGGACTGGCCATGCCAGATGTAAGTCCATGCTGTACAAGTGGGGACTCTCGGACTCCCAGGAATGCGACTGTGGAGCGCCAGATCAAACTGTAGCTCACATAGCCCACGAGTGCCCAATAAGAAAATTTGAAGGAGAATGGAGCGAGATTCTAAATGCCTGACTGAATTGGCTGACTTCCCTGGATATCGATTTATAACCCATAGCCTGTATCTCAAATGCGTTCGTATAGTATATTGGTTTTTTAATTGTTAGTCAATCTGTAAAAGTGTTAGTTTTATACATATATATATATATATATATATATATATATATATATATATATATATATATATATATATATATATAGATATATATATATATATATATAGATATATATATATATATATATATATATATATATATATATATATATATATATATATATATATATATATATATATATATATATATATATGTACATACTCTACCTACATTTAAGAGTGAATTTGTAGATCGCCATACGATAAATAAATATATAAATAAATTAATATGTCATGAGAACTAAATGTTATAGAAGTCTTGACCCGACGTTATTGCAAAGAATATTAAATCATTTCATATAACTAGTTCACTTAATTTCCATAATTTACCGAAACGAGTGTTATGATGACAGGTAGACATAAACCATAAAACAATTCATTGCGTTTGCTCAAAATAATTTCCAGACAAATGGCAAATTTCAACAACTGTTCATTAATGTTTGTGTTAATCAGAAAAAATTGAATATTTAAATTGTTTTATAGTTTATTAGTCACTCACTCAACGAGTAAAAATTGTATACGATTTTTTTAAGATTTTTAAAATGTATGTATCTATGTATGTATGTACTTCTTTTTGTTATGTTTTCTTTCAGTTTTAATTTATTTAATTTGCCTGTGCTTTGTCCACACAAATTATGTATTTATTATTGACAATAAAGCAATATTATTATATATTTGTGAAAATTAAAGAACAGTTTTTGACAATTCCTGTGGATTAAGTTGTTTGTCAGTAATGTATTTTTGAGCAATTGTTAGTAGGTGATGTTTTATGTAGTGCTAAGATTACCAACTTTTCACCATTTAATTTTGTTCGGTGTCATAAATTCTTACGGATCGTTTAATAATAAGTTTTTGGGAAGCATTTACAGATGAAATCGTAAATTTTACCCACGAAATATACTTATAGTTAGCTTCACAAATGCAAATAAAAATATTATTTTTAAAGAGTATTAATGGAGTAGGAAACGAACATTTTCAAATTTAAAAAAATCCAGGTTAATTCTGCAAAAATAGAAAATGTTTGTTGCTAATTTTCGATAAATCTTTCCTGACTATATCTCTTTTGTTTCTCTTATTTTGCAATCCTAATACTGCATTTTCGTTGCAAATCGAAACACATTTTTTTGTTTGTTAAATAGACCTGCTTTTCTTTATTAAATTGGCTTATTTACGACATTAAACGAACTGTTCATTTTCTTTTGGGTATTTTAAGATTTTATTTTTTCACTGCATTCTTCTTCTTCTGCGGGTGCCTATCCGGTTCGAATGTTGGCGATCATCATTGCAATCTGGATTTTATTTGCGGCTGTTCTAAATAATTCCGTTGTTGTTGAATCATTGCCTCAGGTTCTTTATCCAAGATATCCTTCTTCTGCCTGGTCCTCTGCGTCCTATTACTTTGCCCTGCAGTATGAGCTGCAGCAGTCGATATCGTACTCCGTTTCTCATTATATGTATTCTTGTTTACGTTTTTTGATGGTTAACAGTAACTCTGGTTCCTTCTTCATTTTTCTTAATACCTCGATGTTCGCAACTTTATCCGTTCAATTAATATTTAGCAAGCGTCTATAAAGCCATATTACAAATGCCTCTAATTTCTTGCAGGATGCTTCAGTTAAGGACCATGACTCAACACCATATAAAAGTATGGAGAAAATATAGCATCTAATATGTCTCATCTTGATGTTCAGTGATAGATCATGACTGCTAAATAGTTTCCGCATTTTTATAAATGCGGCTCTGGCTATTTCGATTCTTCTCCTTATCTCCAGCGAGTGGTCCCATTGGTCATTTACCATGCAACCAAGATATGTAGTTGTTGCTACACGTTGGACCACTGTACATTCGATAAAGAGTTGGCCGGGTGGTGCTTGGACCTTACTTATTACCATATATTTTGTTTTGTTGATATTCAGTAAGAGACCATATTTTTTACTAGAGGCTACTACTTCCGACATCCACCGCTGAAGACCCTCGAGACTATCCGCGAAGACTACCGTATCATCGGCATATCTGATGTTATTAATTATTTCACCATTAACCACGACCCCCACGTTGATATTTAAGTGTGTTTCTTTGCATATTTCTTCAGAGTAGATGTTAAATAGCAGAGGTGATAAAACACATCCTTGCCTTACTTCTCTCCTAATCTCAATATTGTCGGTGGTCTGGTCCTCTACATTTACCACAGCAGTCTGGTTACAATATAAGCTGGCTATTACGCGAATATCTTTTTGATCTAGTCCAATCTTCTGAAGTTTGTTGACAAGTTTATCGTGGTGCATTTTATCGAATGCTTTTTGATAATATATGAAACAAGCGTATATATCATAATTCACATCCCTGCATCTCTGAAACAGTACTTGGATGCAAAACAATGCTTCTCTTGTTCCTAGTGCGTTTCGGAATCCAAACTGCGTGCTGCTGATGTTTTACTCACATTTCTTATAGATTCTACCATGAATAATCGTTAGGAATAGTTTTAAGATATGGCTCATTAGGCTAATAGTTCGATAATCTTCGCATTTTTTCGCATTTGGTTTTTTTGGTAGTGTCACAAAGGTAGATTTTAGCCAATCCCTTGGTATCACTCCGCTGTTGTAAATTATATTAAATAGAGAAGTTATTACCAATATACTTTCATCATCCAGCAGCTTCAAAACTTCTGCATGCGTGTTATCTGGACCCACAGCTTTACCATCCTTGCTTTGTTTGATGGCGTTCTTCACTTCACTTGATATAATATTAGGACCAGTAGTAGTTCCAGTAATTGTTGGTGGGTTTAATGGTCGATCATCTTCAAATAAAGTATTTATGTATTCTTTCCATATTGCAAGCTTCTCCGTGACATTTGATACTATGGTTCCGTTTTTGTCTACTAATTGACCATATACCCGTTTTCTAAGCGTGCCAGTTACACCTTTCTATGTACGTTGAAGACATCGTGTTTCTTTTCCAACTCCTCTAATTCTAAACATTCTTCATGGATTCTTATCTCTTTTGTTTTTCTTATTAGCTGCCTAATGGTTTTGTTTACATCCTTGTAGTTGTCTTTATTTTTGTGTCGTCTTCTTTCTTCCATGAGCCTTAGGATATCGTCAGTCATCCAGCACTTTCTACGTTTTTTCGTTATTTCGGGCTTTAGAAATTTTTTACTCTATTTCACTTTTAACTATGCTGTTCTTTACCATTTCCCATTCGCTCTGAACTTCATGGTCGGCGTTTTTCTTTATTTGTCTGAGTTCTGTCGTTAACGCGGATCGTATTTGGTCTCTATTATCATCCTTTTTGAGTTGGGAAATATCTACTCTGTTACTATTGTTAGGTTTAAGGCTACTTCACATTTTCAGCTTTAATGTTCGGACGAGGGGGTTGTGGTCTGATGATACATCTGCGCCAGGGTACGTCTTGACCGATTTAAATATATTTCTGAACCTTTTATTGACAAGAATATAGTCTATTTGGTTTCTTACAATTTTGCTTTTCTTGTCTGCGGGGGATCGCCATGTATATAGTCTACGTGGTGGATGTTTGAAGAAAGTGTTTATTTAGTACGACATATTCTTCATCTACGCAGAACTCATATAAAATTAAAATATTAAAATTATATTATAAACTCATATATTTTCACTGCATGCACGTTTTAATTTATAATATGATTTAAAGTGCTGATAAAAAATAAAAAAGGCTCAAAAAGACAATAAAGCTATGGGCATTGCAATGTGCAAAGGGGCCGAAGATTTTAAATTCTGTAAATTTCAAAAATCGAAGCAGTCTAAAGATCAATTTAATTTGAACTAATTTAGCAACTTTTGCTTTTGGACAATATATACTACAAGATAAATTTAATCTTGCTGCCTTTAACAGCTTATTTCAGAATGTTTTAAGTAACTGGTGGTAACTAATGCTAAATCTACCTTGGAAATTGTGGAAATTACAGGTGAAAAAATTGTTATCACTAAATTAACAAATTTTACTTGATTTAACGTGATGAAAAAATTACTCTACTGAAAAAGAACTTCAACAGTCGAAACTCGAGTAAAACGTGTCGTCTAACTTTTTGAATATCAATCGGCTATAAAAAAAACTAATGAATATTTTTTTTAAATAATGAGTTTTTAAATTAACATAATTCAAATGACTGCCACGGTTGGCCTGACAGTACCCCATCCGATCAACCCATTTTTGCAGTAAATAGCTAACTTTACTGTGCCATGCTAAACTTTTTTTTTTTCGAAAAATTAATCCGAATTTGGGAGGAACAAGTCCGACATTTGATTTCAACAGAACAGGGCCACTTGCAACACAGCCAACGTAACCATCGATCTTTTGCGCACTGTTTTTGGAATTCGAATTAGTTGTGGTTTTGAGAGTTTCACACTTACACAAGATAAAATCAAGGAGCAGGAACTCAATTTCTCTTTAAATTAATAAACAGAAATAACATTGCTTTAAACTTTATTACTATATAAACAGTGGTCCCTCTAACTTGTGCGCGTGTGCGCGCGCACATAAATTTTAACAGCTCACATGAAAAATATTCGCGCGCACAATGTTTTTTTCGTCCATAAAATAAAATTGCACCTGCATATTAAATTCATATAAAAAAATTTAATTCATATTATTGTCAATTAAAATGAACATATCTTTACTTTCGGTTCGAGAAATAAATAACCACATGGCAAAATACGACCATATTCCAGAAAGTTGGCGTAGTAATGACTATGCTTTATCATTTTTGGAAGTGATGAATACTGATGTAAAAACTGAAATAATAAATGAAATTAAAATGGCACATTTTCATACTTTAATTATTGCTGAAAGCACAGACGTTTCATCAACCATATGTTTAATTTTATATTTTAAGTTTAGAAAATCTGCTCAATATAAAACTGTTTTCGGTGGGATATTCCAATTACATGTGATTCCTCTTCATTTTTTTTCTGCAATTTTACAGTTTTATGAAGATAACCAAATTGTTTTGCAAAAGCTGGTTATGTTTACATCTGATAACGCATCCGTAATCCTTGAAAAACGACATGGCGTAGCAGAAGTGTAAAAAACGTTAAACAACATTGAATTTCAAATAAATTTACAATTTTTGTCTTTAATTTTAGAAAAACTCAGTGCTTTGTGTCAAATTTTTCAACGCCGTAAATTAACACCCATAGATGGTTTTCAATTTGCTCATGCAAAAATTAATAAAATTAAGGAAAAATATCTTGGAAACATAGCATAGAACAGAAAATTAAAAAATAATTAATTTGCGTGCTTTTAAAAAAGGTTAATGATTTAAATATAACTATAAAAACAGATATGTTAAATGTTATGTTATGTGAAAATTGATGAGAACTTCATGACCGAAATACGAGAAAATATATTTCCTTAAAATCATTATTTATCAAGTGAATGGAAAATTTCTGAGTGTGTCTGAAAGTGTAAATATATAAATTGCATTTTGCTAACAGCTTCCGTTCGCGATACACGACTTGCCAAAATAAAATTAGCAAAATCGTGCGAATTTTCGCAAAATTTGTTTGCCTGAGGAGAGAACTGGGAAACTAATTGATATTTTTAAGGTAGCCTGAGTGCAGCCGCAGGAAAATGACCTGAAAACGGCGCCGCAATCGGTTTTTAATTATATGCAACCGTTCTCGAGATACGGGCCTCAAGTTCCAATGGGGCCCTAAACAAAACCGACATTTTTTTTTCAATTATTTATCAAATTGACGCTTTTGTTTCGGGCCGCATTACAACTTATCTTGTCCCAGTTTTACAATTTGTTTTTCATTTTTTTACTAAATTGTGGACTGCATTGAAACTTGTTCGCAGGAAGCTCAGTTTTAATTTGTTCATTAAATTAAATGTTCTATTTTAAGCCGCATTGCAACTTGTCTTGCGACCTCAGTTTGGACACCCCTGACCTAAATCAAATACACAACCACATACGTCATCTGCCATATATGACAAATATTTTCGCAAATCATTTAACATTCATGTGGACGATAGGCTTTATGTTAAGTACTTAGTTCACTCGAATTTCATAGTAAATAGCTAATAAAATAGATATAGTCTAAATATTCGACAACAAAAACTTTAGCCTTGTGATTACGCTACGAAAACGACTTTGTCTGCCCAGGAGAGTTCGGTGGGGTTGCGAGAGTCCTTGAATCAGAAGGGGTCGAAGGCGATGCCCATCAGGGCATCGTAGCCGAGATCTTAGTGGTTGTTGTTGACGTTGATTTCAGAAGGCAGCAGCGATTCCAGCTTAGAGATGTTTGATCAGCGCCAAACACTGCGCTTTGGGCTCAGTCCTGGTGGCAGCTTGCAGCTTCATCTGGGATAGCGTTAACTCCCTCTGTAACTCCTCAATCTTCCTTTGAACTCGTGGAATTTTATTGTTCTTGTTTTGGGGATTGCTTTCGATTTGGATTTCATGCGGTTTTTGTCTTTGCGGGGGGCATCCGTCCTTACCAGGGATGAGATCGGGCGAGGAGTTAAGGTTACCAGTGTGAGGGTCGGAGGTTGAGACGGAGCTGATCTGGCTTTTGAGGACAAAGGACTCAGAGTCGAAGTTGAGGATAGGGAAAGCGACGCCGGACTGGACGCTTGGTTGAGCAGAGGCGCCGCGACATAAACATTATGGAGAGACAATAGTTAAATCACAATCACGGCGTCAAAAAGAGTATTGACGGAGAAAAATAAATTTTTCAAACTACAGATTCGAAACACTTCAGCATGTTCAAATATACAGAGATAAATTTAAATCAAAGAAGAAACGTGTTGAACCTGAATCTTTACAATCATCGAAAGAACACTTTCATTAGTTTAATAATAATTCAAAAAGAGAAGTTGTTTGATTCTTAAATGCTTGAGGAACTTCGTTCCTGGCGGCGGTTTTTTATATGCTTTTTTAATTGCCGCACAATTTTTGGAAAGTTTGCACACACTTAAAAAAGTGCGCACACAGGTTAGAAAAATTAGAGGGAACACTGTATATAAATGGACGACACCCAAAAAATACTCAACAAAAAATGCTTATGCGCACGTTCTTCACAAAACCCCGAAGCAGAATGCATGCGCTACCAACGGAGCCAGTGATGCCAACTCAAAACAATGTTGCCAAACAAAACAACCACCAATCCACACATTCCAAAACAAAATAATACTAGAGATACAAAAATAACACATTAAACATGACAGGCAATGCTCAACAGCGTCTCAACAGAATACTCACGAAATGCTGAGATCAATTGGCCGCCTAGGACCTGTTGATTTTTTTTTGTGAGGCAAGTCCTTAAGGATAAGTGTTACTCTAACCATCCAGAAACAACAATTGATGCCTTGAAATACGAAATAGAAGTTGCCATTTATGCGAATGGAGTTTTGAAACAATCCAAAATGTACTGAAAAATTTTTGACGCCTTTTTGACGGGTTGTTGGATGGGGTACTATTAAACCAGCCGTGGCAGTCATTTAAATGATGTGCTGCATTTTTAAATGAAAAAAAAAACATTAGTTTTTGTTATAGCAGATTCAAATTGCAAAATTTAGATGGCCCACCCTTTCTAACTTCAATTGAAGTATATATTTTCACAAGTATTAGTCAAAACGTAATGAATTTTTCAATTCAATTAAATAATTTGTGGCGTAGATTGATTATATAGATTGTTACCTCTTCAATCAATTATTTCTTGCTACTACACGAACTAACTTTCGATGGCATTTAAAAATTGTTGAAATTACAGACGAGAAACTAATGCAACTAAAACTAATGTGATTTAAGACAATTTAGCCAATTTTCAAATTTGTTTAGTTTTGGTTACAAACTAAATCTGATCTATCGGTCACCATTTAATTATTCAGTTATTACGCTGAATATAGTTTAGCTAATTTTATGTAGAAATTCTTCGCGTAAGACAATTCGAAGTGGACTAATTTGGAGCACATTTTACAAATCAAACTAATTTGTGGCGTGGATTGATTATATATAAACTTACGTTTTCAATAAATTATTTCGTGAAACAATGTATCTCAATTTCAATGTTTTCCCTCAAAAAAATGTTTAAAATTAATTTTTACATTTTGATAGATAAGATTCGCGGAAATCTACCACCAAAAAACAATGTTTAATAGAAATACAGCTGCAGCAATGCCCAAAACAGACAGATTTGTATCAATTGGTTAACCGTAATGTAAATTTTTTCAAAGAAACCTTTCACCTCTTAGTCAGTAGTAGTTACTAGACTTAGTTTCTTAGTTAGTTAGGAGCCTACAGTCCTGGAGATGTATAGAGTTCGTAAAGCTAGCGGACATGGTGGTTGTTCTCCTATAGTAGTTAAGCTAGGTAAATGGGAAAAGAAAATGGCCGTGATGAGAAATAAAAAGAAATTAGCCGGCAGTAATATATTCATAGATGATGACTTAACCATGAGGCAGAGGAAAATTCAACAGGAGCTTAGAAAGAAGGCTAGATTGACAAAGGCGGAATGCAAACAAGTGAAATTACCGCACCAGAAAATAGGTAATGAATGGTTAATTTTGAATGAAGTGTCATAATCCCTGGAGAAAAAGGTTATTCAGTAAATGGGAACGGGGGCGGAAGGGGCCAGAGTGGAGTTTTGGGGGAGGAATTAGAACAAATTAAAATATTGGTATGGAATATAGTTGGACTCTATAGGATATAGGATAGAAGGAATGGGAAATTCGGACTTATGTGACCACTTTAAGGGTTTTCACATAATAGGTTTAGCGGAAACGTGGGTGGAGGAGAAAGACCAGAAAGGAAAACTAAGTTACCAAGAGGATTCAGATGGGAGCGTCAGGGTGCCATGATGGAGCAAATTAAAGGTAGAGCGAGAACAGGAATTGTAATAGGGATGCAAGTAAATATTGTCGAACCGGGTGTGGACTATCAAGATTCGAAGGTATTCAAGAACGAACCGTGGAAATCAATGGGGAGGTGTTATGATTGTTCGTAATCTATAACAATCAAAACTCGGAGCTATATGTAATTTATTCTGCCTTATTCTTTCTGCCCAGAAACCTCTCATATATTCACTGTGTTTTTTCTTCATCTTTTCTGTCCACTTCTTTCCTGTTTTCTTCTCTCTGGCAGTTTGTTCAAACTTCTGTTTTCTGATTTTTTCTTTGTACTTTTTCCTGTAGGTCATGTCATCTGTGGAGATGTTGAGTTTCTTGAGGTCTTCCAAGGTTTCCTTTACCCAGTTGGTTTTCACTGTATTAGTCATCACAATGTTAAAAAATTTCTTGGTCAGTCTGTTTTCATTCATCCTATATATGTGTACATAGAATTTTCCCCTTCTTTTCCTGATGTTGTTTGTAATTGTCTCTCTGTCTGTTCGTACAGTTCTTTTGTTGGTCTCTTTATCCATATCCCCTCTTTCGGAACTGGGCCATAGATCTTTCTTAGTATTTTCCTTTCTTGTTTTTCTATATCCTTGATTTTCGTTCGTCCCTTGATTACAGTTGTTTCTGAAGCTTACAAGGCCTCTGGTAGAACTACTGTATTGTAGTATCTTTATTTAGCATTGATAGAGAATTTCCTTTCGTTGTAATGGTTCCATGTAAGTCTGTATGCTTGTTGTAGTATTTTTGACCCTTTCTTCGTTGGATTTTATGTTCAGTCCTGTTTTCTGTATAATCTCTCCCAGGTATTTGAAACTATCTACTTGTATTGTCTTTACATACTTTTTTTTGGGTTCATGTACTGTGTTTTTTAGTAGGAGATTTGTAGCCCTCCTTTGGATGAGATTTCGTGGAGTGTTTCTTGAGCTACTTTGGCTTTTTTTCTACTATTTGTTATGATGGCTATATCATCAGCGAATGCCAAACATTTTGAGATTGATGTTTGGAGTGAAGATTGCACCAAATCAATCTTCACTTCAAACATCAATCTCTTTATCCTGTAGGTCCACTTGCATGTACTTATGGTTTGCATTTCTACAGTATCTTCATTAGTGGTCAAATGTAAATATGGTTGATTTATATCTAATGTACAAAATTATTTTCCACCACTTAATTTAGAAAATATTTCTTCAATTCTTGGTATTGGGTAGTTATCATTCTCCAGATTAGTATTCAGTGTTGCTCTATAATCAGCACATAAGCGTACCTTTCCATTTTGTTTGATTACGGGAACTACTGGTGTACCCCACGGTGAATATGTGACTTTTTCTAATATTCCTGCAACTTCTAATCTGTCAATTTCACTTTCCACTTGAGTTTTTAGTGCGAATGGTGCTGGACGTGGTTTCAAGAATATGGGTACTGCTACCTCTTTTAATTTGAATGTAGCTTGATAATCATTTATTTTCCCAATCTCTTCTGAAAATAATTCTTTATATTCTTCACGTAATTCCTGTAATTTTCCTTTGAATTCTTCTTCTGTAATATCATTTTCTTCTTTATTAATGGAATTTATAACAAATTGTAGATTTAGATTTCTTATCCATTCTCTTCCAACAACCGGGTCAACTTTTCTATCTATTACAAAAATTCTTCCTTGTATTTCTTTATTTTTATATTTAATATTGATCAGCTACAGATCAGCTGTTCCAATGGATTGTATTGTTTCACCAGTGTAAGTTCTTAATTTAACTAATGTTCTTTTTAGTTTCAGGTTTCTGAAGTCATTTTTGAAATATTCTTTAGAACATGTAGTAACTGCAGCTCCGGTATCCAATTCCAAGGTAAGGTTTTTTCCATTTAATTGTAGTGTAATATTGAATTTATCTGTGCTATTCTCCATAGGTTTTTTATGTATTTCATATATTTCTTCCTCATTTTCAGATCCTGAAAATTCTCGTTCAAGCTGTAGCTGTTTCTGGTCTTTGAAGCAGACCGACTGTAGATGTTCTCTTATTTTGCATTTCTTGCAATATAATTTATGCTTGAGTCGACACTGACATGCTTTATGGTTATCTTTTCCACATCTAAAACAATTTATTTTTCCTTTCTCTGTATCATTTGTATTTGTAGTTTTTGTATTGTATTTATTTACTGATATTTTATTTATTTATATTTCTTGTCCCATTTCTTTAGTTTCAGATTTAGAAGTTTCTATAGCTATTTTAATAATATCCTCAAATTTGGTTTTGGACGATTTCTGTAGTAAACTTTCCTTAATTTCCGTATTTCGCAGACCCCTAATAAACTGTACTCTGAGGTCTGTCTCAAAAGTTGAATTTTTACAATTGTTACAGGTAAAGTTACATTTTCCACCAATTCCTTCCAGTGCAGCCACATAATTAGCGATGCTTTCGCATTCTTGTTGAGCTCTGAGGCAGAACTTGTGTTGCTGTGCTACTTCCCCGGGCTCTGGTGAAATATGATTACTTAAGACCTTTACCAGTTCTTCAAATGATTTGGATTCAGCAGTTTCAGGTAGAGTAATGTTTTTCAAAATTTGATAGTACTTAGACCCAATGAAATTTAGAAAAATCTGTAGTTTTGTAGAGGAATCACTCACACCTTTTAATGTAATATAGTTTTGTAATCTTTGTAAATAACTTGAAAATGATTAATTTATTTCATAATACGGATGTAATGCGATGCCATTTATTTTATTTGTACCTTGGTTTAGTAATTCTTGCTGTAGATTTTCTTGCTGTACTTGCATGCCTTGCATGGTTTCCATCATTTGTGCTAGTACTTGTGACACTTGTTCCACTTGTTTGACTGTGACACAGTACTTGTGATATTGTTGACAATGTTTGGTAGATATTTGGTAAAATTGAAACGTATACACAAAACACAGGTTATGTCTGACCACGCGATTTCTTGTGAGTTCGTATTTTTCACTTTCACTTTACTCCACTTCCTCGTCGCCAATTCTGTTATGTATGCAGTATGTAATAATGTAATTGTATTTTGTATAACTGTATTTTATTCTATCTTATAACTGTATATTATTATATAAAGCATATATATTTCAAAGCGAGCACGAGATGTACATTATTGATTTGTCATTCTAGATCTTCGTCCGCTAGGGGCGCTGACGTCGACTAGTCCTGTGATTAACAGTGCTGTTTACAGTCTTTATATATTTTAAATTACTTCAATTACGATATCGATAATGCTTATTTAAGGAGAGCGCTAAAATAATCAATTATCATGTAATTTTCTTTTCTGTCTTCTACTTCTTCATCTCTTCTGTCCACTTCTAAAGCCACCCAATCACAATTACGTGAATTGCAATATGTCACAATAATTATAAATTCATTCATTAGTTAATTAAAACATAAAAATATTCAATGTGGATCGTCCTTCCGGCGCCTGTTTTAAGGGAGGAAATAGGGATAATGGGTGGAGGGAGCTCTTAAAATCGGTGACTTCCAGACGTTGGATGCCGCTTCGTGATTACACCCCTGGTTAACTTGACTTGAAACGCTAAACTTAATAATGTGTGCACGTGTCGGTCGAGCTTGGTTCGCGCTTCGATTCTCGTCTTTACGCTTCTGACACACGAAGCATACTCCCCGAATAATATAAATTTGCGAAGTAAATTGATAAGTAAATCGCGCGATTTCGGATATTGCAAAACTAATTATTTCGATGCTGATTAGTTGGATTAACGAATAAATAATTACTGTTAACCTTGTGTCTCAATTTATATGTAAACTTATGGAAAAGTGTGACTTTAACAGTGATTTATGAAAATTAACATTACTTCTTTCGTAAAACACACACACACAAACTTACTCATCTTGAGAGCTCTCAAGCTTCAAACAAATTTTGTGTTTGAACTTAAGCTTGAATACGTGTGTGAGCGTAGAAATAATAAGAAACGCCGCCAGTTTCTTGGAATTGCTCTATGTGTTTATTTTAATAAGCATGTTAAGAGTTTGATTTACTGTCTGGCTTGTCGATTAGGAGTGACCAGATGTCTAGCAGCACTGATAACAATTTCCCGTCTCAACTTGTCTGCAAACGCGTGTGAGCGAAGAAATAATAAATCTCGAAAAGATTAAGATTTTACAATTTCTTGGAATTCTCTTTATCCTAATAAGCATATTAAGAGTTTGACCTAGTTTTGATAAACACGTGTAAAGAACCGTCGAGTCAGCAGTTTCCTGTTTCAACTTGTCTGTAAAGGTTACCGTAGAAGCACTGCCAGTTTCTAGGAATTAATCTGTATGTTTATCCTAATAAGCATATTAAGAGTTTGACCTAGTTTTGATAAACACGTGTAAAGAACCGTCGAGTCAGCATTTTCCTGTTTCAACTTGTCTGTAAAGGTTACCGTAGAAGCACTGCCAGTTTCTAGGAATTAATCTGTATGTTTATCCTAATAAGCACATTAAGAGTTTGACCTAGTTTGTGATCATTGAATCCGTGCAAAAAATCGTGGAAATCGTCAGTATTTTTCATGTTTCAACTTGTCTGGATGAGTCATTGATCACGTGACACATCCGGTGGGTATATAAGTTTGAGCTGAGAGCTCTAGTCTATGTAACCCCACACTAACACTAAACAGGGTGTGAGGTCTATGTAACCCCACGCTAAACAGGGTGTGAGGTCTATGTAGCCCCACGCTAAACATGGTGTGAGGTCTATCTCCGTCCACTTGCCGTCCACTTTCCACTTTCCGTCCATTTTAATCAGCTTTTAATCAGCTTTAAACAGCTTTTAATCAGCTTTAAACAGCTTTCATTCAGCTTTAACCAGCCTTTAATCTCAGTGGTTAGGTTAGTTGAATTGGCATTAGGGTAGGTTAGCATTAGATTCTTTGTACGGGTTCAATGATCACAAACTAGGTCAAACTCTTAACACCTAACCACCTGTCATACGTCTCTCAGACCCAAAGTAGCAGTAATTTTCTCACCGGAGATGTATGGCAGGTGGTTAAGGGTTAATATGCTTATTAGAATATGCAGAACAATTCCAAGAAATTGATTAGACCGCGTGCGAGATTTATTATTTCTTCGCTCGTACGCGTTTGCAGACAAGTTGAGACGGGGAATTGTTATCAGTGCTGCTAGACATCTGGTCACGCCTAATCGACAAGCCAGACAGTAAATCAAACTCTTAGTATGTTTATTAAAATAAACACATAGAGCAATTCCAAGAAACTGGCGGCGTTTCTCATTATTTCTACGCACACACACGTTTACAAGCTTAAGTTGAAACACAAAATTAGTTTGAAGCTTGAGGGCTCTCAAAATGAGTAAGTTTGTGTGTGTTTTACGAAAGTAGTAATGTTAATTTTCATAAATCACTGTTAAAGTCACACTTTTCCATAAGATTCCATATAAATTAAGACACAAGGTTTACAGTAATTATTTATTAGTTAATCCACCAATCAGCATCGAAATAATTAGTTTAGCAATATCCACCGCGGCGGATGACGCCATCTACTGAGAGGGCGACGGCCGGGCGGTGTATCTCTTAGGGCGCATGCTAGAGCCGTTCTGACACCAAATTTGATTTTTCTCATCAACCCCCAATTTTGGTCGCAACTACCCCTACTTGTTATATTTATCATTGTGTATCAGCGACTAAATGATATACTTCCAGTTTAGGTCCAATTGAGGTCTCTCCGACCCACCAACCCACCGGACCGGATGAAAAATAAAAAAATGTGAATTTAGACCCCTAAGTAAACCCTTATGGGATTTTGCGCCCGAACTGTCCTAGCCTATCTACTAAAATAGTCTTTGATGTAGTAAACAGTTCAAGTAGGAGAACAAATTGGTTTCATGAAATAGAAGATGACTTAAACTCAATAGAAGAAGCAATTCGGGATTAATCAGCAAATGATAGGAGATAGAAAAAAAATCAGAAGCAAAATTAAGAAGGCCAAATTTTTAGTAAGCAAAAGGAAGAAGATAGGAACATTGTGGACAGAAAAAATGAAACAGGAGCACAGTTAAAGGATGAAGAGATTTTGGGAAGAGAAGAAAAAGATGGGAAGGAAGTGAAAGTTGTGTCATCATATTTAAGTTCAAACACTGTCAAAAATGATGTAATATATATACGAGGGTGGTTTGAAAAGTCCGTGCAAAGTCCGATAGATGGTACCACCGGCGTGTATCGAGGTCATGTTTGGTTAGTATCATCTCTTGAATGAACGCATACCAAGTTTCAGCCATATTGGTTTATTTCTTTGTGCGTGGCATTCGTGTAAATCAAGGAAGTCGAGTTATTTTTAAGAAATGGACGAAGAAGAATTTTGTGTGGTAATTAAACATTACTTTATGAAAGGCAAAACGCCTCAGAAGACTAAAGAGAAGCTTGAAAAGCATTATGGTGGCTCTTCACCTTCGATTAGAACCGTTTATAAGTGGTTTCAAAACTTTCGGTCTGGCCATATGGGCACATTATTCGGAAGGGATAAACAAGCTGGAACATCGTTGGACGAAGTGTATAAACCTTAAAGGAGACTATGTTGAAAAATAAGAAAGATTTACCCCAAAAATGTTAGTAGTTTTTAATTTTGCATGGAGTTTTCAAACGCCCCTCGTATATATATAGCGATATATATATAGCCGTGTTACCATTATTTCAATGTCAAATTTGACACCATTTACGTGTAGTTACTGCTGGTATATCAGCTTCTTGTGGTATTTTTCTTGAAATCTGGTGTGCAGAAGCAAGATCTTCAGCTAGACGAAACAAAAACTTTTTTCTTGAAATATTTTGAACTGTCGTGTTTGTATACAGTATTCAGGCATTTATTTCGGTGGACATCTTCTGGAACCTGATTTGAAACTATATTTTTGTCATTTGGTCAGTCACGTCGACGCCAAATTTAGTATTGTTATAGAAAGTCACAGTTTTGGGTAATTGCACATAAATAACAGCAAAATGCACAAGTCATTTTGACTGGTTTGGTATAAGTACAGAAGAATTTTATGATTTTGAACAAAAATATAACCGCTTAATAAACTAACTATACTCTAACTATAAACTAACCACTTAATATTATTCATTTAATTATCACTACAAATGTCGACACAATCGTTTCCAAAAATAAAAATAAGTTGAAGTAGGAATTTGAACATAAAATTGTAAAACCAGTCATTTTAACAGGTGTGGTAAATCGTAATAGTGTTAAACAAGAATCATTGGAATGTTCTTTAACTAATGCTCTTGCGCTGTAAGAATAGTCAACATTTTTGTGGAACTCTGAATTACTGAACTATATAATCTAAATTTGATTATAAAATTATAGCACCTGTTTGCAGAATCAACACATTAAAATGGTGCTAAATCTTAAAATTTGAGAAATCGTGGGTGTATACTAAAAGTCACAAATTAGGAATGAACACTTAACTATGGACATTTTGATGTAAAAGACTTGGTCATTTTGGCCTATAGTAGAAAGTTATTATAAGCTACGTATATTGGCTAGGAGTACTTTTTCCATAAAAGTTTTAGCCACTTTTAAAGCAAACCCACGAATTACATAATTATAGTTATACTAGATTGTTATCAACCTTTTAAACCTTATTTGAACCTCAATAAAATAAATCAAAATTTAAAATAGGTTCAAAACAAATTATGAAAATCATAGACTAAGAGCCGGCGGCCGCGGAGATACTATGGAATTACCTCAGGCTGGAATTTTGTAAGATGGTTGGGGGAACTATTGAAAAGTGCCATCCGCCAGGATTTTTCTGAAAACCCCTGCAAAAGACACGTCAGACGTTCCAAAAATGAAAAAAAACATGCTAAAAAAATGTTATTACCTCCGGCTGAAAATTTGTAGGCTAGTTCTGTAGAGGTTATAGATGAGGCATACAAATCGCCAGACGGCTAGGTCTCTGTTAAAGGGGCGTCAGACGCCCCCAAATCTGTAAATATTTTTGAAATTTTTTTTTTCATTACCTCCGTCTGACGTTGTGACATATTGTTTTAGAGGCCCTCCTGAGCACATTCACTAATCGTCAGACGAAAAACATGCTGCAAACTTGCCCTATGAATCCACGAACTTCCTGCCCGGCCGCAACGAACGATTGTGTTTTTGGAAAAATAAATTTCTTACCTCTGTCTGATTTAATATATTATCTAAGAGGCCCTTTTAAGCATAGATAAAAAATGGCAGACACAAATCCTCTAAAAAATTGATCTATGAAGCTTTGATCGTCAGACTCTGTAATTTCATAAAATCAATTCATTTTTTTTAAATTATTTGAACTGCATGTTGGGTTCTTTACAAGGAGATACAGTCCATATTTAGCTGATTTTTTTTAACACACCCATGAAAACTATAATTTTATATCTAAATAAAATAGAAATATTAATTCTGCCGTAAATAAAATTATTGAGATTATCGTATTCTATAAACCACTATGAAGGGTAACTTTTTTTACATGAAAGATTTCTGGAATAGGTAGGTACATGACTGACGCTCTTTTAAAAAAAATATTAATACATTTATTTTGAATATTTCTTATCTGTAACAAAATTAAATAATGAAAAAAAAGAGGAATCCTTAATTCTAATGTATTAGTCGATGCAGGTATCTGAGGCAATGACATCATCCTCCGATTCATCGTCTTCTATATCAATATCCCACAAATGCTCTTCATCAGATTGATACTGATATTGTGTTGCTGTAAAATTGTACAGATGGTATTAAATAATTTGATGAATATTCGATTTTAGACCTTATCGGTGGTAACGGCATACCTGAATCATTTTCTGTTTCCTGTGTGTCCTTGAGAATTGTATCCTCAACCGCTGTCGGCAATTGTTCACCCACAAACCAAACGAAGTCGTAGCATCCATTATCGTTTATAGTCCAACCACAGTTTTCTAGACGTCTCATAGTTGGATTTTTCTGGTCCGCATTCAACCATACAAAGGCAATATATATGGTTCGCAGTAAATGTTGACGTAATTCCCTGGAGCAAATAAGGAAGTTTGAAGCGTCGGTGTTACGAATTTTTTTGTGGAATAATTCTTGACCTTCCTCGGGTTTGTACATCCTGTCAAAGATTTCCAATCGAGCTTTATTTACGGTTTTGACTCTTCGAATATTATAAATGCAGCAGACGAATTCCTCTATCGCTGCAGAAGAGTCCGCAGTGACGTCATTGTTTCCTAAGTTTTCAAAAGCTTTTTAAAACTCCGGGGATTTTTTCAAAATTTTCCACGGCAGGGAAGATCCTTTTCCCATAAAAGGCTGGGTTATAATCACATCCCGTAAAAGCATGCAAGCCCGGTAAAGCTCGACATAGTTGCACCCCCAAGTTACGATACAATTCAGTCACATTGATGTGTTGCTGCGAACTTCCAACTCCAGTGAGCATCCATATATTGTGAGATTCTTTCACTTTATTCATGTTGCCCAACAATATTATGAGTACATCTATGTCTGAGTTACGGAATTATAATATTGGAGTCGATTTCAATTTTTGATACATGATGTATAATTTTGGTATCAGCCTCTTAGTGCAAAACACAAGACAAATTTGTATCAATGGAATGTTGGATTTTCTTATCGACAACCTGGAAGGAGTAACAATTGTCGTAATTTACGTTCAGTAAATTCAGAGTTTTGTTTCTCAAGAAAGGTACAAACGTATTATCCATCCAGTGTTCTATGAAAAGTTTAACCAATGCTTATTTGAAATGATTGTTCCGTAGTTGTTTGGAGAAGTCAACTGGCCGTACTTGTTTAGGTCCTGAAATTTCATAACCGGCCGAGCTGGATCCACGCAATTCATGCTCGAATTCTTTGATGGATGGATGGAAGTACCTATCAAAGACTACATCGACTCTTTCGGCATTATTATTCGTTAGTATTTGCAGAACTTTTTTTGCAACATTCCCAAAGCTTGCAGAAAAGTCCTTCAACAAATGAAAATAAAAAATCCGTCCAAAATCATGAGGTCGCCGTGCACTGGTGTTGAAGTGTCATCCACTTCCTTCATCAATGCTTTCATCAAAGCTGATTTGTCCGTTTTGCATATCGTGCCATCAACATGGCACAACGAGAGAGGCATCGGAGTCAAGGGATAAGAAAGTATTTTAACAAGATCAATTTTTCTTTTCAATGCTGCAGCTAATAAATGCCTAAATAAATCGCGCTGCATTATTACTTCATGAATTTTATCTCCAATCTCAATTTCTTTTTTCTTGAAGGTAGATGCGAAATTATGCACAATGTGGCATCTGATGAGCATTTCGAAACGAAAGATGTACGCAATGATTCTCTTTCTCTTTCAATATGGAGCAAGAAGCGCGTTACATCCGCTGAAGCTGATTTTCCAGTATGAATGTTGTACAAATAGTCTTTGTCAATATCAGGATGGAATGGATTCATTTTTTCTAGACAGTATCCATGAAAGCTTGGAGCTGGGAATGGCTGATTTTAATTTTGCTCGCTTCTAATTCTCCTGATATGTCCTGTGCTTTGCATAAACCCGTTTGTTAGTAGGTGTGTGAAATGACGGTCGAACGAATCCCGTGGCTTTTTGACCAACGTTGGCGAGCTCTAATGGAATTCGTGAAGTGGGACACCCCTGTTAAGCGTCTTGCAGCATCTGGGTTTATAATTTGCTTCAACGTTAGGTCTATGGGCTGTCTCGAAAAAGGTTTATTGGTGCGCCTGACACCGAAGTTCCCTTTACGAAAAGATTCTTCAAGCCCAGGATGTGTGTCATTAACCTTCAATAGGTTATCATGGTATTTAACCAACCAACGTGAATAGTTTTGCTAGTTATCCATTACGAATTCTTAAAGAGATTTGCAATCTTTTATAATCCATACCTGGAAGGATCTAGCGGCCCGTGGTCGCTACACTAAGCCCCCATTGTAAAAGACCCTAATAAAATAAAATGCTAAATAGAATTTCAAAAATAATAGTGGGTCAATTTTACGGGGAACGACTATATTGCAGCTTTATATAGCAATTTTCAGGGTTTTTTTCGTCTGACATTTTTTATCTATGCTTTAAAAGGCCACTTAGATAATATACTAAATCGTCAGACAGAGGTAAGAAATTTTTCTTTCCAAAAACACTATCGTTCGTTGCAGCCGGGCCGGAGGTTCGCCAATTCAAAGGGCAACTTTACAGCGGGTTTTTCGTGTGATAATTATTGAATGTGCTCAGAAGGGCATATAAAGCAGTATGTCACAACGTCAGACGGAGGTAATTAAAAAAAAAAATCGGATAGAAAATTACAGGTTTTTTCACCCCTTCAACAGACACCTAGCCGTCTGACGATTTGTATGCCTCATCTATAACCTTCACGGAAATAGCCTACAAATTTTCAGCCGGAGGTAATAACATTTTTTTAGCATGTTTTTTTTTTCATTTTTGACACGTCTGACGTGTCCTTTGCTGGGGTTTTCAGCAAAATCCTGGCGGATGACACTTTTTAATGGTTCCCCTAACCATCTTACAAAATTCCAGCCTGAGGTAATATCATAGTACCTCCGTGGCCGCCGGCTGTCCGTCTATCATATATAAAATTTTTAATAATATTTGTTTTGTAGCTGGCGTATAAAAATATTGAATTATATGAATAATATACAGATATTTCTTCATTGTTTACATTATTATTATTTAAAACAAATTGTTTCATTTGAAGGTGAATAATATATGGATTAAGCTAGTAATTTATAAGTGTAAATAGAAGGAGGAGAATAATAAAATAATTACATTGAAATTATAGCAGTAATATAAAATAACAAGTTTGATTTATAATTGTGAGAATATAATAACAGATGGTGTATATAAATACAAATATTATGGAAAGCAATTTGATACGGTGTAAAGCTGGCATGCGTTCTGCCTCGAAGTCATAAAATATAATGTATTCGCAATATTAGGAGGAAATGTTGTAAAGGTTTCAACTGGAAGGAAGTGTAGGTTCTATCCACATAAACAGGATGTATAAATGCACCGTTAAATCCATGACTTGCAGCATTCGAAGCTTTCGTCAATAAAATATTTGCCAAGTTTTCCACTAAAACCCGTTTATAACCCTAAAACTGCTTCTACATTGTATTATTCTTATTGGAGAAATTTCTGAGAGGACATAAATTAGCATTTCGCATTCGAAGAAGAAAGTATGCATAGAGAGAGAGCATTAACTGCGTTTTTAGAATAGAACGACCGCACGGAATTTAATAAAAATCTATAAGAGAGCAACAAGCATCCCAATACCTATAATATTTTTCCGATTACTATACAAATTATTATAAAAAGTTTATTATACGCTATCGTATAAAATTTTCATCATTTATGCCCATATCGTGTTACAACATTCAATTGCAAACTATTTATAAAATTGTAAATGCAGTCAGTATTGCGAACACATTCATAGACACATTCATTTATTTATACATTCATAGACACATAACACATAGACACATAACATAACAGCAGATTCATATGTAATTTTTCACGCCAGGACTGAGGCAAGCTAAAATGCTCATAAACTATTCTGCCGCAATAACGCAGCAGATGCTAAGCTTCTCTAGAAGAGAAATCAGAACTTTGGTAGGCATACTCAAAAGACATTGTCCGGTGAGATATCATCTACACAAAATGGGAAAGGTAGAGGAAGTTGCCTGTAGATTTTGTGAATCAGATGAAGAAACCGTTGAAAACATAATGTGCACATTTGTAGCGCTAACACACATAAGGCTTGCCCACTTCGGGGTCGCAAGATTGACCACCTTGGAGCTGAGTAGCAAGCCCCTCAGGAATATCTTAGGCTTCGTTCCATAAGTTGAATTCCTGGTAGAGTAATTGTAGTAGGGTCAAGCACAATAGATCAAGTGCAGAAAGGTTTTGCAGCCAAACGACCCCACAAAAAAAAATTGTTTAATTTATTTAAAAATTTGTTTTTAATACGAAAAAGTTTCTCAGTAAAAACATCATCTATCGAAGGATTACAATCTATACCAGCAGCAGAAAACGGCTACGCCGTACTTCCCATTCTATCTAATTTCTAACCATTTCGGCTCAGGGCGGTGGCAATTGCCACCGCAACATTTGCTGTTACTATAATATATAATAATAATTACTGCAATAAGTGAAACCCAATATAGTTAAAACTTTTAATGATATGTGAACTGTAAGATATGTTTGATAAGTAGAACGTAAGATGTTTGAGGATTCTGCCCAAATAATCCTTGTCATAACCCTTTGAAATTTGTGTACGCAATTGCCACCACTGGGTGTCAACGCAAAAATTGATAAAAAATTAATTTGTTTTCTGTGATTCTTAGATAATAATGGAATTCCTCCAATGAATTTTTATGGCAATGTAAAGGAATTATCCCGAAAAATAACTTTACAGGACGCAAATGCAACAATATTTGCATTGCCTGATTCGGACGTAGAAGATGAAGTAGAAAATATAAACGAAATGGATATTGCAGAAGAGTTGGATGAAGAGCCAGATGAAGAGAAGAATCCAAGAAGAGTCCAAAATTCAAAATTTTAAAAGAAAACGAAAAAAAAAAAAAATATTTGAAGCGAGATGTGTTTGTTCCGCCAAACGTTATTTTAACTCCCTCTGGCAGTGATGACCAAAATACCAATTAGTGTCAAACTCCAATGACCTATTTTACAAAATATTTTCCAAATATTATTTTCACTGAACATGCCGAAAAAACCAACATGTACTCAATTCATAAAAGCGGAAAAAATATCAAAGCTAAATATCAAATATCAAAGCTAAATTCCGGCAATATTAAGATTAGCAAATCGGTAGTACTATATAGCGGAAAAGAGGACACGCACTTATTTGGGACTGGTTTTGTGACCAAGCAAGAACTGATGAGTGCACTAATATCCTTTAAACCCATAAATGAGAGATTATGCTCGACCCGGTTACGTAGAAAATGGTACAACATATCACTAGTGCAATACACGCACCAACTAAAGTAGCCGAGGAAGGGACTAAAGACACTTTTCATAAAATACTGAAACAAACACTAAATGAAACACCAAAGGAAGATATGCTGCTGGTTTTAGGAGATCATTACGCCAAAGTAGGAAGAGAAGAAACATCACAACTACAATTTGGAAGACACAGCTTACATGCTTCTTCTAATGACAATGGAACCAGGCTGATCGACTTTGCAGTCTAGAATAACCTGCTGATAAAATCAACAATGTTCCCTCATAAAGATATATACAATAGTATATTAAAGGACGAGTTCAGTAAGCGTGATTTTACAGCACACGTCCAAGTTTGGACGACGAGCGTAGCGAGGAGTTTTCTAATGGACAAGTGATTAAAAACGCCTTACGAACGAGTTTTTTATAGTATTTTTTCTATTTTGCGTCATTTTATGCCATTTTAGGCCGTTTCAAAATAAAAAAATCGCCCATACATGTTTATCAAATTTTATGGTGGTTGGTCACACTGATAACTGACACTTGAAAATAATTTAATTGTCATAATTAAAATGTCTGAAGAAATATCTTGTACTCCACCGGAGTTAAAAGAAATAGCTGTCAATACACTAAACAAATTATTCCCAGATAAGTCGCGAGGAAGATACGAGAAAGAATATTGTAAATTTAAAGAGTGGTGCGATCTACATCAAGTTAAAGTTATATCAGAAAATGTTTTGCTTGCATATTTCGAAATACAAGGTAAGAAGTATAAATCATCAACTTTGTGGTCGATGTATTCTATGTTGAGGTCCTGTATAGCTATAGATAAGGATGTAGACATATCCAAATATTGTAAATTGCAGGCCTTGTTGAAACGGATATCTCAGGGCTATGTACCTAAAAAGTCAAAGATTTTAGAAGAAGAAGATATTCATAAATTTATAAGGGACGCAGATGATAAGTCCTATCTGGTTATGAAGGTGGGTAAATTTGTATGTATATCTCAGCTTTGTATGTAATGGTATTCATATTCATATAGATTGTCTTGATAATGGGATACAATGGTGCCCTTAGACGCCAGGAATTAACAGATATGTCTGTCGATGACATAGAATACAGATCTGATTCCATCATTGTGTCTGTATCTAAAACAAAAAATTACATACCGAGAATATTTGCAATTACTGATCCTCATTGGATTGATTTAATTAAAAAATATGCTAACTTACGTCCTAATAATGTTACACATAAGAGATTTTTCTTAACTTTTCGTAACGGGCATTGTATTAATAATTGGTATTAATATTATGGGGAGAATATCAAAAGACATTGCGACATTTCTCAAGTTACCAAACTCCAATCTTTATACTGGACATTGTTTCCGAAGAAGCAGTGCGACACATTTGGCCAACCATGGTGGTGATTTTTTGACAGTAAAAAATCTTGGTGGATGGAAGTCTTCTACTGTTGCGGAGGGGTATGTTGACGCTTCATTAAAAAAGAAGATTGAAATATCCAAAATGCTTGGATCCGAGCAGGCAAATATAAACTTACCTGGATGTTCTTCTAGTGCCCCACATTTGCAATTTAATGGCAACAGTAGTAGTAGCACTGTATATAATGTCCCTGGTGTGAGTGTTACTGCTCAAGAATCCAATGTAACTATAAATGTATTTAATAATTGTACCATTGAAAATAATTTAAAATAAATATGTGTTATATCGTTTATTATCATTAATTAATTAAATTTGTGTATTCACGATTTCCACACATCTTCTTCTGTCCTCCTCTGTGCCATCTCCTCTTAGTGCCATCTCCTCTTAGAAGGTTGGCTATCATCTTAGCTATTTTCACTTTTGATGTTGTAGCTCTTAACAACTAAACGGAACAATATTTGTACCATTTTCTTAGGTTATTTAATCAGAAAATGCGTTTTCTATATCTTACATTCATCTTAGCTACATTTAAAACTTCCCGTTGCTTTCCTGATTCAATGCCGTTGACTATATCTTATAGTTTTGGGTCTATTACTTAATATTAATATATTATTATATTACTTTTCTTTTGAGTCACATAAAGAAAGTAAAATAAAATTTGACACTAAAATAATTTGACGTTTCGAATGATAATTTTCTTGAAACCAAATTCACTTTGTTTTTAACACATTTTTTAACACAAACACCAATCTAAAGTTAACTTTTTGTTTTTTCACTATAAATTTCTCTATATAAACTTTATACCACTCAAAAAATACATAATTTCAAGGAGCAAATTTTTGTTGTGATTCCACAGATCTCATAACCTCAAAACATTCTCGCCGAAAATTTGACATCACTGACAGCTCTGAATTTCTGTGCCAACTTTGAATAAATTAACTAACTAACTATATTACAGCACTCGGCGAGCCATTACAGCACGCATATGAGTGCTGTAATGAGTCCATTACAGACGCAAAATAGAAAAACATACTTAAATATCTAACGACGGTATAACGAGAAATCAGATAGATCACGTATTGGTAGACACTAGACACGGATCAAACATAATAGACGTTAAAAGTTGCAGGGGAGCTGATGGAGACACGGATCATATTTTGGTATTTTAACCTTGCGACTAGCTGCAAGGAAAGAGAAAAGCCACAAGAAAGAAGTACAGTGGAACATCGAAAAGCTAAAACAACCAGATGTTAAGGATCAGTACCAACAAAAAATAGAACCGGCATACAGAGAAATACAAGTGCAGAACCTAGGAGTAGAGGCTACTTGGAAGACAATAAAGGAAGTAATTCAAGAAGCTAACAAAAAAATTCTTGCTGAGAAACAAAATACAAAAATGGAGATGTGGTTCGATACAGATTGTCACAGACTTAATGGGGAAAAGTATGGAGCAAGAATCAAGATGTTACAAAATATATCGGATGAAAATGGAAATAAGTTAAGAAACAAAATGCGAAAACTTATGAAAAAAAAGAAAAGAGAATGGCAAAATGAACAGCTACATGGAGTGGAAAGAGTTAGAACACATGGAAACACAAGAAAATTCTATAAGCAAGCGAACATATATAAAAAAGGATTTCGCGCAAGAACCTCTACATTGATTAAGAATGATGATGGCGAACTTATGACTAGCAAACAGGAGATCCTCAATACCTGAAAAGAATACTTTCACAACCTACTCAATATGGAAGACCCGACATATCAAAAAGAGGATAAACGACATAGCGCTGATAGTCCAGTCATTATAGTAAGTTCACCTCGGAATTAGAGATACCCAGCTGTAAGTCTGTAAATACTTGTATATTGACACCCTAAAAGTTGTCTCAAAACCTACATATGGTAGGGTGTACGCAACTTTTAAATTTCAAGGTCAAAGGTCACAAAATTTTGCGCTTTTTTGTAAATATCTCATTTCTTATGGGTTTTTTGCTATTTGTATTTAGTATCAATATTGTAGAATACAAAATTCTCTACAAAGTTTGTTTAAGAAAATTTCTT
The DNA here is from genome assembly GCA_944588485.1 of Phosphuga atrata. Taxonomy (NCBI): domain Eukaryota; kingdom Metazoa; phylum Arthropoda; class Insecta; order Coleoptera; family Silphidae; genus Phosphuga; species Phosphuga atrata. The sequence continues at coordinate 40,857,571 of OX155894.1, forward strand.
ATACGGTGAACCGTTTTCGAGATAGAGGGCGGAGAGCGCGCGGTCACAGCATCACTTCAGGTCAACCGGAGCCCCCGGTCGAAAACGCGCCGTATGTAGTTGATGAACTATCGATAAATCAATGATTATAAATATTTGTCAATTTTTATTACCTATTATATTATATTTTAATATTTTTTTCCTCAACTATCCACTTTTTATTCAGTATTAATTTATTTAACAACACTTACCTGCCCATGTAATTGCAGAATTGTTAATGAAAATATAGGAATTATATTTGAATTTTAACCTAATTAATATTAATAACTTCTTACATGATGAAAAAAAACAAATAAATTATGAATTAATCTTTTTATTAAAAAATATCATTCAATACATTTATTTTTATTAAAAGTAAAAAAATGGAATAAAAGGTACAAAAACTACAATTTATACCTTTAATCATCTTCTTCCTCTTCATCGTCGTCTTCCGGCTGCTGGTAAATTTCAAGCTGGTCTTCATTATCGTCTTCAACGACATTTGTCTCAAGTTCTTCCATGATTTCGGGGTCAAAGGTTCCATCTTCGTTAATGTCGGTCTGATATGGTAGAGCATTGAGACAAGCTTGCCCATTACATTGGCCACAAGCTAAAGAGCATTGCAAGCCCGCTTTCCTGCATCCGCATCGCTAAGCACAACTACTCTTGCAGTTGCAGAAAATTGTATTTAGCAAATCTTCTGTAGCAGGTGGTAAAATTGTCATGATAGGCTCCAGAAAATCGTTTCGCATTGCCCAACCCCATACCTGGGGTTCCAAATCATACCCTAACCAAGTTTGAACTTGATAATATATACGTTTGAAATGTTGATGAGCAGCTGCACTTGTTGGCGGAAAATTTGAAAGCTGCACAGGTTTATTAAGTTTTGTAGACTTGACGTAATGCATATAACGAAGATGATCGAGACTTTTCACAGATTTCAGAGCATTATAGACTGCCAATAAGGTTTGAGTTCCACTCTCTAATAATCTCTGGGCCGAACAATTTTCTTCCTCAAATGCTGCAGCTAGTTCATCCAAATTTGTCAGTTTCTCAAAATCTTTTAAAAATGATTTTGTTCCCTTTTTAAAAAGCGCAGAAGTTGTGTCACAGCCACTTAATGCGTGCAGAAATAAAATATGTGTTTTGGAATGAGGATAATTATCAAAACTTTTAGTCGAGTATATCTCCTTTTTAGTCTTTAGTCCTTTAGTCCTTAGTTTTTACATTTCCTTCCCCAACTTTTTTAAAGAAAATTTCTTGTTCGTAAGACAGTGTACGCCCAATTAAAATGACAAGTAAATCAATATCTTGTCCTATTATAACTGCAGTTTTTTCAGACTTTGATTCTTCGATTGCAGTTTCAACAATAAGAACATCCGCATCATTTCTGGCTTGTTTAGTAGTAATATTTGCAGCTTGTAATTTTCAATTAACATATTAATGAGCATATCTTTGTTATTTCGATTTGATAAGAATTTTTCTTGAGTAACTGGTACAACCATTGTCTCATCGAAACAGACTTCATACGTTTTTGAAAGTGCAGCAGTTCTTCTCTGCTGCTCCATAGCTTTTACGTTCTTACTGTAGTCTGAATATCCGTCAAATACAACAATTATTTTGGAACTGTAATGCCTTTGTAAATAATTCATGCATTTATCAAAAATAATAGAAAAAGTACAGTCTTCTCTGCTCCATACAACATGATGAAGAAGAAATCCGCCATCAATAATGAACGTCACATTATTTTCATTCAGAACAAAATCAATTGGGCTCATGTTGCCATACAATGATGATTTTGTTGTTTTTCTCATGCCATCATTATCAAATAGAGCTGTTGGATACGGACTCAATTCATATTGAAGATATTCTTCAAGATTACTTTCAAATTGTTTGCTGACAGTAATTCTTTGGAAGAGTAATAAACAACTTTAAATTATTTATTTTTACAGATTTGTTAACACTGGAAAGCGGCATTACTTTTTTCGGAACGTTTCAACTTTATTTCATTAAATGATAAGCCGGTGATCTTCTTCATAGACTCTAATCCAATTTCGTAAGCTCTGTGGCAGTTAATTTGCTCATTTCCAACAATTCCAGAAGCTATCGATATTAACTGTGTAGTATTTGGAAAAGGATCATGGAGTTTAAACCAATCAAATAGTATATTTACATCAGCATTGTCTTTTTTCACTCTTGAGTCTCTGGAATCTACGTGTTGCTCGGTCGACTCCAAGGAGATATTACAGAACTTCTCCATTTCCTCACAAATAGTATTTGTGGCGTACATAGCTTATACCCATTTACACAAAATACTTTCTTTCGTACTTCGATCACAAGATACTCCTCCTTCGGTTTTCATGGATTTCATGAGACTTTGTTCGATGACCATATCTATCCATGTACCTGAATTATATTTTTCTGTTCGTTTCACCGTGAAGAATCCATTTCTGAAATTCTCATAAGTTTGCTCATCCATAGTTTCTTCCAGCTTGAGCATATCTTGCAGATACAGGTGGGCTGATTTTGCATATAAGAAGTGACCACTGGCGTGAAAATATGGCAGCATTCTGCGCACTGCATCAAGGTGTTCTTGGAAAAGCCTTGGAAAAGTTCATTTTTAGTGAGCTGCTCAAGATAACCGTTCCACCCTGGCAACGATGCAATATCCCTCCATTTTCCGTATAACCACAAAAAATCAGTTCCGTTGATTGTTTCTTCTGTTAGTGCTCGACCGTCATGCAGATTTTCAACTTGAACTTTACTGTATCCAAGTACGACTGGTTTATCGTAAACTTGTAAAGATACATGTGATATGGCTGCCAACTCTTTCGCTTTTGGTTTGGTTGTACATTTTTGTATCCGTTCATCGTAGAGAACATCATTTTTTGGAGTTACTATCTTAAGAATGCCCATAACATGAAGAGTATTGTTACCATCAAGAGTCTGGAGATTTATATCGGCATTGTCTCCAACATATTGTACAAGTGCACCTGACTCTGATGATAAAATACGAGGCTGTGGGTGATAAACTGCTGAAACTTCATACTGTACTATATTACTATAAGAAGCTGCAAATCCCAATCTTGATAAAATATCCAATAGTCTTTTAGATCCATATCTTCTGTGAAGAAATACAGAAAGGCTCAAAAGTAACTGTGATGAAAAAGAACGTTCCCGTATGGCAGCCATAATTGCATGGCTTATTGAAGTACATTTTGTTTTTAAATGATCAATTTGTCCTTTCTTGTTTTTGACGATGACTTCTTCTAAGAAATGTAATAAAGTTTTTGGAATTTCTTGATTAACATTATCCAACATTTTACTAGGAGGTGGATAAGATTTGGTTTGAACTATAGATGTTCGGATATCTTCTCTAATAATTACTGCTGCAGCTTCTACAATTCTTAGCCTTTCTGCTTCAGGATCTATTTTTTTACTTTCGTACCAAGCTTTTGATAGAATATTAACTTGTGCATCACGGAAAGAAATGATTGTGAAAGCTCCAACTTTCTTCGTAATTACGATATCGGTTAAGTACTTCTGTTGTAGTCTTGTAATGATAGTTTTATCATCTGGCACATACCCTGTCAAGACATCTTTAAGCTCTTTTAGTGTGAATTGAGAAACATTATTATTTTCGATGTAATTGAAAATCTCTAACATAGCTTCTGTAACTTGATTATCTTGACGAGGTTTCTCAAGAGGCGATGATAATGATGATTTATTTGAAAAGTTTGTAAAGCAAGCAGTATGGTACTTCAGCAGCGATCAAATCATACTGTAAAATTATACGACTTTTCACCAATTCTCCGAAATCATCCCCACGTTCTTCTGCTTTTTTGATAACAGTACTCACATTTTTTATCTTCCGCCTGTATTTTTCTCTTTTCTTTTTCTCTGCAGCCTCATCAGCAACTTCGCCACAAAATAAACATTGATTCTTAAAATCAAACACTTCACCTCGTTTCTTACGGAGTACTGATGGAGAAGTTATAGTTTCTCCTTCTTCTGGTTTCCGTTTTGCTGCTTGGATACAGTTTTTACTAATGTAAACACTTCGGCACTTTTCATGCACTTTAACAGAGGTTACTGATTTTAAATAATCAATTTTTCCGTCGTTTCGTTCGACACTTGCAGTTCGTAGAGATTTCATACCTCGCACTACTTCAATAAGCGATTCACCTCCCGAATCTGACTTACTACATAGAAAACACAAATCAGCCATAGTTCTTGAAATTGTACGTCCCTAGTTACCAAGATACGATTCAAACTCTTGAAATAAAGAGAAGACGGTCGTAACTATACAATACAATTGAACATCTGTCCCTACTGGCTATAAATAGAAAGGTCCGTAGTGTATAATAGGGGCCCGTATAATTCCCAGGTATAATTTTTGACGTAGTAGAAGGATTTTAAAATTTACAGATTTTAAAAAAGATGCACTTATTATTTTATATTTAAAATGTCATTAGTGTAAATAGGAATATAATTATATTATGATTAAGGTTTTTCCCTTAATTATTTTTTAATTTTAGGAAACGGTTATCAGTATCGTTGAATAGATATAGATTTAATGCATGAAGAAAATGATAAAATATAATATAATAGTTAATAACAATTGACAAATATTTATAATCATTGATTTATCGATAGTTCATCAACTATATATGGCGCGTTTTCGACCGGAGGCACCGGTTGACCTGAAGTGATGCTGTAACCGCGCGCTCTCCGCCCTCTATCTCGAAAACGGTACACCGTATAAAACATTTTTTTAAACAAAATTTGTAGAGAATTTTGTATCCTACAATATTGATATAAAATACAAATAGCAAAAAACCCATAGGAAATGAGATATTTACAAAAAAGCGCAAAAAAACGATTTTTGTGATCCTTGACCTTGAAATTTAATAGTAGCGTACACCCTACCATATGTAGGTTTTGAGACAACTTTTGGGGTGTCAATATACAAGTATTTACAGACTTACAGCTGGGTATCTCGAATTCCGAGATTCTTACCTAATTTAAGTTTAAATGACTGGACTATGAAGCCTGGGTTGATCCACCATCTAGAGAAGAAACAGCTCAAGCCATGAAAGATCTAAAAAATAATAAAGCAGCAGGAAGAGATGGCATCCCCGCGGATTTCTTGAAGGAGGGTGGACAGAAACTTGTAGATACCATACACCAGCTGATACAAAAAATATGGGAACAGGAATCGATTCTGGAAAGAAGGAGTTATTATACCAATACATAAGAAGGGAGATAGAATGTCATGCAACATCTATAGAGGTATCACACAGAGGTAACACATCATATAAAGTTCTGTCCAACATAATTAGGAAGCGAATAACACCGTATGCAGAAGAAATAGTTGGAGAATACCAATGTGTATTTAGAAGGAAACGATCAACAACAGACCAGCTATTTACGTTAAGACAACTGTTAGAAAAATGCTGGGGATTCGACAGAGATTTGCACAATCTATTCGTAGACTTTAAACAGGCGTATGGTAGTATCTTCAGAGTAAGCTTATGGTCAGCACTAGAAGAGTTTGGAATACCCAGCAAACTCACAAGAATGATTAAAGTATGCGTTGAAGGATCATATGGTACAATTAAAATAGAAGGTCAATACAGCGAAATATTTGATATAACAACTGGTCTTAAACAAGGGGATTCACTGTCACCGGCTTTGTTTAACCTAGCCTTGGAGAAGGTGATAAGACGACCTGAATTAAGTATTAAGACCCAGACTGATTCTAGCGTATGCAGATGATCTAGATGTTGTGGGAAGAAATACAATTAGCGTGAAGGAAGCCTTTATAAAACTCGATACTACGGGCGATAGTATTCGGGGAAGTGAACTTACCTACCCGAACGTGTCGTCTTCTGGATGTCGTTTGGGGTATGGCTACCTGTATTGTTCTCTATGTAGTATGTGTCCATTGTGTACGCCGGTTTTAGTCTGTCTATTGAAACTGTCCTTTCCTTGTCCTTAATTAAAATTTTGAAGGTTTTATTTCCTCTCCCTAAAACTTTGTACGGTCCTGTGTATGTCGGTTGTAAAGCTGTACGTACGGCGTCCTGTCGAAAAAATACCTGGTCAGATGTACGTAGGTTTTTATGTATATATGTCCGTTTTGGTGTGTGGTGTGCTGCTGGTATTGGTTCTAAATTGCTGGCGAAAGATTTTAATCTTGAGATATAGTCCGTACTGTCCGGTAGTACTTGCTCCTTAGCATAAAAAAAAATCACCAGGCAAACGCAAGGGTTCACCATATAATATTTCGGCTACGGAAGCTTGCAAGTCTTCTTTCCACGCACTGCGTATATATACCCAATATATACCCAACAAAACAAGAGGTAGGGATTCGGTCCATTGCTGGTTATCGTGGCACATGATAGCAGCTTTAATTTGTCTGTGGAACCTTTCTATTATGCCATTTGCTGCTGGATGGTAAGCGGTAGTTGTTTTGTATTGAGATCCAATATGTTCTGTAAGAGACTTGAATAGATTGGATTCAAATTGTTTTGCACGATCGGTGGTTATACTCACTGGACAACCGAAACGTGAAATCCATCCTTGTAGAAGGGCCTTAGCTGTTGTTTCAACGGTAACCTCGGCGATAGGTATTACCTCAGGCCATCGTGAAAACCTGTCGATTGCTGTGAGGCAATACTTAAATCTGTTTGACAGTGGCAATGGTCCCACATGATCGATGTGTACATGCATAAATCTAGCTGGAGGTAAGGTATAGGTACTCAAAGGTGATGAGAAATCGTTCACAAGGGAGACATGCTCGGCTCCATTCGCGGCAATCCTTTCGAACTCCTGGCCATACGAATCGGTTAGTAACCAGTCTAATCGATGCATTTGCTCCGGGATGGTTGTGAGAATGCATTGATTCGAATGCTTTGTATCTGATTGACTTTACGACGAAGGGCCTTGGAGAAGATGTACTCATGTCACACATGAGGTAAATCGACGTACCTGGTACGCGAATTTTCTGCAGGTCAAGCGAACATCCATCGGATAATAGCTTTTTTAACTCTGGGTCGATCTGCTGTTTCTTATCCAATTCCTTGAAGTCAATCAAAGCTGCGACAACGTCAATTTCGACTCTGGACAATGTATCGGCGACTACGTTGTCTTTCCCACTAATGTGCTGAACATCGGTGGAAAACTGAGAAATATAATCCAGGTATCGAAATTGCATGGGAGAATATTTGTCTCGATTCGCTTCGAAGGCATGCGTAAGAGGTCGATGATCTGTGTAGATTGTGAATGACCTGGCTTCTAACATATGACGAAAGTATTGGATGGATTTGTATATTGCCAAAAGTTACCGTAAGGGCTATATTTAATTTATGCAGGGCTAAGTTTTCGGGAGAAAATGGCTAGTGGTTGCCAATCATTACCATACTTCTTACTTCGTGCTTGAAGCGTCGGTTACTAAAGCTAGCTCGCGCCTACAATCCGGGTGTGCCAATAGAGTTGCCCCTTGTGTCCGGTTTTGCACTTTTCATAAGCGTCACGCTGCTCTAAGCTCAATTCTACAGGTTGTGAACCTTTGGCAGAACTTTTAAGAATGGCATTCAATGGAGCTTGCATTGTCAGCAGAGTGAGGTAAGAATCGATGGTAAAAGTTATACATGCCGAGAAATCGACGCAACTCTCTGATTGTTTTGGGCTCTGGAAACTTCTTGATGGCTTCTATTTTGTCATCCATTGGTTGGATTCCAGCGGCAGAAACATGGTATCCTAGAAAGTTTATGGCAGGAACTCCAAATATACACTTCGATATATTGAGCACTATTCCGTACTACTGCAGTCTCTTGAAGATTTCGTGTAAATGATGCTCATGATCTACTTTTGTGGCAGAATAGATCAAAAGATCGTCAATAAATCCGTAACAGAACTCCATGCCTCTGTTGACTTCATCTATAAATCTTAGAAATGTTTGTCCTGCGAGTCCAAATGTCATTTTCGGAAACGGAGTTGTGATGGCTGTTTTTCTATATCAGGTGGATAAACTAGTATTTGGTTGTACGCTTTAACTAGGTCAATTTTCGAAAAGATGGTGCATCCAGAAAGATCTAGGTTAAAGTCGTGTATATGCTTTATAGGATATTTGTCTGGGATAGTCCTGGCGTTAAGAGAACGGTAGTCGCCGCATGGACGCCACCCGTTGTCTTTCTTTGGTGCTAAATGCAGAGGCGAAGACCAAGGGCTGTCGGACGGGCGCTTTGTACCATTCTTGATCATTTCCAAAAATTCGTTCTTAGCTATCTGCAACTTATCAAGTGATAAACGGCGAGGTCGACCAGATATAATCGTTTTTATATAGTGAACTGTGTTATGTGTACAGGGACTAGGTGTTCCAGCTGGTCTTGTAATATCAGGGTACTGCTTCAGAATTGACAAATATATATTTTCGTTATTGCTGCTGGTCTTGATAGACGAGACTTTTTCGTTGGGCTTTACGGGATATGCGTCAGTGACTAATGAAGTTGTGTTGTCTATCAAACGTGAGTTTCTGCAGTCGACAAGAATGTTAAAGTAAGATAGAAAATCTACTCCTATAATGGCCTTGGTAACAAATCTCCATGAAAAATCTCGACGGACACCAAGATTGAGAGATAAATGAGCAAAACCATAAGTAGGTATTAAAGATTCGTTAGCTGCGAAAATGTTATATCCAGTCTTTTGGTGTTTGCCTTTGGTTGCAGATCGCAGGAAAACGCATAGATCTGATCCGGTATCCACGAGATATTTTGTCTTTGTCTTGCGGTCTGTGACGAAGAGGCGGCCGGAAGTTTGATGACAGTCGTTGGCCGCTACTTTTACCGTTGTGTTGTACTATCTTAGCGACGTGCATTTCTGGGCTTTGTCCTTAAAACGTCGGTGATACCAGCAAATACGCTGATTTGATGGGGAACGGTGTCTGGATGAACTCCTATTGTGAGAGACTGACCGGGTCCGCGGTCTGAATCTAACTTGAGTGGTTAGAGCTGCAACTTGACGAGTGAGGTCAGCCATGTTCTTCATCATCTGCTCTATAAGGGGTGAGTTCTCAGCGCTAGGTAGTTGACTGCTGGTACTGGCTATTTGAGGTGAAGATTTCATGCACTTTATCTGCCAACTCCGCAACTTTCGCTAAGGGCATCTCGGTTTGTGTAGCTATAATTGTTTGCACGAGCTGGGGTAGACGGGTCGTCCACAAAGTACGCATGAAGTCTTCTGGTACAGCTGTCAGTGTTTGTAGATGACGTAGAAATTGGGATGGTTTACGATTACGGAGTTCTTCATGCATCAGTCATTGCTGCACGTTTTTTTCTTTGGAAGCTGACAACCTCTTTATAAACTCTCCAATCTATTATCTATTAGTTTACTGCAATTTATTATCTGTATTGTAATCTATTCTCCTATAATCTACTTTACCTGGAGTAATTAGGTAGCATAAGTTAATTCTGCTTTCTAAAATATTATGTATAGCCAGTTTCTGATTGATTATAACACATTATTTGTAGCAATGACACCTCTACGTATGATAGTAACTTTGTAATAATAATAATTAAGATGTAGTTGCGAAGTTGTAAAGCATCGGAAATAGCCATTCGGTGTCACATAAAAGTTGAACCAAATGTATCACATTGTTCAAAAGGTGTTAAAGTAATGTATGAGATGGATATTTAAATGAAATATCAATAGTAAAGTCTCTTAAAAGATTGATGTTGACGTCGTTGTTGAATGAGATTGCATTCGGAGAGTGCTCGTATGACGTATGTAAAATAGATTGATATGGATTGTCGTTTTCCACACAAACGGATAAATAAAAAAAAAACTATCGGGAATAGAAGAACATTAAAAACACACTATAGGGAATAGAAAATTAACTCTGAGATGAACAATAACAGACCTGGGTTTTTATCAATAATTATTCTCGTGAAAACTCGTGAAGATATTTTTGTGAGAATTCTGGTTGGAGACATCACAGAAACCGCACATTTATCAAGAGCTGCGGTATGATCCACTGCTCTTCCACTCCATGAATACAATTTCCCTACCTTTCATCGGCCATTACTGTCTCTTCTCTTTACGGTTATGCTTATTACTATAATTTTCACGCCATTTATTCGAAACCTAAAGCGCTATAAAATATACCGCCCGCACTAAATTCCCGAATCCCCGACAACGACAAAAATGAAATTTACGAAATATATAAACCCTGTAAAATTACAATTATTCATTTATTCATTAACATGAAACCATTTTAATTGGCATATACTCTTGCAATATATTTTACACTCATTTACATATACCAACTACACACCAATTAACACAAATTAGTATACAGCTATAACATTTACTTTTATTTTCCATACATCCGGTTTTAAAACTTTTTCATTCATATCTCAAATCTATGTCTGTACATGTCTGTACGTCTATGACCTTTCATCCCTAAAAATGTAATTCCCTATGGCCACTATATTTTCATAATAACTCACTTAACATGCAATGTCTTATCATACAATCTCTACTAGTAGTACGGGAGCTAGCGACGTCGGGACAACAAGAATTTTAGGTAGGCTGGTTTTTAGATATGCTCTGTGTCTCACTTTCCCTATCGGCATACGGGCTATCTGGCTCGCGTCAGAGGTTGCGTTCATTAGTGCGCATCGTATTTGTACAGGTAAAATAATATTTTTTCAAATCATTTTAAGAAGGTTTTTCTTTTTTTTATTAACTTGATTTAGCTTTTCGAAATGTAAATATATTACTGCCAGACATTTTTGTCATTGCTTACTATGTGCCAGACGCTAATTTTGATTTAAAAAAAAAACAAAATTCAAATTATTTTAGTATGGCTGAAATTTTGATATGATGTTATTTAAGTATCAACAAATCTAAAATTAATTTGCCAGACAATAATTCGATTCTTAAACTACCTGCCAGATCTATTTAAAACTGAAAAGGGAGTGGAAAAGTTGGAAAGTTCTGACAAGTTCTTCAATGTTGGAAAAGTTCTGACTGTCACGTCAATTGCGCAAGCGCGGTAGACAATGATATCAGCTGTTCGTTGTCAATGTAGCGTCAGTTTTGTCACGTGGTACTTGTTGCTTTTAGTGTTTTCAAGAAAATTGTATTACAATGATTAGTGATCAAATGAAGTGTGTTTTCTGTAAAGACAGAAATGGAAAAATAATGACTTTCACAGAAGAGAAATGGAAAAAGTGTAAAGAGGTTTTACAAATACGTGTAAATTTTAACCTAAAATACAATAGTGTATAGTTACCAGAGCAAATTAATGTTATATATATATGAAATTGTTATAGTAGTTTTACATCTTTAATGGCAAAGTATCGTAACTTATCTACCGTTAATTTATCATCAATAGCAGATCTCCCCAGCACATCAAGTTCAACTCCGGTAGCAAATACTGCAGTAGATGTTAGCGAGACCAGGTCAGATAACATTGCTCCAAATTCAAATGTAAATATCCAAGAAATGGACACTTCTAATGAATTTTTTGAGACTGAAAATATGGTTATTATAGAAACAAATTCAGATGTTAAAAGAGTATGTTTTTTTTTGCGACAAAGCACGTAAACAAGCAAGAGGTAAACAACAAACTTTACATTCCTCAAATGACGCAAAAATGTATGGAAAAGTGACAGAGTGGATGATAAAATTAGATAATCAAGAGTTGTTAGAAAAAGTACAACATTTAAAATCTACTATGGATCTATCTTTTATCATCATTCGTGTGAATTGGGATATTTAAATAATTATAATAAAGTTATTGCTGACACTCCACAGACTTCGTGGCATGAGAATCGAAGCATCCACCAAGGTATTTTTAATCAAATTGTGTCATTAATAGATGAAGAGGTTATCAAAAAAAACCTGTTTGATGTTATCTTCTCTTTGTGATACATATAATAATGAGTTAAAACTTCAGCCTCAGTCAGATATAAGATTAATGACAAATCATTATCTCGAGGAAAATATAATAAATCAATTCAAGAAGACAATCAAAATTTCATCTAAAAGTAAAAAAAAAGTTATCATGCCTAAAGATTGCAGTTTATTAGAAGATGATGATTTCATGAAACTTGAAGAGAATTACCTTATTGATAAAGTTGCATTAGTTCTGCGAAACACCATTTTAAAAATGGATAAATCAAAATTACCATCAAAAATCAAGACAAGTGATTTGATCAAGGGTGAATGTATGATTCCTGAAAAATTAGATCGATTTTTCAAAATATTAATCGGAGGCAAAGAAGTTCGTCGAGATGGTGTTAACTGTAATCGATTAAGCAACTCCATGGCTTCTGATATTATTTTTTGTGTGAGTAATGGTACTATTAAACCATCATAACACATTACCCTTGGTATGACTGTAAAAAGTCCTACAAGTAGTAAAAGGATCATTAACATTCTTAATCGTTTTGCACATTGCTGCAACTATACTACACTGGAGGAGTTGGAAACTGAAGCTACCTACTCATCTGTAGATCGTTCTGATATAAGTCCACCTGACATTACTCGGAAACCGTCGTTATGCACAGGTGTTGCTTTCGATAACTTTGATAGATACGTCGATACTCTCAATGGGAAAGAAACTTTGCATGACACTGTAGGAATAATATACCAAAATATTGATAATGATGATCATAATGAAAGTGATATTAATATCAGAAGTGACGATTCTGATATGTTATCACCACCAGAAAAAAGAAGACGAACCTTTCAAGCAATTGTTCCTGAACTGGTTCCGATCTCTAAACGATTGCATATGTTGGAACGTTTAACACCAGTTGAGAACATTGAACAACCTATTCCGAGTACTTTTTCTTTTGTACAAACTATTGATTTTTTACATATGGCATCACACTTTTTTCATGTACCAAATACTCCAATGTGGACAGGTTTTAATTGTAGAATTATAAAAGACAATACTCCGAAACAAAAAGTATCTTACCTAACACCCATCAATTTGTCACCAACAGACGCATCAGTAGTGAGGTTGAAGATGAAACAGGCCCAGAAAGTTGGTGCGGAATGTTATCAAACATTTGTTCAAGTCACATATGATTTTGCCATTGCTAAAATAGCCCTCAAAATTCAAGCAACAGAGAGCCCGAAATTTGATAATCTTTTCATACACCTTGGTTCATTTCATTTAATGATGGCCTTTTTTAAAGCGATTGGAGTTTTTATCAATGAGTGTGGATTCAGGATCGGTAAACGGAATTATCGAAAGTAAACATTTTAATCGTTGCAAACGTCTGCATCCGTTAATGGCTGTAGGATTGCAAATGTTACATTTTGATCAATACTTAAAAATCACGAAAGTTGAATACGATTTTGTGAAAGAGCAAATCTTTGATAACCTTTTACAATATCAAGACATTGAGGTATCCAATTCAACTACGGCTGCTGAATTATTACAGAATAAGGAATTATCACGACTGCTCTCTTCGTATCAAGAATTCTTGGCAAAAACAAGACAAGGCGATCATGGCAAAACTGCGCAGTTTTATATGATCTATATCCAGCTGATTAATTATTATATCATTTTATCAAGGAGCTTACGCATGGGTGATTTTGAGATGTTCAAGTATATGATTCCAAAAATGACCAATTTATTTTTTATTGTTAACCAACCAAATTACGCCCGATGGTGTGTTAAATACTCCGACAATTTGAACAATATTAACAAAACACACCCGGGACTTGAAAACGATTTCAAATCTGGATGTTTCGGAATTAAATGAACCGATTAGCCTTTTTCGAGAATACCGATAGATCTTACGCTGGAACAGACTATACGTCTCAGTGGTATTGCACATTTCACCAATTCCATAGCTGCACGTCAACGCTGGACAAAAAGCCACAGTATTAGAGCTGCCTTGATTTCCCATGTTCTCGATATTTGTGGACTAAGATATTTGCAAGACGTGACTGCAGACTTACAACCTAATCGAATTAAAATTAAAAACTTGCCGATTTTATTGATATATTTGAAAAAAATTTAAATCCGTTCAATCCAGATTTAGATAAAGATAATCTTTATAATATTGCTACTGCAAAGCCTGTTTCTCAAGATGTAGCTAATTTCCTACTGAACATTGAAGAAAGTGGTGATGATTTAAGAAAGCAGTTTATTAGTGAATGTGCTGTAGATGAAGGTAGATTTGACAAACCTATAAAAAAAATCGAGTGCTTCACTTTGCTGAGGCTCTAAAAAAAAAAAGAAAATTACTCTCGGAAATAAAGTTGTTGAGGTGAGGATGCAAAGAGATTTATTTGGTAGAATGTTGGGGATATCCTTAACTCACAAAGTCGATATTGAGAAAGTATTGACATTTCCACTTACACCGGTCCCAACATCAATGTGCCACACAGATGGCAGTATTTGCAAAAAAGATAAAGCTCAATTAGTAAAATTAATTGAGAAGAAAATGGGTGATAATGTCAAACAGCTACCTTCGTGTTTTGATATCTGTATTTTAGATGGTTTCTTCATGTTACACCTAATGAAAGAAGTGCCTGTAACCTTCAATGGTATATTTAAAAAATTTCTAAATATGATACTACGATATAAATCCACTCGGATCGAGATTGTCTTTGATCAATACTTTTCACCGTCAATAAAAGACTTTGAACGTTCACGCCGAAATGAAGAATCAATTAGCTAAGTTAAAATCGGGCCCAATCAAATCAGTCCACACAATTTCGTAGCTGAACTTAAAAATATATACTTTAAAGAAGCTCTAGTTAATTTTTTTATTGATCATTGGACTGGTGATCACATGGCCCCTTTCATTGGGAATAAAACAATTTATTTAAATTACAACAAGTGCTACTCATACCGGGTTGAAAATAACAAAGTTATTAAAATTGTTGAAGATTCCTTATCTTGTGAAGAACACGAAGAAGCAGATTCTCGAATTATATATCATATTTGCCAATTAAATTTCGACGCCGAAGTTGTTATACGCTGCTCAGATTCGGATATTTTAATAATACTCCTCGGCAACATGAATCATTTAAATGCATCTTTAAAACTTTGGATTAATATGGGTGTGGGAAATAATCAGCGATATATATGCGTCAATCAAATATATCAAATCATAGGTAATTCTTTATCAAAAGCTCTACCGTGCTTTCACGAACTCACAGGATGCGATTACACACCAGCTTTTTTCCGGAAAGGTAAACTTAGGCCTTTTAAACTGCTAGAGCAATCAGAAGAGTATGAGTCAGCCAGTCAAAATATTATTACAGATGATGAAGAATTGCTAGATCAGACATTTAAGATCTTAGAGAAATTTATTTGTCATATGTACGGATTTCGAGATTCTTCGAACGTCAATGATGTTCGATTTCATTTTTATGTTGAAAAGAAATTCCGTAATTTTGACCCATCAAACCTACCACCATGTAAAGCTGAATTATACCAACACTTACTACGAGTGCGTTACGTCACAAAAGTTTGGAGAAATTCTCATTTAAAACATCCGACATCTTTATCACCTCAAGCTTCTGGTTGGACCATAAACATGATAAATATGATTTCATCTGGTTCGTTGGAGAGCAATTAGCATCGTTAGTTGCTGATATTATCATTAATGGTAAGAATTAAAAAAAAAAAAATTTATTTACCTAAATTACATTGAATTGAAAAATTCACTTTGTTTTTTACCACACTTATATTATGCAAAAATGTTATATAACTTATTATTCACATTTATACAAATTTCTACACATATCACCGTGATATCACAGTGATATGTGTAGAAATTTGTATAACTGTGAATAATAAGTTATATAACATTTTTACATAATATAAGTGTGGTAAAAAACAAAGTGAATTTTTCAATTCAATGTAAGTATGGATTACCACGTAGTAACTGTCGCAACCATCCTATTCATATTTACCTAAAGATTATAACATTTTCCATTTCATTACAGAAAACTTATTAGAAAATGACAACACATCAAAAGAGGACGATGACATTGATTTTGAAAATGAGAGCAGTGATGATGATGATGATTATCAAGATACTTCTGTTTTTTTATGATACAATTATGGATTACAAAATCTTCATCTAATTTTAATTTACATGTAAATATGAGAGCTTCTGGATAAGAAAATGTTTGTTTCGATACTTAATTATTTTGTTAATTTTATACAATAATATATTATCGTTTTCATACTATATTAAAGCAAAAATTAATTTAATAGCTTTCGGTCTTTTTTCAGAAATCTATTTGGCAACCATTTCTTTGTCAACCAGAATAATACCGCATTTTTAAATCGGTCTGGCAGATGGTTAACGGCCGAATTATTGTCTGGCAAATTAATTTTAGATTTATTGATACTTAAATAACATCATATCAAAATTTCAGCCATACTAAAATAATTTGAATTTTGTTTTTTTTTTAAATCAAAATTAGCGTCTGGCACATAGTAAGCAATGACAAAAATGTCTGGCAGTAATATATTTACATTTCGAAAAGCTAAATAAAGTTAATAAAAAAAGAAAAACCTTCTTAAAATGATTTGGAAAATTATTATTTTACCTGTACAAATACGATGCGCACTAATGAACGCAACCTCTGACGCCAGCCAGATAGCCCGTATGCCGACAGAAAAAGTGAGACACAGAGCATATCCAAAAACCAGCCTACCTAAAATTCTCTCTCGAAAACGTCGCTAGCTCCTAGACTATAGCCAAAGTTTAGTACTTGGATGTCTTTACCTGAGAATCGGGAAATGTTAGTTTGGACCGTGTCTCAGGAAAATCAAAATTTTCAATCAAAATACATGGCTGGTCTAATCACTTTCCTGTTAGGGCTGCTCGCGTCTCCGCCACGTGTGGATCGTCCTTCCGGCGCCTATTTTAAGGGAGAAAATGAGGAGCCACCCATTATCCTCATTTCCTCCCTTAAGGGATCCTTAAGGGATTAAGGGATCCCTTAAAATTCTTGTCTTCCAGACGTTGAATGCCGCTGCAGCCCTTTGAGCTTGTGATCACACCCCTTAACACGAGCCCTTAATTAACACGAACGCAAATGTTGCGGTCACTCAAGGTCTTACGAAAGATAGACCGAGCCGACAATATCCAATATTTATGCCGTAAAATGGCCAACAACAAATTGGGGCCCGCGTGAAAATTCTGTAAATGTAAATACCGAACCAACACCAACACAAAGTGACTGTCTCTGGGCAAAATGATGGGGTGGGCGTGATCAAAATCTAATTTTGCCGCTCCTAAGCGTTCTCCTACTCGAATCAGTCCGTTATCCATGAAGGGACATAAATGCCGAGCGGAACACCTATTTCCGCTTTCCAGGCCGCGCCGATCCTCTTGAAAAGATTGACCTTGTACGAGGCGACAGAGTTGTAATTCGCTCTCATTCAAGTCCTCCGCGGTGAACCTTGCCCGTCGCTGAAGACGTTGTATAAATCTCAAAATATATCCTATACTGCGTCGCAGTCTCGAAAAGGAGGAGAAATGACTTATAAATTCTTCAAATAAAGTGGGCATTGCGGTGCGGAGGGCCAGGCAACCAATAGATTTTATTGGTATTTAGATACCTTCTCTTCGGGAAGGTCTGACAGGTCGACGTCAGCGCCGAGATCGGTCCAGTGGGCTTCGTCGGTATGGAGCCATTTCGGACCAGTCCACCATAATCTATGACCGCCTAATTCGTAATCCGCCGGATTTTCCTGACCGTCTACATGAGGCCACTGGGACACCGCAACCAATGACTGAATTTTAGCTACCCGGTTCGCAACAAAGGTGGTCCACCTCGTCGGAGACGACCTCAGCCAACATAAAACAATGGTCGAGTCGGTGAACGCACGGATTTTTGGAAACAAATTCCGCTTGTTAAAATTCTCTACAACTCCGTTCAACAATTTAGACAGAAAGAGCGCTGCGCAAAGTTCCAGGCGTAGTATTGACAGAACCTTTGTGGGCGCCACCTTGGACTTTGGACCACCCACAAACCAGAAAAGCCTCAGGGGAGTCGCCGCCGGAACCGACCTGAAGATATACTACGGCCCCATATCCCAATTCAGATGCGTCCGAAAAACCCACGTGAACGAGACTACCCTGTAGGGACGCCCCGACAAACCGAGGAACCGACACCTTCCACGACAACGACAATTACCACGACAATTCGGCACATTGTTCCTGAAAGGTATTCTATTTCTTCAATACAATCATGAAAGGACTTTCGTCCCATCCCATTCCTTCTATCCATAATTGTTGGATTAAAATTTTTAGAAACAGCGTGATCGGGGACAGAGACCCGAGTGGATCAAATATTCGTGCGACCGTGGACAAGATTCCGCAACGCCCCTCGGTCTGAATTTTAAACTCAAAGGTGTCAGCTTGTGGATTCCACCGTAAACCCAACCCCGTACAATTCGGGTTGTTGTTTTCAAACGCCTTCTTCTCCAACAGTGCGTCCCTACGACCAATTGCTGTTGTACATCGGACGAACTAGTCGCCCACTTGCACAACTCAAAACCCCCGCCCATCAACAACTGTTTACATTGCAAGTAAACTTGAACCGCTTCATTTTCTGAATGCACCGGCGTTATATAATCGTCGACGTACATATCCCGTCGTAAATAACTCGCTGCCTGAGGATATTTATGCCCGTCGTCATCCAGCAACTGACGGACGGTGCGAAGGCCTAAAAAGGGGGACGAACTGACGCCGAAGACAACACAATTCAATTGGCCGATCTGCAATGGTTGATCCGGGTGGAACCGCCACACGAGCTGTTGATACCGGCGATGTTCCAGACAAACCCAAATTTGCCTATACTATCCCATGTGCCTATCTGTCGAATATTGGCCGATAACGCGACTGGAAACAAACGGAAGTTAACCAACAACGAAAAAATGTCGGCCCTATAGACAACAAAACGTTCAATGAGCGTCCGCCTCGACCTTTGGCACTAGCGTCAAAAACAATACGTAGAGGAGTACTCGAACTGTGAGGCTTGAAGATGGCATGGTGCGCAATAAAGTAAGCCTCTGACGGGGTGAAGTCCGTACTGAAAGAAACATGACCTTGTTCAATATTATAACACATCACCGACTGATAAGCCTCTTTCAGGCCGGCGAGCTTAAGAATTGCCTTTCCAAATTCGCGAAGAGTCTACACGCTGGTCCGAAGGAGTTCCCCAGGACTTCGGGATTTTCCCGAAAGGGAAGTGCAACCACATATCTTCCGTCCAGGGCGCGTCTGACCGATGAGGAAAAAAGTTCCTCGCATTCTCGGTCCTCTTTAGATACGGTGGCCTCTAGAGAAGAGGGGACTTCCTCGATCTCCCATAAACGTTTCAGTGTTTCGAGTGTTGTCCAAACTCTCGACTTCCTTTGTGTCTACCAACGAGTGCCGTTCAGTTCGTCCAGAATTCTGGAGTGCTCCCATGAGCACGTAACCGAAGGGAGTCCGGAATGCGACGGGCAATTCGAGCGAAGCTATGACTCATTCACCTACTACAACCAAAGGAAATAATCCCGCTCCGAAGATGCCTTTAATCTTCCCCGATTGGCCGCAATCACTATCGGCTAGGGGCAAATCTGCTAAATGGCCCAACCCCGAAAGATCTAGGCTGTGTGGAGGTATTTTGTCCGCAATATTCTCAACGACAAACGCGTTGACTGGAAGAGACATACGAGCATCAAAGCTCGACCATATGCCGACAACGGCACTTTTCGCGATGTCAAATCGCGATGCCAAATCCGATGACCGATACATCGGACTTTTCCACGGGTAATCCTGGTCTTTCACAGACACCTTGACATAGGAAATTCGCCTCGCTTCAGCAATCCAACAAAAAACGCACGGCGTGCCGTTTCCCCGTAGAATCGGGAATCTCGGCAACAAAGGCAGATAGCAACACGGAAGGAGCTGTTGACTTGGCCGAGTCTTCATCTCGCCATGCGCACAATGCCTTCTGGACGACGGCGCGGTTCTCCGTAGCACGCCGTTTCGTCGAAACAAAATGCAACAACGAGTGATGGGATAATGAACATTGAGAACAACTAGTGGTCTCAGGGCACCTCCGGAGCGAATGTTGATGGGATAAACAACGAATGCAAAGAGGAGAGTTTGAATGCGAGTCTGAACGGTGTTAGTTAGTGGCGTGCGATTATCGAGCGTGGATGAATTTCGTAGTGAGAAAAAGTTTCGGGATTTCAGTGAAAATCGTGCTAAAAGTATTGTGAGATTTTTGTGCAGTGTTGTGAGTCTGTTGGTGAAGTTGCTGTTGAAACTTCTGCGGAGGTGGGTGAGTTTTGGCACTGATTTATTAACTAGATTTAAGGAAAATTTGTTAAATTTCTGATAAAAAAATTAGAAAGTTGTTGAAGGAAATTATTGTTTTTTTGATAAAATTTTGAAAAATTGTGTAAATTTTCTCGAAAATTGAGGAAACTTTGTAACAATTTGTGATAACGCATTAGGATATAAATTCGATAAAAATTATGAACTAGATTTCAGGAATTTTTGTTAAACTGCAGAAAAAATGCAAGTTTTTTAAGGAAATTCTCAGGTTTTTTTTGATAAAATTGTGTAACATTTCTTGAAAATTGAGGAGACTTTGTACGAATTTGTACAAATGCATTTGGGAATGCGTTTGGATAATAACATCGATAAAAATTATTAACTAGATTTAGAGAAAATTTGTTAAATTTCAGAAAAAAAAAAATAGAAAGTTGTTGAAGCAAATTTTCAGTTTTTTTTTGATAAAATTGTGAGAAATTTCTAGAAAATTTAGGACACTTTGTAAGAATCTGTGGGAATATGTATAATCAAATAACTTCGATGAAAATTATGGACTTGGTGTAGAATACGGGTCTATTGAAACTTAGTGTTATGGACTTTCTAGCTGGTGTAACTTTTGTTAATCGTCCTAGGCACGGCTTAACTAAGGTCGGAAAACAAAAATGAAGCTTCTACGTTATCTGGTTCAATAAATATTCGTGTTTTTGTTGAAAATAGTTGATGACATAAACCTAACCTATATTGGATCGAGAGTTCGCGCTGCCGCGCGTGTGTTGTCTTGATTCATCTGTCCGCTTCGCGGTGGACAACCTAATCTAACCAAAACTAAACAGCATGAAAATGCCAACAACTATTTTCAACAAAAAACACGAATATTTATTGAACTAGACAACGTAGAAGCTTCATTTTTGCTTTCCGATCTTAGTTAAAAAGTGCCAAAGACGATTAATAACAGTTACACCAGGTAAAAAGTCCGCAAAAATATTTTTAACAGACCCGTATTCTCCACCTAACCCAAATTATTAACTATAAGGAAAATTTATAGGGAAATTTTCAGGTTTTTTTTGATAAAATTGTGTAAAATTTCTTGAAAATTGAGGAGACTTTGTACGAATTTGTACAAATGCATTTGGGAATGCGTTTGGATAATATCATTGATAAAAATTATTAACAAGATTTAGGGAAAATTTGTTAAATTTCAGAAAAAAAAAATAGAAAGTTGTTGAAGCAAATTTTCAGTTTTTTTTTGATAAAATTATGAGAAATTTCTGGAAAATTTAGGACACTGTAAGAATCTGTGGGAATATGTATAATCAAATAACTTCGATGAAAATTATGGACTTGGTGTAGAATACGGGTCTATTGAAACTTAGTGTTATGGACTTTCTAGCTGGTGTAACTCTTGTTAATCGTCCTAGGCACGGCTTAACTAAGGTCGGTAAGCAAAAATGAAGCTTTTACGTTGTCTGGTTCAATAAATATTCGTGTTTTTGTTGAAAATAGTTGATGACATAAACCTAACCTATATTGGATCGAGAGTTCGCGCCGCGTGTGTTGTCTTGATTCATCTGTCCGCTTCGCGGTGGACAACCTAATCTAACCAAAACTGAACAGCATGAAAATGCCAACAACTATTTTCAACAAAAAAACACGAATATTTATTGAAATAGACAACATAGAAGCTTCATTTTTGCTTTCCGATCTTAGTTAAAAAGTGCCAAAGACGATTAATAACAGTTACATCAGGTAAAAAGTCCGCAAAAATATTTTCAACAGACCCGTATTCTCCACCTAACCCAAATTATTAACTATAAGGAAAATTTATAAGGAAAATTTGTTAAATTTCTGAGAAAAAAAAATAGAAAGTTGTTGAAGGAAATTATCAGGTTTCTTTTGGATTAAATTGTGAAAAATTTCTCGAAAATTTCGAGAAAACAGGGAGAGATATCTAAAAATTTGGGGCAACCCTGCAATTAATCAGAATCAGAACAACAAAACGAAGACTTCGTACCCACAGGTCGTGCCTGCGATTGAACCACAAAATTCCGCGTCGTCGATCGAGGCTTAAAAGATCCTATGGACACCCTTGGGGCAGCATCTGATGCCGGCAACGTCCGGAGATGTCTCTCCACAAATTTGACAAAATTCTTGTAGGTGGGCACATCGGTTTCCCGCAAGGCGGCTTCAAATGCCCGCTTGGTGCCCGGGTCCACGACCTGCAACGCCCGGTGCAAAAAAATGAAATCCGTCAAATCGGCAAGATAGAAATAGGAGCACAAGACTCATCCAAAACTGAACTTAAGCCCTGGCGAGACTCCAATTGAATCGGTTTAAATCCAAATATCTTTCCTAAGTAGGCGTCACCTATTGCTCGAGGATCGTTATACCGGTGCACCAAAGCTTCCCAGGTGGGAAGGTAGTTCGAAACGGTGGGCGTAACATGTTTACAAATAATCGATGCAGGCCTGGCCAAACTGGTCACGAGATACTGCATTTTGTCTAGGTCAGACATATGAGAATTGTCGTGCACCAAATTACGAGACAATTCGTAAAACGGAACCCACGCATCCGTGGAACCATCGAACTTGGGGATTTCTAACCGTTTCAGCTTCGAGGTATATATCTTAGATGGAGGTGGGGCCGATGTTGGCGTTTCCGGGGTCCCACAGACAGTTGTGGCCACCTGCTCGATACAATCCACTAAGTGCTGAATGGCCATATCGAAGGAGGGAACAAATTCCTGGTTCAGCTCCAATTCTAAATCATTAATACGCGTTTCCAGGTCATTATACTTCGTCAAAGATTGAGCCAACCGAGGGTACGATGTCTTAAAATGGCTTAAAGATTTGGCGTCGCTGATCTGAGTGGAAAAATCATAGAGGCGCTGTACCCTCGCAAAAATGTTTTCTTTCCGACTAATCAAAATTTTGAATGATCTATCTCGTTTATCCATTATGAAAAAACGACGAGCAGTAATGAAAATACTAAGGATAGAAAGACATACGAAAGTTGACAAAATAAGTCAAACAAAGTTAAACAATTAATACAGATATCAATTTATAATCAACGAAATTGAATAACTAGACAATCAATTAATTATTCCGACGAAATAGGGATATTCGTACAATCTTATTAATCAACGAAACTGAATAACCAGATAGGTAACTGATTATTCCGATGAAACTGGATAACCAGATAAACTTAATAATCAACGAAATTGAATAACCAGATAACTAACTGATTATTCTTACGAAACTGGATAACCAGATAAAATTAATAATCAACGAAATTGAATAACCAGACAATCAACTGATTATTCCAACAACAGCAGGATATCCGGACAAAATGAATAATCAACGAAATTAATGGAGTACGCTTTGAGTATTTCCGCCGAGACTGGAAACAAAATGGCGAATCCAACAGCGACCGAGTACATGTACGTCTTCTACTAACTGACCCCGATCCGGTTCTAAGGACCAATGTTTGGACCGTGTCTCACGAAAATCTAAATTTTCAATCAAAATACAGGGCTGGTCTAATCACTTACCTGTTAGGGCTGCTCGCGTCTCCGCCACGTGTGGATCGTCCTTCTGGCACCTGTTTTAAGGGAGGAAATGAGGATAATGGGTGGAGGGATTCCCTTAAAATTTTTGTCTTCCAGACGTTGGATGCCGCTTCAGCCCTTTGGGCTTGTGATCACACCCCTGGTTAATTTGACTTGAAACTGAATAAAGAGTGCAATTTCTGGTCGAACTTGGCTTCACGCTTCGTCGTTCTACACGACCTGTTACTACACGGCTGTTCGCGTCTACGCCACGTGTGGATCGCCCTTCCGGCGCCTATTGTAAGGGAGGAAATGAGGATAATGGGTGGAGGGATTCCCTTAAATTTGTTGTCTTCCAGACGTTGGATGCCGCTTCAGCCCTTTGGGCTCGTGATCACACCCCTGGTTAATTTGACTTGAAACTGAATAACGCGTGCAATTTCTGGTCGAACTTGGCTTCACGCTTTGATCTCGTTCTACACGCTTCGCACATTCAAAGCGTACTGCTCGACTAATATAAACTCGCGAAAAAATAATAATTGATAAATCGCGCGATTTCGGCCCAGGCCGATACACCTTTCCCCTTCTGCTGATCGGTGCCAAAATCGATTCAAATCTTAAATTTAAAAACACAGAATTACTAAAATTGGCGCGAACAGTTACTGATATGAAGTTTTATAATAGCAAAGTATTATAATGTAAACCCTGCAACATCCCTAAAATTTTAAAATATTTAGATACCTACATGTGGCTGAAAAACGCTGTCATTGACTTTTCATTGTCTCTGTCGTAATTTATATATGGAATTTTGTATATTCACTTTTACAACCGTTCCTATTTCCCTTGGTATTTATGTCCGGCAAGGCTTATTATTAGATTATACTTCTATCTATGTGACCAAAGGAATGGAAGGTTCAATTGTATTAGTAGATAAACTATATATATATATATATATATAATATATATATATATATATATAATATATATATATATATATATATATATATATATATATATATATATATATATATATATATATATATATATATATATATATATATATATAAACTCTATAGATAGTACATAAACACTTCATTATTTGACTCATCTAATTCTTTTATTTTATTTAGTCTAGCATTTAGTCTTTCATTCACTATTGGACAAACTTGTTTAACCAAATATAAACAGCTCACATACTTTTTCAAGCAAGTGCCTCTACGAATAGTTCCACAAAAAGAAGATAATTCTAATTTTATCCAATCATGAATATTTCTATTAAAATAATCAATTACCGATGAACTCAACAATTTCTTCACTGATACTAGTTTGTTTAGATTGATGCATTTTATTCAAAATTGTTTATTTTTGTTTATTTATAGTTATTAATAAAATTCACTAAAAATGAATCTAATGGATTTGAAGAAGAGGATTTGGAATTAAAGCAGTTTAGAGGGGAATGATAAAGTTTCCCATCTAATAGTGTCACATGTTGGCTTAGGATGATAATAAATCATAACGGAGGGTTAAATAGGGCCCTTACCTATCCCTATTAGAGATGATGCGGGAAGGTAAAGATCGATGCAAAACGTGAGAGTTAAGTGTGAACCCGGCGGTTTTCAGGCGTATGTATGCTGCATGGTAATCGAGTGGAAATTGGCATTTGTCACCGCCGCTCTTAACAATAATACTCTTTTATATCCGATGAATCCAGATTACATCCATTAAATATCTGGGCGCACCATCAATCATCCCCTTATTAATTTCGCGAACAAAGTAACACGGACACCAATGAATTTTCGAATGAAAACTTAATTATATTTTTTCCCGTCCTATCAGGCAAACAAGTTTTTTAATAAACGGAAGTTTCGGCTTAATTTCAAACCTATAATTCATTTCCACCTCCTTTCATTCTACTTTTTTTTAAACAAACTACTATATCTTTTCCACCTTGCTATATTACTAGGCTAAAAATTGAAGTGAGTACATATTTGCGTTTTCTCTACAATACGAGCCAGACTTTTCTTCCTTAAATTTCCGGCTTTAGAAATTTCCGCTTTATTCAGGACTTCTTTAATACTCAAAGCTTTCTTGGTGTTCCAGACATTTATGCATTGAATAGTTTAATACTCGTAGCTTTCAAACTTCCAAAATTATATTAAGCTTTACGACTTTATGTCAATATCTAAAACATATTGTTTAACATAAATTCCAGCACTCCTCCCAAATTAAAACTTAACAAAACATGTTACATTCACAATATAATTATCCAAATAGAAGTTAGAGTAGAACCAATCTAAAGAAATATTAGGAAAAATATTACAAATAATCAGTTATTTTACACAGAATTGAAAAACGCTTATGTTTTAACTACACTTAAGTTTTTATTTGTTGTTTTCGTAAATGTTTTAATGGAAAATACGCGTATTTTATTGGAATATAGTAAATATTTCACCGTTATAAAACATAAAAGTAAGAAATATTAAATGAGTAAAAGTAGATAAATAAAGATATTTGTTTCGCATCTCTGGAAAATAAAATAAAAAAGCTCGTAAGGTTTTCAATAAGATATAGATTTTCTTTCCACACGCATCCTATCTTCCTCTAACCAATTCTTTTATACGCCATCATTGATATTCCACCGAGGTTATACTAACTTGAATACAAGGAGTGGATATTGGCAAGTGCCCGGCGCATCCACCATTTGTCACTAGCCCTTTTCAGCGACTCGCTGTTACAAAGAGCGAAAACAATCAAATCTATTTTATTGCCCATTAAAATGGTAGATAATAAAACGCTCACTTCACATACCATTACATCAAATTAAAAACAATTATATATTTCAATTACATTCTTTAAAATTTTTGAGATTTTGGTATGCAAAGAACTACGGTGCAGAGAGGATATTGTGCACCACGATTACGCTATTTATCTTGTGTACAAAAGGCACTTGCATTTATAGTCCAGTGATTATAGTAAGTTCACCTAGGAATTAGAGATACCCAGCTGTAAGTCTGTAAATACTTGTATATTGACACCCTAAAAGTTGTCTCAAAACCTACATATGGTAGGGTGTACGCAACTATTAAATTTCAATTTTCATTTCGCTTTTTTTTTGTAAATATCTCATTTCCTATGGGTTTTTTGCTATTTGTATTTATTATCAATATTGTAGAATACAAAATTCTCTACAACTTTTGTTTAAGTCTTCTGGTGAGCTTATTATCTGTATTTCACCTACTCGATGTGCTACAAATGGTTTTAAATTGTTTCGTTGCATTCCTATCCATGCCAGAGCAATTGTCGAGTCTGTCCAGTAAATATACTGGTTTACGAAAATATCGATAGAATCTTTAACTTTGTTGATTAATTGTGCAAGCATTAAAGCAGCAGATAATTCTAAACGTGGTATTGTGATGGTGTTCAGAGGAGAAACTCTGTTTTTGGAAGATAGTAAATGTAAAATGCAATCTCCGTTGAGTGAGATTGTACGTACGTAGACGCATGCACCATATGCAACTTGGCTTGCGTCACTAAATCCGTTCTAATCCGTTGTTAAGATCCTAATGATACACATCTCGGAATTATAAGAGAATCTAACTTTGAAAAACTTGTTAAAAATTGTTCCCACCTTGCAAGAAGATGTGTAGGTACTTCTTCATCCCAATCTATCTATATTTAATGGCCATACCCTTTGTAATAATATTTTTCCTGTAACCGTAACAGGAGAAACTAAGCCTAGTGGGTCAAACAATCTGAAGATTAAGCTCAGAATTGTACGTTTAGTGACTATTTGATTGTTTGGTTTTACAAAAATTTTGATTGTGTCTGTGTGACAATCCCAATTAATGCCTAATGTTTTTTCGCAGGATTGCAAATCTAAATTTATCTGATCTGTGTCACTATTATGTTGTGTTGGTACGATTAAATTATTGTTTGAGGCAAACTTTCGTAACTCAAAACCACCCTTTGCCAAGGTGTTAATTAATTTATCGCGAATTTCGATGACCTTGTCAATAGAGTCTGCTCCTGTTAATACGTCATCGACATAAAAATCGCGTGTAATAATTTTGGAAATTTCTGGGTCATTTTCAGCTTCTAATGATGCAAGCTCGCGTAATGTTGTAATTGCTAAATATGGTACAGTTGCTAATCCGTACACAACTGTTTTTAATCTGTAGGTGTTAACTCGATCGTTTGCATTGTCGCGCCATAAAACTAATTGATAGTTTCTATTATCTGGATAAATAAGTATCTGTCGATACATTTATCGCAAAAATGTATCGACAGATACTTATTTATCCAGATAATAGAAACTATCAATCAAACTATCAGTCTCCCGTGATTACGTATGGATGTAATCGAAATCTTATTAAAATAGCAGATAGTTCCTGTTGCAATGCAGCACCCACATGTAGGTTGTCATTTAAACTTTTACCGTTGTCAGAACTCTAAGAGCCATTAAAAACAACGCGATATTTTGACGTGGTGCTGCTATTTTTCATGACACAGTAACGGGGTAAATAAAAACACGAAGTGTGTTCAATTGTAGTCTCCTCTGCAGAGGGATCTAATTCCATGTGTCCTAGACGCAAATATTCGTCAAGAAATTGTCGATAATTATTTTGTAAATGTCGGTCTCTTTGAAACCTTCTCTGTAATGATAATAAACGTTTGAATGCAATATGTCTGGAAGAACCCAATTGCGGGGGTTCCTGCTTAAAGGGTAATTTCACGATAAATAGACCGTGAGAATCCCTTTCGGTACTGAGTTTAAAATTGTTTTCACATACGTCTGAAACTTGGGACTGTCCCATTTTCTGAGAAGACGAATTAGGATCTTCAATTTCCCAAAAACGTGTCATTTGTTGTTCTAACACTGGAAAATTAGACAAATGACAAATTGTTGGTGTTTGATTTTGAATTGAAATTACCGCAGCTACAATGTAAAAGAACTGTGTTCCTTGCAAAATAGTACCTGATGAGCCATTTGACTGAATTTTATGTGGAAGAATTAGATGCCAAAATAATTCATTTCCGATTAAGATATTGACTGGCCTCGATAAATTAGAGTTTGGATCAGCAAGTTTTATGTTTCTTGAATTGTCCAAGTTGTCTGAATTGAATGAAAATAACGGATGATTCGATGATAACACTAAACATGATAATTCACCTATGAAAGAATTATAGTTCGACTGTATGGTAATTGAAGTAACTCTGTTAACAAATGTCTGACTTTTAGAAATGCCTATTATGGGTAAATTAGTTTCCTAAATTATAACCTTAATTTCTTGCATGCACTAGCTGATATAAAATGAGATTTTGATCCACTATCCAGGAGTGCTCGTAGATTATGAAATCTACCATTACTATCTCGAACTTTAATAATGGCTGTCGTCAAAAGAACGTTCTTATTATTTGCTTGGGCGCAGTAATTTGAAACAATGGTTGATGTCGAAGCTTCTTCTGATCGTGTGGTTATTTGATTATTATTAGTACTATTAATGTGGAGGAGAGAATTATGTTTCTCACCACAGGTTTTACAACTATATAATGATGGACATGCAGAAGCTTTGTGATTAGGACGTAAGCAGTTTTGAAAAATTTTAAGTCGTCTGACTTCGCTTATAATAGTGACAAGAATTGTTTACAATAATATAAATAATGGTCTTGATTGCACAGAATGCATTTTGTTTTGTGATTGAATGTGCTTAGATGGGATGGTGAAGTGTTTGAATGTGAATAGCGATTGAATTTGTTATGATTTAAGGAATTTATGCCTTTTGTAAATTGACTGCTAACTTCTAGTGATTCTAACAATTGACAGCGTTGCGTTAGAAATTTTGTTATATCGTTTAACTTAGGTGATTCACTGGATAATGTGGCTTCCCAAGCAGCAGTAGTATTGCTATCAAATTTTGATGAGATTAAATGTATTAATAGATCGTCTCAATTATCTACTGGACGCCCGATTGATTGTAGTGATTTAAGATTAGCTGTTACCGTATGCAAAATGTGTCTTAGAGACCTTGAATCCTTATGATTTACCGAAGACAATGAAAAAATTGCTCTAACATGATACTGTGTAATCAATCTCTTGTTTTCGTATCTCTTTGACAGTAATTCCCATGCTGTTGCATAATTGCCTGTAGAAGGTGTTAAATGGGAAAGAGTTTCAAACGCTTCATTTTCTAAACAGCTACGTAAGTAATGAAATTTTTGAATTGGGTTTAACGCCTCATTGTTGACTGGTAACTGTCACGAAACGTTAGCCACTCCGTAAAGGAACCGCTGAAATGTGGTAACTGAATGTCTGGCAATTTAATTTGTTGTGATGCGCCTTTCATTTTGTGTGTTTGATGTAGCGTCAGAAGAGCCGACGTTTGTTTCGATTAGACTTTCGGCCTCACTAACAATTTTGAAATAATTATCTTCAAAATCAAATAACTCGTTATCTGTGACTAATGTTTCGTCCAACAACTGAATCTGCAAATGCACTTATTCGAATTCATGATGAGATGCTTCAATTATTTGTAATCGTTTGCCTATCTCTATTTTGATTTCGTCAAGCGTGTCTTGATATTGGTGCGTTTTAATTTCAATGTTTTGATCTGTTGCTCTGTCATTTTTATAATTTAATGTACATATTACGTATTGTTGATAAAATGGAAACGTCTTGTAACAATTATGAGCACATGCCTCATAGACAAATAGGAATGATGAAAGGAAATCCGCTAGCCTTTGTCTTCTTGTGAACTTGCAAAAACGGCAAAAACTCTTGTTGATTCCAATGGACGGTTGATCTGTGTTCGAAGGACCAAAATGTTTGTGATTCTTGTGAGAAAAATAATATAACTTGGCGTCGTTTTATTTTATAGTTTTGTTGTAAAATAGTGTTACACGTCTAAACCGAATGGAGACTCTTGGTGAATGCCGTCTTTGAACTCTCGTCGCTCTTAGTGCTGTTTTAGGTTGGTAGCCGTGCTACACCATCTGTAGTTGCTAACAATGAAAAAGAGGGGTAGAGAATGGTTTGAACAACTTGTGTTTGGATTGATGTGATTCGTTCTGCGATCTTTCTTTGATCAGGAGTTCTATTGGTATAACTCCCGCACATGCCGTTGCTGCTCCTACCTAAATCCGGGGTTATATTAGAGCCACGCCGCGTGTCGCAACGCGTGGGATTGCAATCGGTTACATATATTTAGTATGAAGGTGATTACATTAGCTCAGTCCCGCGTGTCGCCGAGCAAGCTGACTCAGTGCAGACCACTCGATTTCGATCGGCGCGGCATCGCTGGTGGGGGAAGTAACGCGTTGGTTGGCTCGGCTCTAGTATAATCACCACGTGGCTACGCGCATTGCGGCGCGGTGTGTTGACAAGCAAGCAAGCAGACGTCTACCACATTTCAGTACGCGCCCAAAATGTCCGCCGACGAAATTATTGTGTTAGTAAGAGAGTATAAATTTTTATATGATCCGAAAAATAAGAATTATTTAAGGAATTTTTTTAATATCATTTTCAATCAAAGAATGTACGTAATTAAATTGTGTTTTTGCCATCCTGAAATATCTCCTCTTCTTTCTTTTCTTCTTGTGTAGGCTTAACATAAATATGTAGGCAATATCTTCCTCAAGAACCGTATCCGAGTCGGAAGAGAACATTGCAAATAGGCGCGGACGTTTACGCCGTCGCCACTGAACTGACACAAACATTTCATCAGCACGCGCGGCGACGCGACACTGTAGTATAATCACAGCCCGTTGCGTGAGGCAGCGTTGCGACACGCGGTGTGGCTCTAATATAACCCCGGATTAAATCGTTCTGTATGCGCAGTTTATTACTCTTAAGAGGGTTCTTCTTTAGCACATTTTTAATTTTTCTCTATATTTTATTTTTTGTAAGCCCTTTTCCCATACCTTTAGTTGCCGCGTATAGTAGAATGGACTGCTTTGTCGGTGCCAGTACTCGTCTTTTGAAGTAGCTTGGACCACCAAGGTCTGGTAGTACTGCTGAAAGTAGCTGTGTCCGCTTTGTCTATTACATACTCTATATCTTTGCCGAAAGTCATTCCCGTCATCCAAGTCATTGCCGTAGTCTAGGACTACACCAAGATACTTGCATTTGTTCGTTGGCTTAATTTCATTGCCTCTAATTTGGACTTTTATTTCTCTACGTTTCTTGTAGCTGTTCGAGAAAATGACTGCTGTGTTTTTTTCCGGTGCGACTTCTTGTTTGTTTGTTTCCATCCATTTGCATAACCATTTCAGAGTACGTTAGGCTTTTCTTATAATATCTCCTGTTGTTTCACCTTTTATGCATGCGCATAAATCGTCTGCAAATGCTTATAGTTTAATCTGTTCCGTATGGGACAGGTCAAGTACGTCGTCATATAAAATATTCCAATGGTGGGACCTAGCACCGATCCATGTGGGGTGATAGCGCTTACCGTTTTTATAAATCCCTTTTCTATTTCTATTTGTCTTTCTTCGAAGTAGGATCTAATTATATCTATTAAGTAGGAGTCGATTCCTCGGTTAGCATATCTGACCTGCATTAATTGATCTAATATAAAAATCCACGATAGCAAAGCCGCGGGCTATAGCTAGTCAAAGATAAACGAAACAGAGGAAATCTCAAAACGTGTCAAACTTAAATATCAAGCTTTGAAACAAAAGTCATGTTTACACATTTCCTCAATACATTTCATGTAACTTCTTACTATGAATGAACAGCTTTTCTGATTATTCGGTAATAAAACAGCTAAATATACATACAATTCAGATAACTGAGATCATTCGCATTTATAATTAAAATCGGTTACCGACATTACTTTCTGACGAACCCATTGATAGTTCTTCTGTGCCTTAATTAAAAGACAATATGAATAGGATGGTTGCGACAGTTACTACGTGGTAATCCATACTTACATTGAATTGAAAAAATCACTTTGTTTTTTACCCCACTTATGTATAAGTGATAAGTGTGGTAAAAAACAAAGTGAATTTTTCAATTCAATGTAAAAGACAATAAAGTGACAAAATCTGATTTGTAAATAATTATATAATAAGTTAAACTAATAAGGTCGGAACACAGCCTGAATATATAAATATATTTAACTTTTCTTAGAACTTTTATTACTTTACTTTTACTTTTCTTTTCCGGAGCTCTATAACATTATTGAGTCTTTATAGGACTACCAAGACTCAATAAGGTTATAGAGCTCCGGAAAGTTGAATACATTTATATATTCAGGCTGTGTTCCGACTTAAAAACGACTATTAAATTTATACCATGTTTCCGACTATTAAATTTATTCGATTATCTATAATGTAGTACGGTTTTACTAATAATAAATTCTATAATGCAAGCAAAATAATTATAGTTCCAGATGATGTAATTTGAATTTACATATTACATTTGTTGTGATGCGTTTGATTAAATTATAAATATTAAAATGTTTGCAGCCGGTAAATTGTTGTTTACAAGTAAATTTAATTAACAGAAAATAAAAATATTTTAAACGAACGGAACGGAAAAAGCAAACCGGCGCAATTAAAACAACAGAATTTATTATTTATTCCGCAACCGTAATGCAATAATCGACAGCTAAAAACATCAACTATTGAAACGCTGAAACACAAAATAACTTTGAAACCCGCATATTTTATGTTAAATATTATTTTAAAAAATGTTGATCAATTACTAGAGTCGGTGTTGTGAGAGATAATGGTTACCTCTAAATAACTCTATTAGAGTATGACACCTGTCTGGACTAATATTATATATCCATTATCCTCTAGGTAGAATGGCAGTGAGGTGAGACGGGGGTGGAATTGGGGCTGGCTTGGAAAGGGCTCGTTTTAAATTTTGAACGCCGCTTAAAACCGCCTCGTCGGGATATTTTAATTCGCATCGCCCCGACAACCCATCCAATAACGCCACATAATATTAAACACAAAACATAGTTCGGATACTTCCACCGAACAGAATAGATACTTTGTGTTATGTAACATATCCATTTTGTCCTTATTAACTAGATCGACTAGTTTATAATTCCTTTGTATTAAATTACTTGTATACATTGTTTAACTAATCCTGCTTGTACAGATCTTCCTTGTCGTTTTGTCTTCTTGAGTTTTGCCTGTCTACCATATTAGAGATATAATTTAGTTTATTATATTTTATAGGTTATTTATTCTTAGGCTTTCTGCCTAGCCTTGTTCATGGTATCAGGTTGCCCATACAATTTAATTCTCCTAAATAAAAAAATCGTTTCTCCTAAAAAGAATCTATGTAATCTAGCTAAACAAGTCTAATCTAATTCCAAATCAAGTTTTGTACATCTGGTTTCAGAATTCATACATCTCCTGATATTATAAAGTCTCTTTAAAAAGACTATTTTCTTTCTTGATTTGTCTAATTAATTAAATCTCTAATTAATCTAATCTTTGTAGTCTCTAATCTAGTTTTATTTATCTACTTTTAGTTTGTCTCCGAACTCTGCCTGGGGCAGCTGTCGGGTGGATTGAGTAGGTCGACATTTGTCACTGCCGGTCCCAAGCCCGGGTAAAGGAGGAGGGTTGTGTAGGTAGGCCAGCTCCCAGCCTCACGGAAAAAAAATTGAAATTTGGCGCCTAGGCTAGTGTGGTCTAGCCGGCCCGGACCTGTACAGTCATATTTTTAGAGATTTTTGTAGTTGAGTTTTCCCTGCAAGATGATCTAGAGTATGTTTATTAACGGGTACATGTAGGGAGGGAGATTGATCATCTTCGAACGAGACGTTTCGTATAATCACGATCGAACTTCGCCCGCCTTCGGCGGGATCGTTTGATCGTTCAATTATACTACACGACTCGTTCTCGATGATTTGTAGACTTTTAGCGTATAGGAAAACTCATTCATTTATCATGTTACATGACTGGAAACCAAAAAGAAAAGAGTTACCGTGCGTTAGATAATACAGATTTTGCGAACGTATCGTTATTATCTTGGATCGGGCGATTGTAAAGTTTTGCGATGGTTTGTGACCGTCGAAGCCAACCAGCAGTACGTCTCGTTGTGTATATATCCACTTCCAAAATCAGCCACTGATACTGCAGCATATTTTGTACTATGTGCTGTGAAGTGATTTGTATCAATGCCTGCTTTAGACGGCAAGGATTTTTCCCAGTGACCAATCGTTTGAGAAGTTACTTTTTTTGTATAGCTTGATGTTTGATATGAGTAATTTGTTGTTTTGTTCATTTCTTAGGTCTTTTGTCTTATTCAAGTGAATTACAGCTGTAGCGAAACATAGGCCAGGTTGTTCTTTATACAAAAGGTAGTATAAGCTATAACTTATTTCTTCCTAGCTTGGACATTTTTATCAGGTTTGGTATTTTTATTGTTATTTTCTATTTGTCCATGGATATGTTTTTTATATTAATTAGTGCGATAGTTTGCTGTGCTGTAGATAAAATAAGCATCGTTGATACTTTTTCTGCTGCACCCTTTAGCTGCTTTTAGCTACTTTTAGTTGATTTAATCAGGCCAAGTCATTCAAAACTGGTGTCCCCTGTACTTGTATATTTAAACTTTGTAGTCGTTCCTAAAACATTCCCCTGAAGAATCGGGACAGCAGTTTATCCTTACCGAGATCTTGAGTAGAGATGAGTGATATAGCTGATCTGTTGCAGTTCAAAGTCCCATAGCTTGCTCCGTTTTCGAACGGAGCTAACTAAACGTCTAACTTTCCGTTAGAAAACGTATTATAGTATATTTACTGTAATTGCGTTAAATATTGGAATATATTTTAATGTAGAAAATTTCCGCCATAGCTTTAAGGTACCTTGGCATTGTTTGAGTGTTGATGGTGTTATGGCCTTGATCATGATTTCTGTAGATGCTTCATTTATTCCTTTACTTAGGAGCGCTTTGCGGACAAGTTACCTGCAACCAATGAAAGTTTGTGTGCCAGTGGATGTATTTCTTGCTTGGAAGGAGACATTAATAAATTTTTATGAGGTTTTAACTAAACGCTGTTCGGTAAGTAGTGATTTAAAGAGCGGGTGCCAGGGCTGGGTTGACCACAATAGTACCACGACTGATCCCTGCTTTATCGGTTATTATTTTTGGCGAGTTCTAAAGGTGAGTGCGAAAGGAGGAAAAAACATAGATTTTTCATTGGTTCACATAATAGTAAATACATCTACTGTCATCACGTTTGGATCTGGGAAGCGAAAACAAAATCCTAGGGCATTTTCGATTCAACCTTGATGTAAAAAAGGTCAATTGAGAAAATTACAAACTTTATTGATTTTTTCAAATGACCCTTACATAGTTCCCATTCAGTATCTATATTAGTGATTCTCGATGCTAAATCAGCCTCTTTATTCATAACTGACGGGATGTATGACGCGTAAATCCAAATTTTTCCCCTCTCGCACCATTGCCAGACCTCTATTGCTAATGCATTTAAATGGGGATATTGAATGCCGCCTGTCCTATTGATATAGGAAATTGCAGACGTATTATCAATTCTGAAGAGAATTTTGCCGTCTGATACTTTGTTCGCGAAACATCTTAGACCAAAGAACGCTGCTAATACTTGTAGATAGTTTATGATAAATTTTCTTTCCTTTTTCGTTCAGAAACCATGAGCGTTTACGTTATTACAGTGTGCACTCCACCCGGTCAGAGATGCATCTAAAGATATCTCAAGTTTAAACTGAAGTGTTCTATTTAGGTTAGAACCTGTTGGTGTATTTATTTTCTACCAATACAGTTCTTCCATTATTAGTTTATTGACATAATTTTTACTGTCGTAGTAGTTGTCACTTAAAATTAAGGCGTTATTTTTGCCTTTCTATTTTTTTACAGTAGATGGATCCATATGCCACCCTTGGGCAAGCTGCCGTCTGTCAACACAAGTCTAAAATCTACTGATTTTATAATAAAAACAAAGCATTAGCATATCTGACTTAGTGTTTGTGAACTTTTTTGGTGGTTTATGGCAAGGCCCAATTGTTCCAACATGTTTTTCACCAAATTTGATAAATTTTTACAGGATTCATACGAATTTCCCACAATTAATAGATCATCAAGGTAAATAATTGATAAAGTACCTAGTTGTCTGTATAAACAAAAGGACTTGTGCATAAACCAAGGGAAAGGCATAAAACACTGAAGAGCTGCCTCTTAAATTAAAATTTTTAAAATAGGAATAATGTAGTAAATATCTTTTAGATCTATCGAACACATATATGATCCAATAGATATCAAGTGTTTGGTGGACTTAATATCTTCCATTTTTAAAATGGATAGTATCGATAAATGTGTTTAGATTATTTTTTTTTTAATTAATAATAAATCTATGGAGCCATCTGGCTTGTCAACTAAGAACAAAGATGAAATGAATTCATTATCTTCATTTTGACAAGGCTCTATTACATTTTTAGCTAAGAGCTTATTTATTTCATGCCTACTTTTTATAATACCATTTTTAGCCCAATTTTGGTCTGTTAGTGGTTTTGTTTGATGTGGATTTCTCTGGAAGTTATTTTATAACCCTTCAGACTATCTAGGACAAATTTATCCTAGGTAATTTGTTCCTAGTTTTGCGTAAAGTAATTTAGACAGCCTGCTGACTCATCTACTTCCTTAGGGGCTGCTGGTGATTTGATGACCGATTCGATTCTTCTGTCGTATTGTACCTCTTTCATTGAGGTTTTGTTTTTATTGGAATTTCTTTTTTAGAGTCAGAATGCTCTCCTAGCATTAGTTGCTTCTACGTCTTCAGTAAGAGCTATTTCTTGCTTTTGGGAAGAAATTTATCGGAATTTTATCCAGATTTTCTTCTAAAAAATGAAATTGTTTTATAATATGGACCTTTATTGTAAGTATTTCTGTAACTTCGTCTAATGGACAGTTTGTCGGATGGACTGTTAGTCGTATGAACAGTTTGTTGTATGGACAGTTTGTCTTACAAACAGTTTGTCGTTTGGACAGTTTGTTGTTTGGACAGTTTTTCATATTGACAGTTTGTTATATGGGAAATTTTTCGTATAAACAGTTTGTCGTATAGATAGCTCTTTGTACATGTTATTTCTGTACAAAAACACACTTAATTGTTAATGAATCACCACACCCAAAGATTCTTTATGTAAGTATCTCATATGGAGGTTAAATACTTTTATGTGATACTGGTTTCATATGGAAACTCATACATCTTTTTTGTTGTACAGACAGTTTGTCGTATAGACAGTTTGTCGTATAAACTGTTTGTCATAGACAGTTTATCGAATGGACAGTCCGTCATATTGACAGTTTTTTTACATGTTGTTTTTGTACAAGAAAAAACATACTTAAGTGTGAATTAATCACCACACTTAAGCATTTTTCAAGTAAGTACCCCGTATAGAGGCTAAATACTATTTATGTGATACTGGTTTCATATGGAAACTCATATATCTTTTATGTTCTACAGACAGTTTGTCGTATGGACAGTTTATCGTATAGACAGTTTGTCATATAGACAGTCTTTGTACAAAAAACATACTTAACTATGAATGAATCACCACACTTAAGCATTTTTTAAGTAAATGTCTCGGAGACTATGGAGACTAAATGCTCTTTATGTGATACTGGTTTCATATGGAAAATCATATATCTTTTTTGTTCTACAGACAGTTTGTCGTATGGACAGTTTATCGTATAGACAGTTTGTCATATAGACAGTTTTGGTACAAAAACATACTTAAGTGTGAATGAACACTTAAGCATTTTTTAAGTAAATGTCTCGTATGGAGACTAAATACTTTTTATGTGTGTGATACTGGTTTCGTGTGGAAACTCATATATCATTATTATACAGACAGTTTGTCGTATAAACAGTTTGTCTCCTGGACAATTTATCGTATAGACAGTTTTTGTACATGTTGTTTTTGTGTAAAAACATAGTTAAGTGTGAATGAATGAACATACTTAAACATTTGTTAAGTGTCTCGAATGGAGACTAAATACTTTTATTTATGTGATATAGGTTTCGTGTGGAAACTCAAATATCTTTGTTATGCAGACAGTTTGTCGTATAAACAGTTTGTTGTATAGACAGTTTGTCGTTTGGACAATTTGTCATATATACAGTTTTTGTACAAGTTGTTTTTATGCCAAAACACACTTAAATGTGTTTGAATCAACACACTTAAGCATATTTTAAGGAAATGTCTCGTATGGAGGGTAAATACTTTTTTGTTATAATGTTTCGTACGGAAACTCATATATCTTTTTTGTAATAGAGACAGTTTGTCGTTTGGACAGTCTGTCATGTAAACAGTTTGTCATAAGACCGTTTGTCGTATGGACAGTTTGTTATATAGACAGTTTTTTGTACATGTTGCTTTTGTACAAAGAAGAAAAAATAAAACATATTTAAGTGTGAATGAATCCACACTTAATCATTTTTGAATTGTCTCGTAAGGAGGCTAAATACTTTTTATGTGATACCTGCATTTCCATTCTGATTTTTATCAGTGGTTTTTATTTAATTCTGCCAGTTTACAAATGATGTTTTTGAGGTTATCGATCTGTTTTCCACTTTTTTCCAGTCTTCCTGTTTCTTCCTATCTCTTTTCGTGATCGTGAACATGATTATCTCTTCTTCTTATCTCCTGACATTTAAACCTTCTATTCTTATTTAGATTTGGTAATTTTTTATACTAAAAGTACTCAGTACGTGTGAAACGTCAAACACAACGAACAAATATGACTGTACAGGTCCGGGCCGGCTAGTCCACACTAGCCTAGGCGCCAAATTTCAAACTCTAAAAAGTGTGAAATGTAAGCAATGACGAGCATACTACTACAAATCATCGAGAACGAGACGTGTAGTATAATTGATTATATAGTATCATTTTATTAACAAATATAAACTTACTCACCAATTTGCAAATATGGGGCTGGAAGGGTTGCCCATCGCGGAACCACTCGTTTGTATGTATAATTGGTTGTTAAAACTAAAATAACTGTTTTCAAATAGAAATTCTACTATTTTGAGTAGTGATTTTTTGTCAATATCCGTATAGTATTTAAGTAATCCCCATTTTTTGTTAATATATTTGGTAATCATGTCTTGATTCAGTATGTTTGTAAATAGAGAATTTTCAAATTCCAGCTCCATATTTGCAAATTTGATAATGAACGACTTAATAGATACAGTCTTAAATAAAGTAAAAGATAAAGTAAATTTCATAAAAATCTATGTAGATTACACATTTTTAATTATTAACAAAATTTATAAAGATTACATTCTTGACAGTTTTAACAATTCTGACAATAGCATTACTTTTACAAGAGAGGAAGAATACAAAGCCTCTATTCCGATTCTAGATATTAAAATACATAGAAATTTAAACAACGGGCAGATTAAAACATCATGGCATATGAAAGAGATATCTTCTGGCAGAATTTTGAATTTTCACTCCAATCATAGTGTGAAACAAAAAACAAACATTGTTAGGAATTTAGCATGTAGAGCGATAAGCCTAACAGACGATGAGTTCAAAGATGATATTATCAGTAAAGTAAAGATCATTCTACAAAGAAATAATTACCCTACTAAATGAGTGAATAAGATTTTTAGTGAAACACAACGAAATGTAATAGAAAAAGAGAAAAAGAAACATGACGTACTAGACATGAGTATTAGATTAGACGAAAGACATGACCAGAAACAAATTAAATACTTTAGAATACCTTATGTTGACCAATTGTCCTTCAAACTAACGCGTATATTAAAGACAGAGACAAACAAAGTCGCAATGTATAATTTGAGGACAAATAAACAAGTTTTTAACAACCTAAAAGACAAACCAGACAAAGCTAATCTTAGTAGTGTAATATACAAAATTCCATGTAAAAATTGTGAGAAACAATATGTTGGCCAAACTAGACAACTAGTAGGAAACAAGATCAAACAACATATAAGGGATTGCCAACCTCAACATGCCGGGAAAGAGAATAAAACAGCTCTAGCAGACCACAAATTTAGAGAAGGACATATTTTCAATTTTGAAGACTATAATATTTTAGATTTAGAACCTAATAATTTTAAAAGAAACATTGGAGAAATATTTTACATTAAATATCAAAATTGTGTAAATTACAGAAGTGACACGCAAAATTTCAGTAGTCATTATGCC
The DNA here is from genome assembly GCA_944588485.1 of Phosphuga atrata. Taxonomy (NCBI): domain Eukaryota; kingdom Metazoa; phylum Arthropoda; class Insecta; order Coleoptera; family Silphidae; genus Phosphuga; species Phosphuga atrata. The sequence goes on from OX155894.1 coordinate 40,898,641, forward strand.
GGCATAATAGAGAAACATAAAAAAATTAAATTTAAAAATACCCAATTTCAACAACAAAATTAGGTTGGCTACATTTTGTTGACAATTCCCAAACGTGACAGAGAAAATTGAAATTTATAATTAATTTTAATTTTAAATAGAATATATGTTAGTATATTTTTTGATTATAAACGGTTTTACGGGTCTGTCTTGAAAATATGCTTGTGTACTTTTTACCTGTTGTAACTCTTGTTAATCGTCTTTGGCACTCTTTAACTAAGCTCCGCAAGCAAAATGAAGCCTCTACGTTGTTTTTCTTGAAATTTTTTTTTGACATTTTTAAGATTTCAGACAGTATATGAGAACGCAATTATTTGGATGTTGCCACGTTTATTCTTGTTTATATGCCCGTTTATATCAAAGAGTATCCGATCCTCTTTGCTTTTATATGAAAAACTGTAACTATGGCAACATATATATTATTTTATACGTCGGTTTGAAGTTGCATTTCAACCAGATTTCAACGAACAGCAACAATGTCTCGTGTGGATATTATTGGTGTCCTCCAAATTTTTTAAATACTGCAGCATCCTGACGAAATGATTAAGAAATTGGTCGAGTGGGGATTGATTCCGGCCGAAGCTTCATATAATTGCCTCAAGTGTAGAAAGGGCCACTTGAAACTGTGTCGGGATAATTCAAGGTTAACTTTTTTATATTTGTTTATTAATACCACCATAACATAAATTGCATGCACATTGTAGTTGAAAGACTTAATCCTTATAAATATTTTTTTCTTATTTCGAAATATTTGGGTTTTTGTAATAAAAAATTACTGACGTTTATAACTTGGTTTAACTCCGGTTAGATTAGGTTGTCCGCCGCGTAGCGGACAGATAAATCAAGACAACATACTTACATATAAACATAACTTACATACAATATACAACCCTCGATCCAAAATAAGCCAAAGTGGCAATAACCGTTGGTTTAACCCCGGTTAGATTAGGTTGTCCAAGAATTCGAATTTGAACAAAATTTAAATATATTTTTGTTTTTTAGACGGAAGAAGACTTGGGCCAACTTTGTTTTTCTTTTCTTATTTTGAGGAAATCGTATGATGAATAGACAGGACATATTTGTAAGTTTTTTTCTGTTTTTATAAGACGCGCGGGAGCGCGAACTCTCGATCCAATATAAGCCAAAGTTGCAATGACCGTTGGTTTAATCCCGGTTAGATTAGGTTGCCCGCCGCGAAGCGGACAGATAACTCAAGACAACATACGCGCGGGAGCGCGAACTCTCGATCCAATGTAACTCAAAGTGGCAAAGACCGTTAGTTTAACCCGGGTTAGATTAGGTTGTTCGCCGCGAAGAGGACAGATAAATCAAGACAACATACGCGCGGGAGCGCGAACTCTCGATCCAATATAAGCCAAAGTGGCAATGACCGTTGGTTTAACCCCGGTTAGATTAGGTTGTCCGCCGCGTAGCGGACAGATAAATCAAGACAACATACGCGCGGGAGCGCGAACTCTCGATCCAATATAAGCCAAAGTGGCAATGACCGTTGGTTTAACCCCGGTTAGATTAGGTTGCCCGCCGCGAAGCGGACAGATAAATCAAGACAACATACGCGCGGAAGCGCGAACTCTATCCAATATAAGTCAAAGTGGCAATGACCGTTGGTTTAATCCCGGTTAGATTAGGTTGCCCGCCGCGAAGCGGATAGATAAATCAAGACAACATACGCGCGGGAGCGCGAACTCTCTATCCAGTATAAGCCAAAGTTGCAATCACCGTTGGCTTAACCCCGGTTAGATTAGGTTGTCCGCCGCGAAGCGGACACATAAATCAAGACAACATACGCGCAGGAGCGCAAAATATCGATCCAATATAAGCCAAAGTGGCAATGGCCGTTGGTTTAAGCCCGATTAGATTAGGTTGTCTAAGAATTAGAATTTGAACAAAATTTAAATTTATTTTTGTTTTTTAGACGAAAGAAGACTGTTGGCCCAAGTTTGTTTTTCTTTTCTTATTTTGAGGAAATCGTATGATGAATAGACAGAATATTATTTGTAAGTTTTTTTTTAGTTTTTATTTTTGAAATTTCAATTTATTTGTATTTTTAAGATTTCGTTTTTTATTTTTTGAAGAAAATCAGATAATGATTAGACTGGACATTACCTATAAGGTTTTATTTGTTTTTTTTTTAATTTCAAAATTTAATTTGTATTTTCCATATATAGGATCTGGCGATTTTTTTTTATTTAATTTTATGAAAACCTTTATTTATATTTTTCTCTAGATATATTAAAAGTTTTCAATTTTTTTTTTAGTTCGAAACAAATCTGTTGATAATTAGAAAAAATAATAAACGTGGCAACATCTAGTTATTTGCGTTCGCGTCGACTATCTGTCACGTTGACAATGTTTAGAACTATTTCAAGAAAAACACGAATATTTTTTGAACCAGATAACTTAGAAGCTTCATTTTTGCTTTCCGACCTTTGCGACCTTTCCGTTAACCCGTGCCAAGGACGATTAATAACAGTTACACCAGGTAAAAAGTCCATAACACTAAATTTCAATAAACCCCTAAACTCCATTAATCCCATTTTTTGTTTACATTTAAAAAGTAATAGTTGTTTAGGGAAGAAATTATGTCATAAAATTCTGTGTATTTAATGCCATATTTTGTTTGTAGCCTAAAGAAGACGAAAATAAAGTCGTCAAAACGTCGCTTTAACGACATTTTTTAAATATTTTTTTTGCCCCATACTTCAACAACATTATATAAATAATTAAAATATTGGGATATGAAAAATATGATTAATTGTTTTATATATTACATATTTTAATATATCAAGTTGGAATGTTTTATATATTACATATTTTTACGCTCGTGGCCTCGTGTTAGAGCGCTAACTAAAAAGTAAGAGGTCCCTAGTTCTATCCCCAGTGCCGGCCGCATTTGTACCAGAAGACAAATGTGAAAAATTAATTAGCGCAATTTATAAGAACTAGGTTTCTGGGTCTATAAGTGAATGTGGCCAAAATACAATAGGCCACTAGTAGGCCGCAGTGTTTGAAGGGTTATTACCCGACATCGATATTGGTTCAAACTTTTTAATAAAAAATAAATTAATAAATAAGTTTTATGTTGTCTAGTATTGTCTTGTTTGGTCAGTTTAATTTAGTCAATTTGCCTTGCTTGGTCTATATACGCTTGTTCGTCTTGGTAGTTTATCTAGCTTTAGTTTGTCTAGTTATAGGTTTTCATCCATATATTATCTTTCCTGTTTTGTTTACTTGAGTCTTGTTTGGTTTAATCTAATTTATGTACTTTCTAATCCAGTTTTGTATGTCTAGCATTAGTTAGTCTTTTTATTCTTCTCTAAATAATCTAATTTATCAAGTACAATGGATTGTAGTCTAATCTCGGTTAGTTTTGTATTGTGTCGTTATCTCTACTGGCTTGATTTTCTTGTAGTGTATAGTAGAACTTTTTTAGTAGCTCTTTGTTTTAGCTTTGAATTTATTTAAATTATTTTAAAAATCAATTTAATTTCTTTGCCAGGTTTTTCTTTTATTTATAGATAAAAATAGCTTTTTGGAAAGAAAATAGATGACTTTGCCTATCGGTGTTTTCATTCGTATCAGAACCATTAACTGAATCCGTGTGCAACTGAATCCACGCTTACTCTATCTGGGGCGCCGAAATATTTTATTCAGCGTTTCCAAAACTATTCCGGCGAGCATTCAATCAAATATTAACCCCTTTATCGGTATTAAACTAACTCAATCTAGGTAAGATTGGACACTATTAAAGAATCACAGTAAAAGAAAGAAGAAATAAAGAGCATTAAGTTGTTTACTCAGTTCTTGTATTTTTAATGAATGAAACGGCCTATTTTCTATGTCGAAACAATTTCCTGTGTTGAAAACAGATTTCTGTGATGATGTTATTTGAGTTAGGATTACTATTCAGCGTAGAAAAATTAGTTTCATTTGAGGTAAAAAAGATTAATGGAAATGCTGAATGGGATGTATTAGTTGCAGTTTCATAACATACATCAACTATTATTCGCCGCGTTTAAATTGTTCTTTAAAAAGGCCTATTGTAAGGCTACGTATTTTTCCCATTACAATTCCAAGCGCAAACAGTAAACTCCAATCGTATATATTCAAACATAAATATGAAGAGATTTCTGGAGTTGTGGAAAAACTTTGTATTTGATAATTTACAGTTATACCGATTTGTTTTATTATTTCAATCGCGTGATTTCAATATTTTTATTTGCCAATTGTTTGGAAAGTGTCTCACGAGAATCAAAATTTTCAATCAAAATACAGGGCTCGTCTGATCACTTACCTGTTAGGGCTGCTCGCGTCTCCGCCACTTGTGATCGTCCTTTTTTAAGGGAGGAAATAAGGATAGTAAGTAGAGGGATTCCCTTAAAATTGTTGTCTTCCAGACGTTCAATGCCGCTTCAGCCCTTTGGGCTCGTGATCACACCCCTGGTTAATTTGACTTGAAACTCTAAACCGAATAACGCGTGCACGTGCCGGTCAAACTTGGCTTCATGCTTCGATTTCGTTCTACACGCTTCGCACACTCAAAGCGTACTGCTCAACTAATATAAATTCCCGAAATAATAATTGATAAATCGCGCGATTTCGGCCCAGGTCGATACACCTTTCCCCTTCTATTGATCGGTGCCAAAATCGATTCAAATGTTAAATTTAAAAATACAGATTTACTTAAATTGGCGCGAACATCAAAAAATTGATGTGGAAGGATTTGAATAGAATACAACTATAAGAAAATCCTAATTCTGAATGTAATTCGAAATTGTCCACAAGACAGTCAGAAACATCTTTTGAGTTATATTGCAGATATTCAATTTCAAGATCTTGCTTAGTATTGTTTTGAAGAGTGGTGCGTCAAAATTACAATTTTTCAATACTATCGGTATTTTTTTTTAATGAATAGGAGAACCTATTAATTTTTTTTTTCATTTTGTGAACCTATTAAAAATGTAAATATGGAACGAATGAAAATTTTTATTCATAATTATTATTATTACTATTCATTCTAAACGATTGGAAATAATAATGTGAAACACAAATAAACGTGGTGAAACAAAAATAATAAACGTGGCAAAATCTAGTTATTTGCGTTCGCGTCGACTATCTGTCACGTTGACAATGTTTACAACTATTTCAAGAAAAACACAAATATTTATTGAACCAGATGACTTAGAAGCTTCATTTTTGCTTTCCAACCTTTGCGACCTTTCCGTTAACCCGTGCCAAGGACGATTAATAACAGTTACACCAGGTAAAAAGTCCATAACACTAAATTTCAATAGACCCGTAAACTCGATAAATTCCCACGTGACATCTTGCCAAGCTTAATACCGTTAACACATCAAGTTTAAGGAATGAATTTAACAGAATTAGAAAGGATAGAAATTCTGATAATTGCTGGTTATGAGGATCGTAAGAGAACTCACGCGGAAGCGTGTTATTTATTTAATGACACTCATCCAAACATAATCTCTATCAGTAGGTCCACTGTGACACGAACCGTTCAAAAATTTGAAGAAACCGAAATTGTGAAAAATTGCATTTCCTCTGGTAGACCTAGAACGGCCAACAAATGTTGATATGGCACTAAATATTTTGCTGGTTATAGCCGAACGCCCACAGAATTCCATCAGTCAGCTGTCTGCAGACCATGATATCTCAAAAACGTCAGTGAGAAGGATATTAAAACACGAAAGGTTTAAACCGTAAAAAGCCATATAATAATATAACGGAACCTCTGAGTAGTATTCAAAATAGAATTAGAAATAAGATATGGACTAAAAGTAATACCACACCCCTCAAAATATTAGCGAGAAATTTATATTATACTCAATACTACTACGAAGAGCGCAATTTATCATAAAATAAATATTCTGGCAAATATACCGGATGTTACCGAACATGTATATTACCGAAGTAACGGTAACAAGTAACGGTAACAGTAATGTTACCGAATATAAAAAAATCTATTTATTTTAGAAGCTCCTATTATGTAGCAATAAAATACTAGTAGTATATGTTACCTCACGATTTTAAAAACTTGACTTGACTAAATAAAACTAATAGAAAAAAAAAATAGGAAATGATTGTGGGAATGCCTTACCAGACCGATTACGCCGCACCAACGGTGGTGGTGGCGCTGGTTGTTCTTCGGCCCAGTTTGCTGCCTGCTGGAGGTCCGCTCTAATGTAGCCGAAGATGTTGCTGAGAGAAGGCGCGGTGTACAGGATGCATAAAAGATCGAAGGCCTTTAGTTTTAAGGAAGGAGATTTAGGATATAAGTTTTTAGGATAATTCGAGCCGATTCTGTAAAAGATACGTTAAAAGTTATGAAAATACGCCTTTTCAGTTATTTCGATATTTTTCGTTTTCGATATTCGACATTTTCAGTTATTTAATTTTTAATTTTTTTTTTATAAAATTCTGTTTGGGACTGCGAGCCTTCGTAGCAGCCGCGACAGTGTCCAAAAAGTTGTTGCTGCTCCTCCCCACCGGTCGGTGAGTAGCTATAGGTTCCAGAATCGTGTGCCCTCAGCAGACGAAGGGACCCCAGACCAACAGCTTTCTGCATTCGGCATGCCAAAACTCAAGCGGAGTTTCTGCATGCCGGAATGATCTTCAACTCCGAAAGCAGCGAAGAACGGATTCGCGCCAGAACACCGACAATTAGGACCAGTATGACATCATGATCAGAGTAAAGCGTGCGTAGCTCGAAAAGGAGGTCTTGATATTTGGTCCGTTTTTCCTCCTCTCTCAGGAGTATGTTCTGTTTCGCTGGAGAGGAAAACTCGTTGACTAACATAGTCCTGGTATGTTCATCGAGGAGGACAATGTTAGGCTTGTTGGCGCGAATAAACGTGACCGTCGGGAACGGATAGTTCCAAAAAAATTGGCATTTCTCGTTCCCGACAACGGACTTAATATCACCCGGCAAGTAAGGCGGCACTGGCTCCTGGTCTATCTCATACGAGTGCCTAAGACGGTAATAGAGCACCCGCAGTGCCGCGTTATGTCGATGGATGTACGCCAAGACAGCTTTTGTCCGACAAGCCAACAACAAGTGCATTAACATCTCCGGCGCCTCACGGCAGCCCCTTGAGGTGGTATCAGGGACCTGTACACCCATCTCGCGGCGACAATAGACCAAGGTGTTGATAACGCTATCTTGAAAGGCCGCAATAAATCCCTCGGTCTCCGCTGTGAGGCCGTTTGACCTCAGATAACCGAAGGTCCGCCTTGTCGACAAACCCCTTGCGTCGATGTGTCTATAAAAGAAACCGTGTTGAAACCGGTTATCAACTCAGGGTTACCACCTTGTCCGCCTCCTCGTCTAATTTCGAATTGGAGACCAGGTTCTTCAGCAGACATGCTGGTCGCCTTGAAAATAAACGCTGCCGCTCCCATATGTTGGTGATCCGTCACGAGAGACAGGAGCGGGTCCGAGCTCCTTTAGATCTTATACGCTAAACCCAAAACCACTCTGCCATGCATAAACTCCAGGTTCTGGAGTCCTATGCTCTTTCGATGATGTGAGAAGTACATCCGGAAAACGGATGATCTCGGATGCACTCATCGGTGGATGTGAATCGTTTTACGGGTATCCCTATCGAGTTGACACTTCATCGACTGTCCACTTCAATACTCCGTAAGAGTAGAGCAGGACTGGATCGGCAAACATATTAGTGGTAGACACCTTATTCTGTCCGGATATGGATGTGTCGTGGGAATGCATGTGGTCCACATCCATAGCCACGGGTACGTCTAAAGACAATGAAAAGCGACAGCAGTAAGATGCAAAACAAACGGGGGCTCAAGGAATCTACTTGAAACATACCCAAGTACCGAACATTACCAACTCCGTGGTGACCCGCTGTGTACCGGATGTTATGGTAAAGCGGGTCTTACAGAGTGGCAACAGGTATTCCGCTGGTACCGCAATGCATCTGAACAAGTGTAACAAAAGCTCATGTGATGTTGTGTCAAATGCCTTGCGATAATCAATCCAGGCCTTGAAGAGATTGCGATTGTAATGCCGGGAGTCCTGAGTGACTGCATGATCTATCACCAGGTGCTCTCGACAACGCTACACGTCGGATTTTGCCACACGCTGTTCGATCACCTGGTGCAACACCGGACCGACCACCCCCAACAGACTAACGTACAAGACACGTGTGCATATCTTGTAGCAGGTGTTGAGACAAGCATGTCCCCTTTTTGGGGAACAGCACAGTGCGACCTTCGACAAACCAGCTCGGAATACGTTCCCCGGTTAGTCAAGAGTTATAAACTCTAGCCAGACGACAATGGGTGGATGGAAATTTCTTCCACCACCAGTTGTTAATGCCGCCTGGGCCCGGGGCAGCTTAGTTTTGGGCCTCGACAAGTGCTTGTCGGACCCTATCCTCGTTGACTGCCTCGCACTGTTCGACTTGATTTTGATGCCTTCTACAAAAGGCGCCGACGTGCACTAGCGCTGCAGTGTCTAGAGTCTAGACACTAGGCTACGTCTAGACTCTATACGTAGCGGAGGGGACTTGTCGTAGACTCCCCTCCAGAAGTTTACCACTTCCTCCACAGTCGATTGGCTATAGTAGGTGTTGGAGTCCCGAAAAGCCGAGACGGACTGTCACGAAACAAGAAATTTTCTCTGATTCGCTTAATCCAGCTCACGGGACTCCTCACTACCCGAAGTGCTCGGATCCTATCCACAGAGTGCTGCTCGATGGTCTGAAGCACCGTGCGATTTAGTGTGTGATGGTGGCGGTGTAGAGTTGCTGCCACACGCCTGATCTTGGACATAAACGCCCTGCCGCAGAAGATAAAATCCATCACACACTGGATCCGATATGCGTGCCTTCTCGCCGAATGAACTATGGCCTCAACTTGTTGTAAGCACCCTTCAGTTTCCTTGACCAATTCGGGCGATCTCTCACATTGCCTTTTCGGGACGAGCGCTATATAAGGCCTCGTTGAATTGCCAGAGGTCTCCGTCTTGTGGAAATTCATCGTCTACCAACGCATCCATATCGTCTACCATGGTTTAACGTATCTCACGTGGAGATCTTGATTTCAATGCGATCTTTCCTTGTCGTCAGGATAACCTCGGTGTTCTGAAATCTAGCCTTACCAGACCGATTACGCCGCACCAACGATGGTGGTGGCGCTGGTTGTTCTTCGGCCCAGTTTTCTGCTTGCTGGAGGTCCGCTCTAATGTTTCCGACCCTACGCAGTTAGGATACCTGATCTCTCAGATGTTGCCGAGAGAAGGCACAGGATGCATAAGAAGGTACAGGATGCATAATGCGCCAAAGTGCATGCAACTGCGCCATGTATCTCCTGCGGGTCGGCTGCGATTGTAGCATGCGAGAAGGTCCTCCCTAAGTCCATTCGTTCATCTAAAGCGTCCGTTAATGGTCCATCTCATACGGGTGCCTAAGATGGTAATAGAGCACTCGCAGTGCCGCGTTATGTCGATGGATGTACGTAGAGACAGCTTTTGTCGGGAAATCCGACAACAAGTGCATTAGCGTCTATGACTATGCAGGTGGTATCAGGCACCTTTATACCCATCACGTCGCGATGATAGACCAAGGTGTTTATAACGCCAACTTTGCAGGCCGCAATGAATCCCTCGGTCTCCGTTGTGAGCCTTGTAGACAGACCTCTTGCGTCGATGTGTCTATAAATGACACCGACACCTGCCGCCCGAACAACATGTCTTGTTCAGCGGTCCTAATTTGGGCTCCTAGACGATTGGTCTGCCACTCGGTGATCAACTCGGGGTTTTTCATCTCGTCCGCCTCGTCGAGAAAAAGTTATGCAGCGTCCCTGCTTGCCGCCTCGAAAATAAATGCCCCCGTTCCCAACTATTAGTGATCCCTCACGAGAGACAGGAGTGGGTCCGAGCTCCTTAAGATCTTAAAAGCTAAACCCAAAATCACTCTGCTTAAGGGCTCAGGAGTCCTCTGCTGCCTAGATGCCGTGAGAGGTACATCCGAGGAACGGACGATCTCGGATTCACTCCTCGGTGGATGTGCATCGTTTTACGGGTATCTCTGTGGAGTTGACGCAACTCATCGACTGTCCACTTCACTACTCCGAAGGAAGTAGTGAAGGAAATAGGGAAGCAAATTTAAAGAAGTACTTATTATTGTTATTATTTATTTTTATTTATCAAAAAGAGCTCCCCGTGGTTCCGACCTTCACGAGTTTCCTTGCTGATCAGGTCCTGCTCGTACATCATATCCACTCCTCAAAGCCATGAGGTCAGTAGATATAAATCCCATAAATCATGTGCTCGAAGCAGACGCAACGACCCCAAGATGACCGTTTTCTACATTCCAGCCGCAAGGGGCTCTCCCGGTTTACGGCAGACAGGAATGATTTTCAGATTGGAGACGAGTACTTAATGCCTCCCATGCAACCAATTACCAAAATGACGAGCTTCACTGAATAACCTGAGTACAGCCTCCGAAGCTCAAAGAGCAGGTTTTGATATTGTGTCCGCTTTTCCTCCTCTTTGACGCATTTGTTATTTTCAGTAGGAGCCAAAAATTCAATAACAAACATCTGCTTGGAGGAGTGGTCCAATAGAACCACGTCAGGCTTGTTGCCGTTATCTGCCTGACGGTGGAGAACGAGACGTTTCAATAGATTCGGCACCCTTTTCTTTCGGTTCTCCAAAACGGACTCAATATCGTTCTGGACATAAGGGTAGAACTGGTGATCGGTTTATCGTATAATGATGTCCTAAATGAAAGTATAACACTCTCAACGCCGCATTGTGGCGATGAATATAGGCCGAAACTGTAGTCACCGGGCATGCCGCCAATATATGCATTGCTGTTTCAGGGGCCCTGTGACAAGCCCTACAGCTCACATTCGCCACCTCTATACCCATCACGCGGCTGCGATAGACCAAGGTGTTAATTATACCATCTTTCGCAGCGCAAATGAATCCCTCAGTCTCAGACTTCAGTCCACTTTATCTCAGAAAGGCAAATGTGTGCCTTCTGGATAAGGCAAGGTTTTCAATGTTCTTGAAGAAAACACTATGCATTGACTTATCCATATGCCTTCTCATGAGCATGTCTTGCTCGGAGATTCTAACGTGGTCTGTCAGAACAAGCAAATTGAGCTGGGTAATAGAGTGTGGCCGAGCTCACTTAACGTCAAAGTCAAGAGCGAGTTCATCTGCTCCTCTTTGTGCCGCCCTAAACAAAAATGCCCTGATTCCCCGCTTCTCGTGATCCCTGACAAGAAGCAACAGGGGATCTGAACTTTGGATGATCTTACAGGCTACACCCAAGATTACCCTGTTATGAAGACACACCAAATTCAAAAGCGGAATGGGCTGCTCACCATTAAGCCACGAAGTAAATACCCTGGCCAGACGCTTATGCGTGCTTCGAAATTTCTTCTACCAAAAGGTATAAATTCCGAAAGCGCCTGGTTCGCTTAAATTTGTGATTCCCATAAGGGCCTCGCTAATTTCTTCCGGGATTATCAGATTGCACTCCTCTGGTCTTAATTAAGATCTTCTTACGAAGTTCTCAAATTGTTCTAGGGCTGGAGTGTCTTCACCAACGGTTTCTACCCCTTGTATATTTTCCTCCAGAAGACTTCGACACCCTGCGCCGCCGGAAATTCCTATGGGATAGAGTTTGCCCGCAGGAAGAGCCCCAAAGGGTTTGTCTTGAACTCCTTGCTATCGACCAACCTTCGCCTACTATTTATCAGGGACCGTCTTGCAACCACAAGAATACGAACTCTATCCATGCTGTGCTGCTTCTCAACAGTAAGCACCGGTCCAGCGAAAACGACGCCCGATGCGCCGGAGTCTTGGCGTGAAAGGTTTCATCACTTTGATGAACTCCATAACACACTGAATTTGAGAAATACCCTGCCTAGCGGTTCTTATCTTTTTGCCGCATTTCAAGGCAACATTCGAATTTCCTCTCAGCCTCAGTGCATTCACCACGAGGGACCGAAGAAGAAAGCCTCGTCGCCTCTCGATAGACCATCTCGTTCAGAAGCAGGATGTCTGGATCCTCTGGGAGATTCCTATCGAGTGATTCGTCAGCTGCAACTACATCGTTGGCTCTGGGTGGTAGACTTTTGTGGAGAGACTTTCTGTTCGGACGGATCTCCAAATTTACAGGAACAGCGTGGTGGATCTCCGGTTCGTGCGGCTGTACCTCCACCAACTGCTCCGATGCTCTCTCGTATTGAATGCGACAAAGACAGTCAACATAGTCGCGCTGTGTTTGTTACGCGAAAAAGTGATGCTCCGAATGTTTCTCACCCCACAGAGCATGCATCCCTGCTATGTAACCCCTTTGCCGCGGCGCGCTCGTCTCATAGCAGTCGAGCAGGTCTTTCCTTAGAGTGCTCGTCCACCCTAAGGGTCCATAGGCATTGCCAGAGTGGTCCACCCATCACCTTCACCTTGGTCCCTATCCGACTGGGACCGGTCGTGGGGGTCTTTCCCTGTTGGGGTACTGACAACACTCTAGAGTTGCAATTGGTTGGTAGCCAAAAGAAACCCCGGCCGGTACTGGGGTCAAGATGTCTTGACCTCCAAGGTGCGCCAAGAGTTACCGGTCCGATTTGCACCTTCAGCTCGGCAAAGTGGTGGCGCTACTCAGCAAGACCAAAGATGTTATGTGACCTTCCTGCCTATTTCTTCTTCTTCTTTCGAATAGGCTTACTTTGGACCACGCTTGTTCAACTGTTGGGCTTTGATCTTTGCCCAGTATTGTCGCATCTTCTGCCGGTGTAACTTCTTACTCTCTTCTGTCCAGGGGGTACCTTTCCTTCGAGGTTTTTCCTGAAATCCACGGACTTCCTTCAGGGTGCGTCTCACAGACAGTCTGTTTTTGAGATCTGTTATTCCCAGTTCTTTAATATCCTTCTCAGTCTCTGTCAACCAAGTGGTACGAAGCTTCTTGTTTTGCCAGAAGGTGAACAGACGGTGGGTTGTCGGTTTGGAGGTAATCTTGCAATGTGGCCATAGAAAGCTATGCTTCTTTTCCTTGCACAGTCAGAGAGCATCTCAATATGTTCGTAGAGCTCAGAGTTATGCCGTCTTCGGAATTTCCCATCTTCCTTTACCGGGCCTAGGATCTTCCTGAGGATTCTTCTCTCTCTGATTTCCAATTTCTCTATAAGACCTCTTCGGTTCAAGGAAAGACACTCCATGGCATATAGGGCTTCAGGTCGTAAGACTGATTTGTAGTGCTTAAGTTTCAAGTTGCGTGACAGGCATTTCTTATTGTAAGTGTTCTTAGTCAGCCGATAGGCTAGTTCTAACTTGCTGACTCTCCTGGATAATGATGCTTTTTCTGATAAGTTGGATTCAATCCATTCGCCGAGATACTTAAATTTCTCAGTCCCCTTGATGTTTCCCTGTTCTAGTAACATCTCTCTGTTTGCTTCTCTAATGTTGGTGAAGAATTCTGTTTTCTCCAGCAACACTTGAAGACCCACTTTGGCAGTCTGTTTTCTGAGGCAGTTTCCCTGCATTGTTGTCATCTCAAGAGAATCATCAAACAGTGCCATGTCATGTGCAAAGGCCAGGCAATCTACAACCAGTCCATCGTTCTTACGTCCCAGGTAGATACCACTCTGAGCACCCAAATTTATCAGTTCCTTGCGCCATTCTTTCATAACCTTTTCAAGGACACAGTTGAAGAGAAGTCGGGAAAGTCCATCTCCTTGTCTCACTCCAGTTATTATTTCGAAGCTTTCTGAAATCTCGCCTCTAAATTTAACCTTGGAATGAGTGTTGGTCAAAGTTTCTAGGATTAGTCTGCGGGTTTTGTTGTCTAGTGCTAGTTCCTTGTTAGGCGTAGTTAGGCGTTAGTTAGGCGAGTACTTTGTTAAGCGTTTCTCTATCGATGGAATCGTAGGCCTTCCTAAAATCAACAAAAGTTTCCTGCCTATTTATTATTATAAATTGTTTCTCTCTTTCTTTTTCTTGCTCTCCTATGTAGGGTACAGCGAGCAATGGGGAACTAAAAGCTCCATTCATCATCCGTGGTTTAATTTGCTACTAATAGTAGATAGGTCTTCATTTCGTCATTCATGTATGTTTAGAATTTTCCTCACTATTTGTCACGCTTGTAAAATCACTGATTTCTGAATTGTTGTAAGGATTGTTTTGTCCAGCAGCTTTACTTTCTCCAGGTATTTTAAGTTGTTTCCACTTATTAGGCCAGTAACCGATGGTTACTGACGGAATAGTTTGAACCGACTTCAAGTTGAGTATCTTTTTGTATTCTTCGCAGAGTTCTACGTATTTGTTGACTTTTTCCCTTTCTTTCTGTTGTAGGTTGTGATCATTTGTATGTGAGATTTGAATGAAGAAAGCATTTTTTTTTTGTGTTTGTCCAAAAGAGTTATATCTGGTCTATTACTAGCGATTAATCTGTCTGTAATAATTATAATATCCCAATATAACCTGTAATGCTCGTCTTCCAAGCAAGTGAAAGGTATGTATTTATAATAGGGAACTATTTTACAACAAAATTTGGAACCAGCTCCAAATAAACAGCTCTTGTATAGCCAGCTACGAGATGTTCAATTTTAATTAATACTTTTCAATGTATCTTTTATAATTCTTTGTGGCTATAACGTTATCTTGAATTCCTATTAAAAGACCTCACATTCTGCAAATAAATATCCCCTTCTGATCCAGTCTGTAGATAATTCCAGGGTAGCATCTTTGAGGGATATTTACCATGTAAAGTTTGCTCCATCCATCTTTCTTTACTTTTAGTTAGTATTAGTATAGTATTAGTATACAGCGGGTGCGGTTCTTTATTGATTTGCACTGCCGAGTATTTGTCATATAAAATAATTGACATATTACAGAATGTCGCTGCGAAGTGGAAACTTTACGTTTGAAGTATTTCTTCATCCCATTTATTTACTTTTGATGGAGGACTAGCATGTTATTTAAGCCTCTACCCCCAGAGTTTCTAGGTGGATACATTCTTTCGGTGCTGGCCCTTGGGTGGTGCTTTTGACGTTCCGTTGGTTTTACTGTAATAACTCGATTGAGCGCTTCTATATCTGTTTTTGACCAGTTTATTACACCAAAGGAATGCGACACTGCCAGTATGGTCCAGGAATTGATTGCTTTCACCAGGGTCTTTCCTTTGAGTTCCGTCTTAGATATTTTAGTGACACGTATTTTCAGTTCAGAATCTAGTTTTTTCTTGATATATGCCTGTTGAATAATTAATTTCTGTTCAATTCCAAGTTATGTATATGTGCTACAATTGTTGAGGTGTTGTATATCATTCTCTTGTAGGATTTCTTCTTATGAAATAGGTTTTCCACGTTTAGTTATCAATTTTGCACAATTCTCCAATTCAAACTTCATGCCAATATCACCAGAAAATTCTTCTGCTTGCTCGAGCAGTCTCTTTAATTTATATTCTCATCCCGCGTACAATTTCAAGTCATCAACCGAAAGTAAATGACATTTCTGATTACGTGTCTACAGAGTGTACCCGAGGCCAGAGCGTTGGAGCATTCGCGACAGTGGATTTAAACTCAAATTGAACCACAATAGACTGTGCGTCTTCCTAGAAGATACCACTTTTGATATCAACTTCATCTGCGAGTATAGTTTTTCCCTTAATATTAATGCGAGGCTTGGTTTTCCACATGGTCATACAGTTTTTAAAAAACTCAATAATGCTATGATCTATTTTATACTGATTTACTTTTGTTGTGATTTACTTCTGCATCCCTTTCGTTCTTCCGTTAGGATATTATTTGTTTCTAAATGATGGTTGATTTTTTATTAAAATTGCTGTGCTAATTTTATAATACGTTGGAAGGCATGTTATTGGTCGCTAATTTTTTGGATGTTCGGTATTTATATTTTTTGGGACCATATATGTTATTCCTTTGGTAGCAAATGAACCTTTAATTATTTGACTTTTTTGTTTAGTAAGACAACTGTGGATGTTAGTGTTTTCCACCAATAATTATGTATATGATCAATACCCGCAGCTTTCCAATTATGCGCCTTTCTTAGAACGGTTTTCAGGTCATCTTCAGTTATATTAAGTGGTTGCATGATAGTTGTTTGCATCTAATTTCAACCAACTTCCTAAATTATTTTAATTACCTTTCGAGCTCCATATTTCCGATCAAAAATCACCTAACCGAACTCTATACTATACGAACTGCTACTAAGCGCAGGATATAAATCCCGTAAATCATGTGCCCTAAGCAGACACAACGACCCCAAGATGACCGCTTTCTGCATTCCAGCAGCAAGGGTCTCTGCGGGTTTACGGCAGGCAGCATTGATTTTCAGATTGGAGACGAGCAAATACTTGATGCCTCCCATGCACCCAATTACCAAAACGTCGAGGTTTACTGAGTAACCTGGGTATAGTCTCCGAAGCTCAAAGAGCAGGTCTTAATATTTTGTCAGCTTTTCCTCCTCCTTGACGCAGATGTTATGTTCAGCAGGAGCCAACCAAATTTAATAACAAACATCTGCTTGGAAGAGTGGTTCAATAGAACCACATCAGGCTTGTTCCCGTTATATGCCTGACGGTGGTGAACGAGAAGTTCCAATAGATTCGGCACCCTGCCGTCTCCACAACGGACTCAATATCGTTCGGGACATAGGGCAGAATTATGAGTTTTAGATTATATTCAGTCTAAAATGAAAGTATAACACTCTCAACGCCGCATTGTGGCGATGAATATAGGTCGAAACTGTATACACCGGGCATGCCGCCAATATATACATTGCTGTTTCAGAGGCCCTGTGACGCGCCCTATAGCTCATATTCGGCACCTCTTTACCCATCACGCGGCTGCGATAGACCAAGGTGTTATTTACACCATTTTGCGCAGCGCAAATGAATCCCTTAGTCTCATACTTCAGTCCACTTGATCTCATAAAGGCAAATGTATGCCTTTTGGATAAGCCAAGGTTCTCTATGTTCTTGAAGAAAACACTATACATTAGCATGTTTTGCTCGGAGATTCTGACGTGGGCTGTAAGACGGAGCAAATTGAGCTCGGTAATGGAGTGTGGCAGAGCTTGCTCAACGTAAAAATCAAGACCGAGTTCATCTGCTGCTGTTTGTGCCGCCCTAAACAAAAATGCCCAAATTCCCTGCCTCTCGTTATCCTGACAAGAACCAACAGGAGATCTGAACTTTGGATGATCATACAGGCAACACCCAAGATTAACCTTTAATGAAAACTCCAAACTCAAAAGTCCTCGGCCTCCCTGGTTTCGTGGAAGATATAACCTCGGAACGGATGCAAACTATTATGGATGCAAACTGCGCTGTAGATGCAAAATTTTTCGGGTATACCGATTAATCTGCTTCAACTCATACACTAACCATTTGCTGCCCCAAATGATTAGAGCAGGATCGGAACGGCAAGCATATTTGTGGCAAAAATTTTGTTCTTCCCCGAAAGCTCTGACGACCAAATTCGTCGGGGTAGATTTTTGTACTTTCCGCAGAGAGACTTTTTTACCTGGTGTGACGCTTGGATGTAGCACTGCTCCACACTCAAGTCTTTCTTAGTCTCTCCGGCGCACATAAGAGTATTTCCACGATAAAACTGGTCAAAAGTCAAAAACTATAAGTTACTCAAATAATCCTTTAAACCATTTTTTGATAAAGTTAGATAATCAATCTAACAATTGGCCGCCATAAAACTGCTACTCGTACTTGCTTATTGTTGTAAAATCAGTCGGAACTCAGTTATTGTTGCAATCGCACATTTTTGTTAGCAAAGCTTTTGTTAGTGGTGTTTAATTCTCTTGCAATAGTGTTGTCGTGTGGTTGACTAGAGAAAAAATATTTATTGAATATGGAAGTAGAAGGTATGTACCATATTTAAAAATACTATTTTATTGTTTTCTGTTTCTAGTATACGTATATGAGCTATGTTTAACATGCCCCATTTTTTTAATTATTTTTACTTAGAATTTTGTGAGAATAGTGTTTTTGTTTAAGTGTCTTGTCTTGTCGAGCTAAATTTTAAGGACATGAAATTTAGGCTACTGCCAATCATGTGTCACAACAAAATTGTCCGCCGTTATCCGCCATTTTGTTTTTTGTCCATTCTAAGTTAATGTATATAAAAGTTGAATTATTTAAACAATGTAGATTTTTCTCCTGTAGATTCTTCTGAAACCGACAGGAAGTTTACGAGAAGAGCATTATAATACATCCTGAAAGAATTTAAGGGGAAGACAATGGAAGAAAAGTTTTCTTTAATGGAAGAAAAACTTGTGGGAATAACTAAATGTCCAGCTGATAAAAAAACTGCTTTAAATTGGGCCTTAAGGAGTTTGAAGAGTGATTTTAAGAAGAAATGGACAGCCAGTAGTTATAAGAATCAACGTTTCTTGAAGAACAATGAAAAATAGCTCACATCTTGCATCTCACGATTTGCCTTATTGGTCTGCAGAACCTACACAAAAACCAGGACAACCAACTAAAACATTCGAAGAGTTAAGTGACCGCAGCAAACGTCGAAAAACAAAGGAACTACGGGAACAGGTAACTGTTGAGGAACTGACGTATGCAGCTAGCGTGAGTCAGCGCTTTTCAGGAAATAGCGACGCATCAAAATTAATAAAAGAAATAACTTCCACGCCAACCAGAGCTACAAAATTTCGCAAAGTTATTTCTTCTGCTCACAAGCAAATAGTTGTTAGGAAACAGACACCGGAAGTGGCACTGGCAATCTTTGTTGAAGGCGACTTCAGTCGAAGACAGTGGGAAGTAATTCACTTTTATTCTCTTATAAAAATGGCCAAAAACCAATGTTGCCCCAATGAACAATCGATTCGAGTGACTGAAACCTGGTCTGAGGTTGAACTACAAGCTCTACTAGATCACACTGCATTGCGTCTATATAAATACGTACCAGAGGTTATAGAAACTTGTTCACAGGAAAAGAAGCAAAACATGGTTTTAATTTCAAAATGGGGCTGTGATGGAGCGCAGCAGTCGCAATATTTCTAAACAAAAATTTGAAAATAATACTGACAGTGGTGCAAATATTTTTCAAAGCCCATTTGTGCCTTTAAGATTAGTCATAATGATTTATGGAGATAAAAAAAAATCATATGGCAAAACCAAGTCCCGTCCTCTGTCAGATTCTGCATACCCATACGCATACGCTCTATTAATGAATCATAATAAATGAAATAGCGTAAATAAAAAATCAAGCTGAAAATTTAAAAGAAACACAATTGTCTACACCTAATGGTTTAGGTAAAATAACGCATATAGTGATATTAACAATGATTGGCGGAAAAGTATGCAATGCTGCAACTGATACTGCATCCACTTTGAGATCTTATATATGCGGACAGACTTCTAATGATTTTAATAAATTAATTGTAACGGAGGAAATCAATGAGGAAGCACTTAAGTTTTGACTCGATTCTTCATGCTAGAAATTGTTTCTTTGAATCGCTATTACATTTGGCTTATAAATTATCCCTGAAAAAGTGGCAAGCGCGAAGAAACAGCCGAAGAAAAAAAGATTGTTAAAGAAATAAAAGAAAAAATTCAAACGAACTTTAAAGAAGAAATGGGTCTGCTCGTAGATATTCCTAAGCCAGGATTTGGAAACACCAATGACGGCAATACGTCCAGAAGATTTTTTGCTGACCCGGAATGTTCTTCTAGAATCACAGGCATTAATAAAACGATTCACAGTAATCTAAAAAGTGATTTCGAGTGGCAACAGCATTGATGTTAATAAATTTGTAGCTTGTGCACATGAAACTACAAAAATGTATACAAATTTGAATGGTTGGCATCTTATGTCGCCAACTATAAAAATTTTGAAGCACGATGCCAAAATCATATCTACTATCTATTACTACTATCTATTGCCTATCGGCCAATTATCGGAAGAGGCAGCTGAAGCCCGCAGCAAGCACCGTATGTGCTTGTTGCGGGCTTCAGCTGTCTCTTAATTACCGACTTAATTTTGCCAGAAAATTTTCACGAGTCTATTGTAACAGGGATACATTAAACAGGCTCTTGCTAACTTCAGACTCGTATTTAAGTTGTAGTAGACCAAAGCAGCACAAAAAAGTAAGCCGCTTTCAATGGAGGCAATCAATTTAATAGTCGCGAGCACACCACAGTTACCTCCAAATGAAAATGATAGCGACGAAAGTATAGAAGACAAAGAACATGAAGACAAACAGTTAGAGTCTGACTAATGACATGTTTTGATCGCAAATATGTGAAGTTTTTTTTTAAATAAATATCTAATTTCAATAAACTTTGTCTTTCATTCGATGGCATTGCAAAAATGCGAAAAATAATTTTGACCGGTTTTATTATACGAATACTCCTCTGTACGGCGTTCAGATGTCTCAGAACGCTTCTGTCAATGAGTCGAGCATCTTCATCAAAACACTCGCTTCGTCCTCTTTTGAGATGAATCTGAGCGCATTTGTCCCAACCGAACCGCATGCCAAGAGCATATCTGTACTCCAGTACAAAGCGCAATGACTTCATTAGTTCTTGCTTGCCGGAAGCACACACTTTCAAATCAGACATGTAAAACAAGTGCGTGATCTTATGCTTCCGGTTACCGGGTATACCACAGCCATAACCCCTTGCACCGCGCAAGGCTAGGGACAGCGGCAACTGCGATATTCAATGCAGAAGAGAATCTCCCTGGAATTCTCCTGTTCTGTATGATATCAACTCTGCCCGAACTCCCGTCGGGATGTTATCGAGAACCAAGTCTTCCAGAGTGACATCAGTTGTTTAATACATCTCACCAGTGTATCGGGTACCGCAAAACATTCCACCAAGTGAATAATCAGCTCGTGAGACGTTGTGTCGAATGCCTTACGATACTCGATCCAAGCCATACGTAGGTTGCGCTTATATTGAACGGCATCATGCGTGACGCACCTATCAATCAGCAGGTTTTCCTTGCAGCCGTCCACGGCCCTTTTACAGCTTCGCTGTTCGAAAATTTTCGAATACACCGGGTTAATAGCGCCCGGTCATCTTTTAATAAAATTACAAACAAAATCTTTTAGTAAAATTACAAGAATTTTCTGATATTTTCTTTGGCGCGAATAAAACTTTTTAATGAATGATTTCGACATTCTTAATATATAATATTTGATATTCTTAATGTGTAGTCTATTCAATATTTTTCACCTTTTTCACCAACAAATAAAAAACATGAAAAGAAAATGAAAGGGAGTGGGGTATGTAGATAAGTTTATAGAAATGAAAAATTGATGGAAGAAAATATTTCACAGAAGGTTGAAAACAAAAACTTATTTCTTAAATTTCCAGACAGAATGGGTTTGTTTAATTTACACGCTATATAAACTAATCGGGTTTTAGGTTTGTAATTTAAAAGGGTTATTAAATTATATTAAAAAACTCTAGTAATCACTCTTGGCTACTTGGCGCTTGTTAGCGGAATAACATTGACAGATGGGAATGCGCCCGTTTCCATCCCTCCACCGAAACTTCCATTATTCACGAGCTATCGATGATGGGTTTGCATTCGTTTCATTGAAGTGCGTAAGAAATGATCTCTGTGTAACAATGGACCGTCAATATTCAGCTATTATAACAACTGCGATCCATCATGACTCTTTATTGCGTTTCAAAGGGGATTAGAATAACATTTTTACCCGTCTGCAAACCGCACGATCACAAATGTAAAAATAATGATGGAAATACATTTGGTATCTCAAGTGGAGAAATAATATTTATAGTGGAAGAAAGTGTCGAAATGCTAAAATATATATTTTTTTATACATAAAGGAATGTTGGTGTGCAGAAGGGATATAATAGCTTTAAATCATTTTTATACATAAAATATATTTGGAAACTACGAATTAAAAAAAAGTTTAATTTTCTTTATTTATTTTTCAATTTATATTTAAAAGTTCAAATCAAACCCGTTCGAAGGGCTATCGTTTTTCTTTTTCCTTCGTGAAAAATCGTTTTGATAGCAGACTAAAGCTTGTATGTTATATATAAATGATGAATCACTTTGTATCAAAGGGAAAGGCAATTACGTATCATTCCTCTTTACTATTTTTTATGCCATTAATAGAACGTCTTTTGTTCTATCGCCGCTTTCAGCAAACATCTATGTTTCATCTCGAGAGAGGAAAAGCATTATGAGGTCTGCAAATACACATTTTTATATCTGTTAGAAATACACTCACCAGCCAAGCTTTAATCCGCATTCTTCTACCTCGAAACGGGAAAATAAAAAAAATTATGTAGGAAAAGAAAGAAAAAAACTTTCCAACCCTGAAACAAGAAAAATTATACATATGAACATACTCGCATAAAGATAGACATCAAATGTTTTAGTTTTTAACAAGAAACATAAATTTTATGATTTATATTATAATTATTATTACTAAGATTTATTAGCGTTAGTTCCATCTAACAATAAGATAATGTATATTTATTTAGTGTTTTCAATTTAATATATTTAAGTGACCTAAATATGTTATTCTACGCTTTTCAATTTGACTTTACATTTGTTAAACAAAAGTAAATGCACTAAATTATATGACTTGTCGCTGAAGGCTAAATAGTTAAACTAGAACAAAGTGGAGTATTACGTAAACATGGTAGAGAAACAAACAAACGACGGAAAGACTAACGACTAAGAGTCGAGACTGAAAAGGATAAAATAGGAAAACCGACGAGGACAAAGGATTCAAATCCACTCTATTACATTGCTTTTTCTAATTTAGATTGAATTTTTAAGAAAACGTTAAGTTGAATATAGTAACGCGTAAGCAGATTTAATAATTTACAAGATTTTACCAAAAATAATTTTCGTAATCATTTGTATGACCTAGCGATTATTTGAATCATAATCTGAAAATTAGCAGGTAAATATACCTAAACCTAAAAAAAATGTTCAAGAAATTTCAATTCAGACTAAATACCAAATAGAATACTCTTCCACTAAATTTTCATTTAATACACCTTAGTGGAAAAAGCTCAAAATTACGTAAGATATAATCAATGTAAAAATATTGATTATGTGAAGAAGTTGTGAAAAAATGTCGAAAATAATTGAAATCGCATTTTTTTTAACAGTAAATAACTGAATACCATAAATAATTTCACTAAACATATTCGTTAAAGTAACTGCGCAATGAAAATTTTAGCAAAATTTGTAGTTTTCGATACCGTCAATTAACATCAAAATGGTATTTGGCTCACCTATTGGTTTTTTAATACCATGAGAACTTGCGAATTTATAAACTGTGTGAAATTTTCACACATTTTTTTCACAGATTTTTTTTTTTAAATTATTTTCCGTTAGTATACACTGTTATAAACATTCTCCCCAATTTTTAAATCGAAATTCGAATTATTTCGGTCGCTACAGCTTTTCTTAGAAAAATCGATTGGAGTGTCTGACGCGTCCGTCCACCGTAGAACCGTTATTCCTATTGTCCTGTTCCTACGTGGACGTGTACCTTTCTTTGCACCTGCCGGGATTTAGCTCTACAACGTCAGTAAATGGGCAAAGTACATCAGTTCGCTTGCGACAGCCAGTATGGATAGACCTACGAATAAAACGCCTGAAAAATCAGTGCCGCTGGATAGAAAAGGCTCGAGGACAAACCGTCCACGACAGGAAAGAAAAAGATCCGCAGAGAAAACTATCGCGTTCAAGAGATGGAATGAGACGCACGAACCGGCTTGCAACGTGAATCACGAAGGCAGCGCCGGAAAAATAGAGGTTGATGGCATAATTGAAATGCTCAAGAGATCTGAGGAACTGCATAGTGCAAAATGCAGATTTTATATTGGAGATGGAGATACAAAGACGTTCAAGATGTTGTGCGAAACCGAGCCTTACGGTGACGATCTTATCGTAAAAAAGAAGGAATGCGTGTTGCACATGAAAAAACGTGTTTATAAAACGGGAAACGAAGCAAGAAAAAGGTTGGTTCAATTGAAGAAAGCTAAAAAGCAAATTGCAGATAAAGCAGAAAAAAAAAACAACCAAGAAACATGCTAAGAACGAACCGAAAAAAGTGCAATTGACACTAAACTTACTAAAAACTTTGTCCGAATATTATTGCTTAGCAGTTCGTAAAAACTCCGATTCCGTTGAAAATATGAGGACAGCAATATGGGCGACGTTTTATCACAAAAGCTCAACTAATGCAAATCCTCAGCATCAGTTTTGCCCTTCGGGGGGAGATTCGTGGTGCGTATGGCGCAAAGCTGAGGCCTCTGGATTTCAGGAAAAATATTCTCATCCACCAGCGCTCGACGACGATGTCCAAGAGGTTTTCAAGCCGATTTACGAAGATTTGACTACAGACGATTTGTTAGAGAGATGTACGGGCGCAAACACTCAAAGATCAAATTTGCAACCGCAATCGTGGGCACCGTACGGGACCTCGTTTTTTCAACGCCATTTTAAATATATAAAAACAATGTTAAAAAATAAATAAATCAATTTAAAAAAAATCATTTTGTATTCTCCATTAGTGCTGTAATTTGTAAAACAAAAATCAGACCGATTAGTTTAGCCTGATCATCAAAAAAAAAAAACGCGAAAATTAGCTATTTTTCGGGGGGTCACACTGTGACGGTTCCTTAAGGGGGAGCTAAGGTATTAAAATTATTTTTTTGCATTTTTTTTTTTAATTTTTTTAAATAAATGCTTAATGTGTTAAGAATATTGTGTTAAAATTTCAAGTCGACTGGAGCAAAATTGACGAAAAAGCGTTGAGGAAAAATACGAGTATTTTTATAACAGGAGCGATAGCAACCATGTTTCAACGTTCGGTAAATAATGGTGTACGATATCGCAACTATATCGGCGACGGTGACTCTAAAGCTTACTTCGGGTTAGTGAATTCTAAACCTTATGGTGATGATTTTCCAATTGTGAAAAAAGAATGTGTAGGACATGTTAAAAAAAGAATAGGCACTCGTCTACGTGCAATAGTCAAAAATACCGTTGTAGATACTGAAACTAAGACTGGAAAGAAGATCAAAAGAAAGAGCCAGAGCAAAGAGAAGAGATCAAAAGAAAAAAAAAAGACTGGAAAGAAGATCAAAAGAGAAGAGAAAAGAAAGAAAGAGCTGCTAATGCATTGGCTTCGTTCAAACACAAGAACAGTGCTCTTCCCGAGTATGCTTTGAATGCCATCAAGCCTATCTATGAAGATCTGAGATGCCCTCTTGGAGCGATGTGTCGAAGGTTTCACGCAGAAGTCTCATTGTTGAGTTTGAACCAACTTATTTGGAAAATCTCACCAAAGCACTTGAGTTGAACCTCTGTCATCGTTGAAATTGAAGCTTATGTGGCAGCCAGTGTCTTCAATGAAGATTCTTTTGCTTTACTAACCTTCATGCAAGACATGGGAATCAGTAGTGGATCAAGTGCTCATGACTGGGCGCGATTAACTGACTCCATACGTATAAGCCGAGCTGAGCAGGAAGCTGAGAGACAAACTAAAGAAGGCAGGATTCGTCGAAGACAGGAGCGAAAAGGTGCTTTAGACATCATGGATGATAGCAACATTCTTTATGGAACTGGCATTGATGATTCAGTGTGAGGTAAGCCTATAAAATTTGCTTATAAACGTTTAATACCAGATTTTATAGCGTTTTTCCCACAACTCACGTTTTCAAAGTCGGTGCCCCTCATAACTTCAAAACTACTACTACACCGATCCTTTTGAAATTTTGAAAACTATTTCTGTACATAATTTACGAAGTAACGCTGGAGCGTTTTTTCAAATTTGTTAATAATTTTTATTTTACAATAACAAATTAGCCGATTTTTTTACTAAAAATCGCGTGTTTCCCTTCAAAGTGTTCCAAAAAAGTGAAAAATTAAAATGTCGAAAAACCCTCCTAGCGTTACCTGGGGAAAACTATTATCTAACGAATGAACTTTGATTTTTGGATTTCAGATGACCCTGCACCAAGTTATGAGGGGCACCGCCATTCTACTTGTTTTGAGACACGTCCGAATAATTGCTGCCATTGCCGTGTTTTTTAATATTTCTTCGTGAAAATTTTATACAACCTTCTTCAAATGTCATACTTTACTGTCCTATTAGTTTTAATAAGGAGATTTTAACTGTGTCATCACAAAAAAATGCCTTTTTTCGAACTTGACTAATTTTGGATTGTTTTCGAAAATAATGCGAGTTTAATGAATTGGCAAAATTGGAACAGAGAAAACGATGAAAATTTCAGAAATAATTTTCGAAAGTGTGTTTGAATACACAAGGATATGCAAATTTGCAAGCATTTACTTCACTAGTTTTAGAAGTTTCTCAAGAAAAATGGAAATTCTCAAGAAAGTTATTAATTAGCAAAGGGGATTTTGCTGTGAACTTTAGAATTTATTCCTGAAAGTGTGTTCTATTACATAGAAAAGTTGCGAATTTGTATACTGAAAACTACTGGAAATACAAATTTGCTAGTATTGACCACTAATTTCCGAAGGTTTTCAAGAAATATCAGAGTTTAATTGATTTGTAAGAGAAACAGATCGATGGATTTAGCTGAAAATTTGAGTAATTATTTCTGAAATTGTCTATTAATGCCGTGAATAGTTTTGAATTTGTAAACTGAAATCTACCGGAAATACAAATTTGCAAATATTGACTACCCTAGTTTTCAAAGGAATTAAAGAAAAATGCGAGATTATTTGTTTGTCAAAGACTAGCAAACAGGTGGACTTTGCTGACAATTTTAGAAATCATACCTGAATATATCTTTTTATACCTAGTAAAGTTGCCAATTTGTAAACTAAAGAGTTAAACTTAAAAGTTAGAAAATTACGGGAAATACAAATTAGCAAACAGTGATTTCACTAGTTTCCAAGGGTTTTCAAGGAAACTGCGAGATTAATTTTTTTATTTTAAATTAATTGGAAAAGTCTAACTGACAGATAGTTTTAGCTGAAAATTTTATAAATTGTACCTGAGAGTGTGTTTTAATACCTAGAAAAGCTGCGTATTTTTAAACAAGAAACTAGTGGAACTACAAACTTTCAAATTTTCGAACATTGACAAAAATAACTAGTTTACAAATGTTTTCAAGAAAAATTGCGAGTATAGTTAGCTGTCAAAGAGTAAATGTCACACCGATTTTGCTAAAATTTTTAGAAACCTTTCCTGATGTCTTTTAATGCCCTGAAGAGATTCAAATTTTTAACTAACACTGGGCACGTGGTAAAATGAAAAATTTTATGAATTAATCATAACAAATTGTATATTATCTAATGCATAATTAATAATTAAACGAACTTACCTAAGTGAAGTTCTATTATAATTCTACGAAGTGATTCGTCCGAAAAGATTAGAACCAGAAAAGTTTAAACTACATGTAGTAAACACGCAGTGTTGCCACTATTCCACTATATTTGAGAGTAGCAAATAAAAGAACTCTGTATACTCCATAGAACTTATACTAATGGAATAGGAATACCGTATAACTTACGTATACCGAAACTGTGTCCAACATCTGTGCGACAAGGAAAGATATAACATTTCTTTTGTTCGCTATGCGCATGCTCCAAATGAAATAAACATTTATTTTCTAACCATAATTTTAACCATAAATATGGTTGAACTTTAATTTAGAAATATTTTTATTGTTACTTATACAATTCTTATAACATTAGGTGCTTTTTATTTTTTAGGTGGTGTATTACTTAGTTCTATAATTTGTATCTCTTAAAAATATATTAAAGAAAAAGTTAAAAAAAGTGTGGCTATTATTAAGAATATGGGAATTGTGGAGTTACCTTCACTAACTGTTGCTAATCGTCTTCCAAACTGTATTTCTGAACGTGGAAAGTAAAAATGAATCTTCTACGTCGGCTGGTTCAAGAAATATACGGGCTTTTGTAATCCAAAAAACTGACATTTTTTAATACAACAACAAATATAACTGCAACTTCTGTCCGGTTATTTGACAGAAAATATGTTTATACAGCAGATACGCTGTTGCCAAGTTTAATTCTTTTGCAGAGATTATACTTTTTTTCTGTGTCGCTACAATTTAAGTATTATATGTATTAAATATATTTAATTTTATTTTAATTCTTTTAGGGGGTCATGTTAATCTTCTATGTATTCTTCTTATTCTTATGCATATTCACTAATGAATGTTTGCGACCACGATAATGACTTGAATATCGTCATCATGTGGTTCTCTTGGGAAGTATAATGGAGGTGATTTCCCGTTATCTTCCTCCATGGGTATGAAATTACCATGGGTATAAATTAGATTAGGTTGTCCGAGAGAGAATAGATCAAGACCGCATATAGTACGGCAGCGCAAACTCTCGATCACATGCGCGCGCAGCGCGCATGTGGTTTGATCGAGAGTTGTGCGAGTTGTGAGAGAGTGCGCTGCCGCACGCATGTGGTTTAAACTTTAACTTCGTAGATCCAAACTTTTATGGTACTCTCGGTCCAATGTAGAACAAAGTGGCAACGACCGGTGGTTTTACCTTGGTTAGATTAGGTTGTCCGCCGCGAAGCGGAAAGATAAATCAAGACAATATACGCGCGGCAGCGCGAACTCTCGGTTCAATGTGGGACAAAGTTGCAACGACCGGTGGTTTCACCTTGGTTAGATTAGGTTGTCCGCCGCGAAGCGGGAAGATAAATCAAGACAACATACGCGCGGCAGCGCGAACTCTCGATCATCTGGTTTGATCGAGAGTTCGCGCTGCCGCACGCATGTGGTTTAAACTTTAACTTCGTAGATCCAAACTTTTATGGTACTCTCGGTCCAATGTAGAACAAAGTGGCAACGACCGGTGGTTTTACCTTGGTTAGATTAGGTTGTCCGCCGCGAAGCGGGAAGATAAATCAAGACAATATACGCGCGGCAGCGCGAACTCTCGGTCCAATGTGGGACAAAGTTGCAACGACCGGTGGTTTCACCTTGGTTAGATTAGGTTGTCCGCCGCGAAGCGGGAAGATAAATCAAGACAACATACGCGCGGCAGCGCGAACTCTCGGTCCAATGTAGGACAAAGTGGCAACGACCGGTGGTTTTACCTTGGTTAGATTAGGTTTTTATATGGTCTTAAGAGTACCGCCTATATGGTCTAAAATAAGATAAAGTTGCAAGAGTGGCAACGACCGGTGGTTTTACCTTGGTTAGATTATGAATTTAGTTCGCGCTGCCGCACGCATGTGGTTTAATTGAGAGTTGGTTAGGTTAGGTTGTATGAGAGAGAATAGATCGCATACAGCGCGGCAGTGCGTATTCTCGATCAATCCACATACGCACGGTAAATGCACGGAAAATGTGGCAGTGTATATTTTTTAAAATAATTGATATAAAAAACATAGGCGTAGTGAAAATTAATTATCTGAGAAAT
The DNA here is from genome assembly GCA_944588485.1 of Phosphuga atrata. Lineage (NCBI taxonomy): Eukaryota > Metazoa > Arthropoda > Insecta > Coleoptera > Silphidae > Phosphuga > Phosphuga atrata. The sequence continues at coordinate 40,928,134 of OX155894.1, forward strand.
ATTGAAATACTTAAACTATTATTTTTAATTATATTTACAGTTTAATTTAATATACTTACGTCAGAAAATTTATTTTTACTACGCTTATGTTTATTTAAAAGTTACTGTAATGCGCGTGCGTTATTTTACGCGTGTTATTTGTCTGTTTATTTATCTAGAAGGTTAAACAAAATATTTTGTTTAAACAAAATATTTTATTTAAACAAAATAAGTTTTTAGAAGAGCTTTTTTAAGTAGCAAGGAGTTACAAAAATAATGGCTTCTTCAAAAATAGATTATTTAAGTTTATTAGAAATTAATGAAATTTTAAATGACTCCAAAAAGAAAATCCCAAAATTAGTAGAGTGGGGATTAATTCCAGCAGAGGGGAGCTACAAATGTTTGAAGTGTGGTGGTGTATTAAAATTATCTAAAGACGTTGAAAGGTTAGTAGTTGTTTATTTTTATTATTATATTTTGAATATTTTTTAATGTATCCTTAAATTTTGATATCCGTAATTTTTTTATTGTAGAGAAAAGTTAAAAAAAGTGTTTATTTTTTAAAAGAAAAATATTTAAGTTTACATAAAAAATAAGAGATTTATCAAAAGATAATAAGTATTTTTCATTATTAGTATAAGTACTAGTACAGTACGATTTAATAACAATACAACTTGACACTGTAACAAGAAAACTACTTCTCTTATTTTATTTAATATTACATTACAACTTTATTACAAATATTACAACTTTTACAAAATAAAAATAAATCTACTGTAAACTTAATACAGTCGGAACACAGCCTGAATATATAAATATATTCAACCTTTCCAGACCTCTATAACACTAATGAGTCTTTTTAGGACTACCAAAAACAAATCTCATGTGAAATTTGTCAGTTATTTTTAGCCTTCAGGCCACCTTCGTGGCACTCAACAAAAACCAGAAAAATAACATTGTTTTTTAAGATCATGTCATTCCGATACCTCGTTGATACAAGATCTTAACAAACAATGTTATTTTTCTGGTTTTTGTTGAGTGCCACGAAGGTGGCCTGAAAGCTAAAAATAACTGACAAATTTCACATGAGATTTGTTTTTGGTAGTCCTAAAAAGACTCATTAGTGTTATAGAGCTCCAGAAAGGTTGAATATATTTATATATTCTGACCGTGTTCCGACTTTATTAAGTTTATAATAATAATAAAGGCCTTTATTCGTAATAAACAAAAAATATCAATAAAACATGCAATCCATTGGGCGAGGTTCAGTTCGCCCTGCGTACAATAATAGACAAAACGTCTGTTCAACTAACCCAAATAATTAAACCAAAAATAGCCAAAATAATGAAAATAATAACATTTGAAAGTTTATGACAGAGAAAATGCTAACCAAGCCAAATAATTACTAAAACTTTCCTGAATATGGTCAATTAACCATTTACAATTAGTTACTCACACAATTCTTATAAATGAGTTTCTTAAAGCTAGGTCTGGGCAAACTAAGAATATTATTTAACATATTAGCAATGCTATATGAGAAAGAGCGCTGAAATAATTGTGTTTTATGCTGTGGTATTGTAAACTTACCCTTAAACCTAATATTAATGTTATGCACATCTGTACGAAATCTTATTTTCTTGTAGAGGTATATGGGAAATTTATTTTTTATTATTGCGTGGTACTGGCAAATCGAGTGTATATAACGTCTTTGCTCCATACCAATTGTTATCTTTAATTTTATACGTGATATACGTGATATACGTGATACGATCGTATCTTTGTATGCCAAATATGAAACGCAAGCAAGAATTTTGGACTTTTTGAATACGTTTTGAATCCATCTCGGTTAAACATGGTCCATAAATGGCATCACAGTAACTAAAGTATGATAGTACAGTAAAATCACATAAAAGCGATTTAACATTTGTGTTAAGCACATGTCTATTTTGATAAAATAGCTTTATAAGCTTTTCGAATACATTGAAAACATGTGTTGAAAACCTTAGATTATTGTCAATGTAAAGACCTAAATTTTTCACCACAGAACTAAAATGAATATTGTGGCCTTGAACATTAATATGATGACTATATTGCTGAATAAATCATTGTTTTTCCAATTTTCCTCCATATACCATGGCAACTGATTTGTTATTATTTAATTTTAAACAATGATCATTACTAAATTCCAAAACATTTATTAAATCAAAGTTTATGGCATTGACTGCTTGTGAAGATTCGTCATTTGAGTATCATCAGCATAGAAATGACTACTACAAGAAAGATAGGCTAATGGAAAATTCAAGGTATAGAATGTAAATAATCTCGGGCTCAATATTGAGCCCTGTGGGATAGCATTAGTATCATTTTAAAAACCAGAGTTTTCTTTATTATAACACACTAATTGCATTCTATCCTGCAGGTATTTACTCTTTTAATATTGAAACTATTTTTATGTTTTTCATTATTACTGTAAAAATGTATTTGATTCTGATTAGGTGCTAATTTTGGAAAAGCATTAATAAAATGATCATTTATAGCATTAGGGTCTGACAAGTTTGGTGGTAACACTAATTGTTCTCGAACTTTTTTACTAAAATTTAGTCGTTTTAAGTCAGCCCATAAGTCTTTAGGTTTCTTATTTTGGAAAGAATTCTGACAAAAAGGTTTTTCCTCTATCCTTATTGCCAGTGCGAAACCATTTCTCAAAACTTTGTATTGTGACCAATCAAAGAGGTCCCTAGTTCTCTTAAACTTACTCAAAGCCCTGTCCCTATCTCTTTTAGCAGCTCATAAAGTATCCGTAAGCCAAGGAGCATACGGCTTAGTTATTCTATAAGTTACATAAAATATGAATATTTTTACATAGAAAATCAACTTTACAATCTACATCAGTTAAATCATAAATATTTCGCCACGGTATTGATTGTAAATCACTGTAAAATTGTTGTTGTAAAGTTCTTGGTTTTTTAAATTTAATGTCTATTATACATAATTATCTATAAAGTAGTATGGTGTTACCAATTCTAAATCTACTGTACATTATTGATTTTCAAAATGTATCAATTTACTATACTTATGCCTAATGTATTCTTTTTTTTCTGCAAGGGTGGCGCATCTCCCTTCATGAAACAATCTCAATTTTACAAAGACGCCAATAATTTTTTTAATTAACAAGACCTTGTGGTTGTCAAACGCATCTTATTCTAAAATATGCTCACACATAGCCTCGCTTAAAAATACTTTATTATATACAATTTGAAATACTTTATTTACAATAATATTTTCTATATTAGGTGTATTAAAAATTAAAACATTTAAGTCTCTTATTGTACGCTCTGTTATGCTAGAAATTATGATAACGTCGTCGGAAGGATTTGGTCAACTCAGAGACGACGGTACTTATAAAAATGTTCTATATATATTGCAAAAACTTTTGTTTTTTAATATTTTTCTTGCCACAAATCCACTGATTTGCGACACTACGTTATTAACGAAAGGGCTTAATGACCATAGCATGGTTAAATAGTCGTGGTCAAATAATATGTCGGCATCAGTTTCATTTTCATCCTCTGAGAAAATTTCATTAACACTACTTGGGTTTCCTGATGTTACATATAAAAGTTGGTCGTTATTTATGAGACAGTTGCCCATTTCTGAAGCAGCTATTTCATGCCTCACCAATAGCATTTTATAGCTAGCCTCAAAATGTCTTGCACTAGGGTTATTATTGAATCCCCCCCTATTTCTTAGTGCACTAAAAAACGTTTTGAAGTGGTCTTGGTTTAATTTAAAGGTCAATAAATATTTTAGACCGTAACACTTTAGATCTTGAAACAAATCAAACATCAAAACAAAACCAGTTTTTCGATTTCCTAGTAAAATAGCAATATTTTGTCATCTTTAATTTCAAGAATGTATTGTTCTATGGTATGTGCATAACTTTTCAACTCGTCAAAATTATCTTCTGAGAGGGCCACATGGCATTTTTTTAATTTAGAAAATCTAGACTTTACATTTAGCATATCAAAGGCATCATTGAAAATTTTACAAAATTTTACAGTTTGTTTTGGTGATTTAAAAAAATTTGGTCAATTGGACAACTTTCAATAAATAGTAAAGCACAACTGATTCTTTCACTAAGTGTCTGTGCTGCCAGCCTCACATTCATTTTATTGCTTTGATATGCAATATGCTTCTTTGATATTTTAGTGGCAGCTTTTAATCCTTCTTGCTCTTGTAATTTTGAAACAAGAAATATGTCTTCCCATAAGATTTGTTCTTCACCACATGATAAAATTAACTTGTCTCCTAAACAGTTCCTGTTTAATTTTATCATCTGGCAAGGATTAAAGAAACAATAAATCTTGTTCTGGGTTACCGGATTTATGAAATAGGGTTTAAAATTTTTACCAATTTCAAACTTGACACCTAAAGAGGTGCACATATTAACGGTAACACTGGCTCCAGCAAACGTCAATGATCTCACAATAATTCTAGTATCATTAATTAGCGGCAAACATTTTACTAACAAACTACCTCTTTTATTACCGTTTAATGATTGTATCAAAAAGTATCCCAGGGGTACTTTCCAGTGGCTATTTATGGCAACAAGCATAAATACCAAAGCGTTTTTAGCTTGTAGAGGATGGTCACCATCAAATCTCCATTCACACAAAGAATGACATACCCATAAAACCGCTTACCATCATAATCGATTTGTTGCCGAATTGCAACTTCATCTAAAATCAGATTGCAAAGAATTGGCATTTTGCTACATTTCACTTTACAGTTCAATGCATTAAACACTTCTTCTGTGAATCCGGGGCGACCATTTACAACAGAGTACCATTTCCGGATAGTGGAAGATTCTGGCAGAAGGTTCTTAAATGTTTTTCTGACGTAGTTGTATGCCTTAGAAGAATAAAAATTTAAGGTCAGCGCAAACCTTCTTAGCTGTGCTGGGTACATTTTTCGCAGTCCATTTTTCCTCTTCAAAATACCATGCATAATGTCTGGGCTGCTTGCCTAAGTATTAAGAAAAGTATCTAATTTTTTTATTTTATAAACTCTTCAATTCAGTAATGTATTCATAAACATGCAAAATTACAGTAGTTTAAGCCACTAAAAGATCAAAAAGTCAACTAACCATTACAATTAAATTCTTAATAATTATAATATTATTAATTTAAACATTCCATTAAATTTTCAAATGCACTTTCAGAAACAAAATTCTTTCATTTCAACTCAGTAAATCTTTTGAGCTTCTTATACGAGTTTGTAATCTGTTCTGTGACTGTTGCAAGGTTTTAATAGTCCTTACATGTTGAGAAATAACTCATTTGGTTAGAGATATAGCTCTTTTTGCACTTTGAGGTGTTCTCAAGTGAGGACTGCCAATATCACCGACATATCGAGATTCCATAATATTTCTAGGAGGTTTTCGAGGCTTGACTGCAAATGTATGCAACTATTAATATAATATATGTAACTCAATAAGAGTGGATTTCAAAAAAGATGATTAAAATATAAGCCAAAGATAAATTGATATCACTCTAGTTGCAGTTGTTATCACAATAATTAGCCATGGTTAATATCAATTTAATACAGGGTTATATTTCAATCATCCTTTGTGAAATCCACCGTTAAACTACTATTATCAAGATAAGGTGATAAATCAGTCTGAAATATACATCTTTTGTACTTCATTATTTTTATAATATTTTGATGAAAAAGATTACATAAAAAAAATAGTTACTTTCAATGAATGTAGATGCAACATTAACTGCTGTCTCAGCAGCTTGAGTAGGTGCATCAATTTGGGTATCAGCACCGATTGTATTGGTACAAATATTCATTCTTTTCGTTCCTTTCTTCACATTAATAATGGATGGTATTGCCCCACTGCCAAATTACTGAATTTCATTTCTTTATTAGGTCATCTTCCGTAAAATGGTGTGAACACAGGAAGCTGGTGGCTTTAAGATCCTTGTCCACGATTCTACAAAAGTCTAACCATTTTGCTTTAAGGGTCACATCTTTCGGAAATCTGTAAAGATATAACCCAATATTGCAACCATGTGTCAATAAAATTATATTTTCTTACCGGTGGTACGAAACGGTTTTATCACGAATGCCGCATTGCCAGCAATATACACCCATTTTGTTGATTAGGTCTTTTGTTAGGATATTTGTCTCTGATGGCAACTGAAAACAACATCGGAAAATACGTATAGGCCGCGCATGAGCATTTCGACCCAAAGAAATAGAATGAGACTTTGCATCTCACTTGTTGGACACAATTTTATGATTTGTATTCCTGTTCCATAAGTATATGTTCTAAGGTATACTCCCTGACGCCATCTATTTCCGCCTCCGCGTCCTTAATTTCATTTAGTTTAGAGATAGTTTAGCCCTGATATTTCCGGACCTATTGGGAACCATTTGTGTTCGGGTGGGTGGGTGCTACTAATCTTTTCGGACGAAGCACTTCGTATAATTTTAATAGAACTTCACTTAGGTAAGTAATTATACTCGTGCTTCTTCCTCAAGATTAGTACCTGAAAAGTTTAAACTACCTGTAGATCTTCAGAGTACAGGTTCAGGAAATAACCTTCAAATAGAACCATCGCATTGCACTAATATTCGTTTATTCATAATAATCTATTAATCTTATTTACAGATTATTGCACTCGCTAATGAAGTACAATTTTCTTCTAGAACTGCTCGGTTGTTGAATTTTCCGAATGTACGAGAGGTGCCAGCCTCGAGGTACCAGTACTCCTAGCTTATAGGCCCTGGAAGCCGCCGCGTGGAGCGTACTATGTGCTAAAAAAGTGGATACATCGGCTTATCGACATCGATAAGCATCGACATACAACGGCTTAAAGTTTGGGTTGACACCACCTTGTGCGGTTTTTTATGACTGATAAATAGATTATCCGTGTTACGTAGGTCCCTGGTCCCATTAACCCCTTTCACGGCCATGTCAATTTTAAGAAATAACGCACAGCGCCAGTATTTTTAAAAATGACGCTACTTATGCAACCCCTTTCACATAAATCACCTATTGATCAATAGCGAAACTCGGCGCGGCGACACCGGTTACACAGCCGCTCAATCTAAAGAACTGCTTCGCAAAATCGCAAGTCCGCAGCGGCACGTTGAACGCAGACTGCGGAAAACTTGAAGGTGCACTTTTACAGTGCACCCAGCACATTTATGGAGATATTTCCGGATTGGGGAGCTCGACGGAAGTGCCGATCGGGTTTTTCGATTCCCGCAACTGTCCTGCGCGATACGAACCCAAATTTTTGCCGATGACCGTCGAACTCGCAAATTGCCGGCCAAAAAGGAGGATGCGGATTTTTTTCGGACCCACCGGGTGAAGGGAGCGACGCAGGAAGCCGCGAGTGGTACCGAAATACGCGTATCGGCGGGCGGCATCGCCCGTCCTGCAAAAGTCGGATACGGCTGCGCGTTGAGGGAGTAAATGTAAAAAAAAACGTGCAAAAAAGACTGATATTTTCCAACGTCGGCAGCTCGACGGGGACGGCTCGGATCCCGAAATCATAGGCGCGTGCGTCCGTTCCGAATCGACCGTGTGCAGTTTCGAGTCGCTGCGCCCAGAAACGACGAAACTGCCACGGTCAGACTGACCTTACCTTAAGGCGAAAGAGAGCCGCTACGTTTCGAACTGTGGCGGCCGCTCCGTGGTCACTTCGTGGTCGCAGCGACGTGGCGTCGGAAGCAAAATGCGCGGCTTGGCGGGGCCCACATGCCGGTCAACTTGGAATTTCAAAAACGCGACATCCTGGTGCCTGGTGTAATTAACAGTTATAAGTGGGCGTCGCGACGCGATTCCGCGACGTCCAATTATGGGTACGGAAATCCAATACACAATCCACTGAAAAATCCAGAACATTCACGGGGGGGCTACAAAAATATTTTCGACATTTGTTTTTTTTTCCTGGACGCCCAAAAAAATGTCGTTTTTATGGCGTCACAACGCCATCTTCAATGTAATCCGGATTAAATTCCCAAAGAAACTAACAGGTTCTAGGCCAGATCGAACGGCGCTGGTCCCGTAGAGATTCGTCCATTGGTTCGGACGTTCTAGGTACCACCGCAAAACGCCTTTGGTTTTTTTCACTTTTGCGCACTTTTCTCTTTAAATCGCCGCAGATTCGCAGAAAGTCGTCGCAGCCTAAAAATTCTGACGATGGAGGATGGCCTTCATATACTAAATACAGATAAGAGCAACGACACGGACAAACCATCGAACAATCGCCCATGACGCAAAGTCAGACAGTCGCATTCTGATGGAATGTATACAGCAACGCTTCGGCGAGCACTCAATATATCATCATCATCATCCAGTTATATTTGTCCACTGCTGGACATAAGCCTACCCGGGGATGGAAGTTGTTACGGTAGGCCCTACCGTAACAACTTCCGTCTCCCAGGAACAGCTGCGGGCAAGTGTTCTAAAGAGAACGAACCCAACCGGCGACCTGGAGCCCTTTAAATAAGTGTAGGTCGTCCGTGGAAGTGATTGCAAAATCGGAAAAAAAGTTGCATTTTCTCTTGCACCATGTGAACGGGACGGCGCAGGACAGCGAGTGAGGGCTCTAAAAACGTGGCGCGGCGGCAGCTAGTCCTCAAGTTCGTCCGCAAAGAATTATCGAGATCCGAGGCAAAATGCGCCTCGAGGTTTAGGTTTCGCTCTGGTGCGTCCGAACCTGAGGGAGTGCGTCCGAACCTGTCCACGTTTTTCGCCGCCGCCTCCGCTTCCGTCGGACAGTTTTCGCAAAAGCCTCGATTTTCTGGGGGTTTTACAATCTGAAGGGGCGCGGCAGGACGGAGGACGAAACCTGGGGATGCGCAGAGTTCATTCGCAGTTAAAGCATCGAAGACGCGCGGTTAAACCAGCGAAGATGCCGCCTCCGGGTGCATAAAAAATCAGAATTTGACCTTTTCAAAAAACGCACGAGGTGCGGTCCCCCAGGTGAAATTCGGAAAACGCCACACGTCAGTCGCCTCAGATTTGATCGAAATTTGCGATTCCGTCGTGACCTAGCGATTCAGGCCGAACGCATCCCCACACGGACCACAAAAGTTTGCATTACAAAAACTACCACTTTTACAGAAGTCACGGCGAAGATGCCCGGGGAAAATGAAAATCATGAAAGAATTCCGGTAGAAAACTTCGAGGCGCGTCTTCCGTTACCACTCTCGTCGCTGCGCGACTTTTGTCGGCGACGTTATAACAGATTCACAGATTCTCAGATTGCCCAGATTATCAGATTCTTGTAAACAGAGAATAGACGAACGACCCCATACATGGCGATTTTCGATAACGCTTCCGGATAGCGTCATTTAGGCGTCAAAAAATGACGTTTTTTTGCAACAAAATGAGTTTTTCGTATGTCCCAAATTTTAAGTAAAGTGAGGTGACAGTCGGATGGACGGCGACGTTCCGGGCACACCGTAGCCAGAACGTGCGACGAAAACTGTCCGGGTTGTGTGAGAAAAAGTGAAAAACCTGGAAAAATTCGCCCAGCCGCTGCGCTCGTTTAGTAATCCAACGCAGAATTAGATGGCGCTGGAAAAAAAAACCCTGGCTACATAGCGCGGAACGTCGCCGCATAAATTCAGGGCCCCGGGTAACATCTCCCGGAATAGCGGTGAAAGGGTTAATGTAATCAATTAGGGTCTAAGCCGGGCAAATTTCTAGCTTTTCATGAAAAAAAAGGTAAACATAGCTTTGGTTGGTTAGTTCCTACTCTTGATATCTTAATTGAATCTGGTATCTTTATAAAAACTTGAGATGAATTGATCTCAACATTTCATATATCTATTTTTGACAAAGTTTGTACCCTGTGAGCCGTCCCTAGGGCTAATACGCATTTCCTTGAGAGCCTTTCCAGTGAAAGCTCTTCATTCGGGTACCTTTTAGTCCAAATGTTTAAGACAACTGATGTATCTCACGTTATATTTTTGCTGTAGACGGGCAAAGTCATCTTTAGACGGGCAAAGTCATCTTTAGACGGGCAAAGTCATCTTTAGACGGACAAAGTCATAGTGACAGAAAAATATTTTGTCACTTTTGTCACTTTGTTTGGTACTATCAAGGACAATCAACCCTCCCCCGCTTCAAGCACACATCGTACTGCCTCAGAGAGCTATCCGTCATTGATGCTATCATGATATCAGTTGAGTTTAATGGGCCCCTCCTCCTTAGAAATCCCGTCCTGATAATACTCCGGCAGCCAGGGTAAGGTAGGGGTGCAGGTTGCTGCTGCTAGAAAAGGTGTAATAAAAATCACATGACTGAAGTCAGTCGAAGAAGTTGAAAGTCACGAGAAGTTTTTTAAAAACTGGGTGCCATGGTTGAGTGGGCCACAACGGTACAACCATAATACCCTTGGCCCTGTCAGAAATTATCTTCCTAATTGCTTTAGCAAAAAGTGTAAGTATAAGTAAAAGTATAATAGAACATGGTGGAAAAGCATAGAAATACATCTTGGACGAATTTAAGGTAAATGGGTTTACAGCAAAATCATCTGGGTCTCTCAACCATGATACATATTTAGAACATTTCTTATTGTTTAAGTCTTGTCGCAAACAAGTCAATCTCAGGTTCATTAAATGATTTAACTATCCTCTCGAAAGCTGTGGTTGATAAAGACCATTCAATGTCTGGACGAGAGCGCCTGCGATCTCGTTATCAATTGCAGTAATATACGACGCGAAAATGAAAATCCTCCTGGTATTAATGATAAACCCTAAATATTAACATGCTGTCGATGGTAATGATAAACCCCAAGGCCCTCAGTAACTTGCTTGTTGTATCTATATTTTTAGGCACTCCTCCTGAGAGAGTGCCTAACATATTGAAGAAATGTAGCCCGCAGAGCACAATAACTTGACAACTGGTTTCATTAATTTAGTAAAAATGTAAAGCGCTACGTTTAAGCCAAAGGGTAAAACATTAAATTCATATAATTTACTCTTCCAAAAGAAACGTAAATATTTACGGGTTGCTGAATGAATTTTAATTACCAAGTAGGCATCCTTAAGGTCTAATGTGGCTAGATAACAATCCCTTCAGATGATCTTAATAACTGTGCGCATGTCTTCAATTTTATAATGATGTGTATCGATGAATTCATTCAGAGACTCAAGTTTTTGGTACTACGAATATGTTAGAAATGAATTGCCCTTCACATGGTGTGGTCCCTGATATTGCTCCCACCCCTAGAAAGCCTTGAAGCACTCATCAATGTACACCTTCTCCGAGTCTGAAAAGTCTCTGGACTGTAGTACATATTTTTGTGCTACAGGTCTGGAGAACTTTATCTTGTACACCTTTTTTATAAAAACAGGACAGTTGACCTGCATACCTTATCAAGCTTAACGACCGTAAGAGCTCCTCATTTGATTCCAGGACTTTTCTAATGAGCTGTTACGCTGGTGTGCAGGTTGTTGGCTCCTCTGTGGTTCCTGTTGTATGCGTGCCGGAACCGGAGCCTTCCAGTTTAAATTCCTGGACGTTAATGGTTTGGTAGACCTCCTAATTGCCTTCGGATTAGGGTTAGAGTTAGAGTAAACCTTAATTTCGGTGCTAGACTTTGATATTGCCTTGGCTGCTCTCAAGGTTTCAGGTAAATCCTCTCCGAATAGGTATGTATCATTCTTGGTCTCTACTAGCAGTTCCATGATTTCTTCTTACAGCGAATACCGAGTGAAATTACGTCTAGTAATAGATTCAGAGTGCTGGATGTCGCACAAGATACGACCTGTGTCCATAAGCAGTCCTAGCAGTTGATTGTCCTTGTTCTCTGCTCTTAATTGTAGGGAGATAGTTTTGGCTATGCAGGAGATTGCCGTAGCTAGATTTCTCTGTTTTGACTCTATACCCTTATTCCTCTTTAAGTTTAACTCTGAAATTGCAGCCTTAATTTCCGGGTTCAGTTGTGGAGCTCCGATGCAATTGCAATTTCCTGGTATTGGGTATTTTTCCACTAACTCTATACGAGCTTATTTAGATAGTCCAGAAATTGCGACATGTTCAAACCTACTTGCTACTTCCTTATGGAACTTTCACCATGTTTCCTCTTACTTGATGGATCTGCACCTAAAATTTGTGAGATCAAGTTCAATCACTTCCTCTTCATTGACACATTTAGGTTGTGGATCTCTGTTTTCATCGTCGATGTCATCGAGTACTTCTGTGTAGCCGCTAGGTGTCTTCTCATGTTCTCGGGGGTGACCGAACGTCGATAAGACAGATGGCGTTTTTCTCCGGATATCGCTCCTCTCTCTTACATCATCATAATTATTCTTGTGAGCTAAAAAGAACACAAAATGGCGGCCAAATAAAAGTAATATGCGTACATTTTTGGAACGACTTTTGGATGTTGCGAGCCGGTCCCACAAACCGCTCAGCATCCTTAATTACAGATCTATGTGCCCCTAGGCTTGTTTCTCTATATTATACTCCGTCATTTGATTCTTCGTTTGACGTTAGCTCTAGAGCACAGAGTGGAATTAGTTTTTTCTCTTTATTGAACATTCGTGTAACTGTCTTAACTGGTAATTTTAGAGCTTACAGTTCCTAGCGGATGTCTGCAGCTGAGATTGAGATTGGAATATCTCTAACAATAACTGATAAAGGCTTACCATTTGGGTTTTGGAATGTGTGGTACCTGATATTATTTTCATTATATTTTATTAGTTTGCGGTAGTCGTCTTCTGTTGATACGTTAATTCGTAGGAAGTTAGCTTTATAGTTTTTTGTAAATTCTCCTTCAATGTTTTTTAAAATATCGCTTCTGACTTCTTTTAATTGTCTGCTTCGTGCAAGAAGATTGGTGGAATCGATAATTTCTTTGGTGGAGTGTTATTAATACTTTCATTCGTTTGTGTAGAAGAAGTTGGTATATCATTTAGCGGGTCGAATCTGTTTTGTGTTGTCACAGTTATTTGGCTCTGGGGCCATTGATATCTTTTTTGTGTGTTAATATGTGGTGGTGAGAGATGACTTGAAGTCCTTTTGTTGGACATTGTTATATATTAATAGCTATTTATCCGAGGGTAAATAGCAATCGCGTACAACTATAGCGCGTTTTTTGCGCGAATTTTTATATTTTATCTATTCTAATTTTAGCTCACGGTCACTGACCGATAACACTGTACTCGCGCTCACGTCCGTCTGCTTTCACGATCGCGAGAGAACTCCCCATTCGATTACTAATAGTCTAACATCGAGTTCCATAGGACAACTAAACGTCGTTTGATTCCTAATAACCAGGTTCATTTAAATCCTTTAACTTACCCTATATCCGTTTAAAAGCATGCGGTTAAAGAATGGAAAGCAAATATAAATCTATTAAAACAACGTGTTTCTTTAGTGGCTAACTATCAAAAAATAAACTTTATTCTCTACATACGTCATACATATGTTATACAGGGATACCACCTAAAATAGTACCCCAATACAACAACAGATGTCTCTTGGAAGTTTATTTGATGTTAGAGCTGGTAAATAATATTTGTAACACCCCAACTACAGCAAATAAACAAAAAAAATTAAATATCTATTTCTATCTCACTAACCCCCAGACCCTTAATACATTTGTTGTGTCTGACAGGTTTTAAAGCCTTAGTAAGAACATCAGCTGGCATATCAGCTGTTAATATTCTAAATTAATGATTTTATTACTAACTGCATCTTTTATGAAATGATATCTAATATCAGTGTGCTTACTTTTTCTGTTACACACATAATTTGCCACAAACTTCTGTGCACTCTGGCTGTCATTATATAATAATACAGTAAATAGATTACCAGTAAATTCACATAATAAAGATCTCAAATATATAGCTTCCTTACATGCCTCAGCTATAGCCATATATTCTGATTCCATACTTGACAATGCTACAGTTCTCTGTTCCTACTCTCCCAGGAAATAGCTGAGCCGGACATTACAAAACAATAGCCTGTATTTCATTTACGATCTAAAGTATTACTTGCCCAATCGGCATCAACATATCCAATAAGTCCAACAGGTTCAGCTGTTTCCTTAACTTACTTTAAACAAAGGTTTTTAGTTCTTTTTAGATACCTAAGTATTCTCTTTGCATAATTCCTATGAACTTTTGTGTGACACTTACTGAATTGACTAAGAAAACTGATACTATAAGATATATCAGGTCTTGTAAGAACTGGCAAATACATTAAGCTTCCAATCAATTGTTGACATGGAGTTTCTTGATCACAATATTCAGACTTATTAACATCTAATTTACATTCCATTGGAGTGCTAGCAACTTTACAATTTACCATACTAAATTTCTCCAATAGTTGAACTATATACTGTTCCTGAGCTAAAGTAATAACATTCAGCTCTTTATCAATTTTAACTCTCATTCCCAAGCATTGTTGAACCTGACCCAAATTCTTAATCCTAAACTTAGAACTCAATACAGAAATTAACTTGTCAGTTTCTTCTTGATTATTTGAATAAATAAAAAAATCATCAACATACAATGCGATAACAATTTTTACCTCATTATTTATTTTTGTAAAAACACATGGCTCTATATGACTCTTTTTGAAGTCTAGGTCACCCAAACATTGCTCTACTCTCTCATACCAGGATCTAGAAGATTGCTTTAAACCATAAATTGCTTTCTTCAATTTAACAATTACCTTAATCTTATTTCAATCACAATCAATATCTGGTTGAACCATATAAATGTCCTCTTTAAGGAAACCGTTTAAAAAAGCTGTCCTGACATCTAAATGTGTGACATTTAAATTTAACTGGACAGACAGTACAAACAATAATTTCAATGTAGAATGTCTGACAACAGGTGAAAACGTCTCTTCATAATCGATACCAGGCCTATGGGTAAAACCTTTAGCCACCAGACGTGCTCTGTAACGTACACTGTTATCACTATTCACTTTCTTTTTAAAAATCCACTTGCACTGTTCTGAAGTTTTATCAGAAGGTAATTCGTGCACTGTAACCCACGCATCATTTTCTTCAAATGCCTGCAGCTCGTCCTTCATTGCCTCTATCCAATTGTCTCTATCTGGGCTATCAAGAGCTTCTTTGACACTGACTGGATCACTCGTGACATCTGCTTCTGACGTTGCACATAGGTTTGAATATCCATAACGCTCTGGCTGCTTCCTAATTCTTTTCAAGACTGCTGGTGGTTCTGGTTCCTTATCTGTTTCTTCAGATTGCTGTAACGCAAAATCCAGGTCGGTCATTGCGTTAAGATATTCTGATTCTGAAGGCGAACTTGTATCCACCAAGGGACTCAAAATGGGTTCTCTTTTATTTCTTTTGCATCATGACCATCTGATTCAATACGATTTCTGGTTCAATATTCCCAATTGAAACTGACACAACTGCTTCATTTGTGCAGTTTCTTTCTATATTTTCATGGATAATTACATCTCTACTAATTACAACACTTTTCTTGATCGGATCATAAACACGGTAGCCTTTCACGTTCTCAGAAAAACCAACTAAAATATGTTTCCTCGACTTAGTGTCCCACTTAAGCCGTTTCTGTTTTGGCACGTGTACCATCACCTGACTGCCAAATTTGCGGACATGACTTAAATCTGGTTTTTCATTTGTCCAAAGCTCATATGGAGTTTTATTATCTAATTCTGATGCAACAGATCTATTCCTAAGATAGACAGTACTGTCTATCTTAGGAATAGATCTGTTGCATCAGGATTAGATAATAAATTTGTCGCCTCTGCCCAAAGCTGCTTATCTATCTAAACCTGCATCAAATAATAAACAACGAGCTCTTTCAACAATTGTTCGATTAAACCTTACACTCATACCGTTTTGTTCTGGGGTATAAACATTAGTTTTTTGGTGAACAATACCTGCGTCTTTCAAATAACTTTCAAAATCATTACTGCAAAACTCTAAGCCATTATCTGTCCTTAATATTTTAATTTTTTGTTGTTGCTGATTTTCTACCATACTTTTAAACTCCTTGAAGTATTTAAAAACTACACTTTTGGTTTTAAGAAAATAAACAAAGGCCATACGAGTAAAGTCATCAACAAAAATTGGACTCACCGATTGAAGTAGACTCCATTGGTCCGCAAACATCAGCATGGATTACATTCAGTGGCTCGCTACTCCTTGTACCAGTGTGACCAAATGGCAAGCGCGACTGCTTCCCCTCACAACACACTGTACAAATATTTTTGTTGGTCATTGACTTATCAGTGTGTGATATTCCTGTGACTGCTCCACTCTCCATTTTATTCTGGTCGTTTATATTTAAATGGCCCAATCTCCTATGCCACACTTCACTGCTAACTCTTGAAGAAAATGTAAACAAACATTGTTTACGTTCCATGACCATCTTATAAACACCATCTTCTTGGTTTGCTACAGCCACTAAACAGTTTTCTCTATTGTAAACATGGCAGCACTTTTCCTTGAACTCCACATTGTTTCCATTCTTGATAAGTTGACTAACAGAAATCAAGTTAGTTGTGAGGTTAGGAACACACAAAACATCTTTCAAAGTAACCTCATACTTGCAACTTGGAGTGACCGTTATGATATCCACATCACCTGAACACAACACCGGCATAACATTTGGATTTGCTGCCATAATTTCCTTGATACTCGGTGAATATGATATATTTTGTAACATGTTTACATCTGTCGTCATGTGAGCACTTGCGCCGCTATCCAAATAAAAGTCCTGTATACTATAGTTTCCACTCAAGAAAACGACAGAAAAAACATTAGTTTTCTTCACTTGCTACTGATCACTTTGCTTAAACTGAGATTTATAATGCCCAAATTGTTTGCAACGATAGCATTTTACGTTTGTTTTCTTCGACAAATCTGACATAGACCATCTGTGGCTGTCATTATTTCTGTCATTCTTAGCACTGTCGCCAACCTTATTTTGGCGATGGTGCTGCCCTCTGCTCCAAAAAGCGTTTCCTGGCTCGGAATCTTCATTACCAACTAGATCAATTAATTTTGTCTTCACTACATCCGCTGTAATGGCTATTCCCGAATGTTCTATAGCCATTATCATAGGGAAGTATTTTTCAGGTAAACCTGCCAGCATTAAGCACCCAATCCACTCGTCATTCACTGAGAAACCTGTTCCTGATAATTTCTGAGCTGTTTCTATGATTTGAGTAACGTAGTTTGTCATCGAATCGCAGTTGTCGAGACGAATCGATATTAGATTCCGCAACAAAGTTATTCTTCGAGAGAAACCAGAATCATCGAACATATTTTGTAATTTCATCCAAAATTCCTTGTGCTCGATGCATCATCTTTGATGTGAACAAATAGTGAAGAGTCAATCGTTAAAATTAATTTAGCTTTCGATTTTGCATCTTCTGTGGCTGCTTCTTGAAGACCCTCCTGCTTTATAAAATTAGCTGTGCCCTCCAAAACTAGCAGATTCTCCACGGCAAACGCCCACTCATGATAATTCTCGCGCCCCTTTAACTTTGGCACGTTATTCAAGAATGCGTTAGAAGCCATTGCTATTAATTTAACACTTTTTTAAACACAACACCTGCACTTAAACTAGCTAAAACTTAAGAATGAGCATGCCTGGGCCCATAACCTATTAAAACAACGTGTTTCTTTAGTGGCTAACTATCAAAAACTAAACTTTATTCTCTACATACGTCATACACATGTTATACAGGGATACCACCTAAAATAGTACCCCAAGACAACAACCGATGTCTCTTGGATGTTTATTTGATGTTAGAGCTGGTAAATAATATTTGTAACAAAATCAAATAAGTAAAATATTGATAAATCATTATTTTATTGGCTATAAGATTTAATAACATTTAATAATAATAAAAATATTTATTGTAACATAAAAATGAACCAAAGGGTTACGACCTCGAGGTCCTTCTACCAATCTGACATTAATTTTATTAATTTATTGATTGAATATTTATTTGCGTGGGAATATTTGCACAGAATGTCAGTCCTTTAACCGAGCAGACAGGATGTTTTTCCCATGAAATTTCCTGTGGGATGGACATAGACATCCTAACCTGTCCGTTCATTTTGAAGTGAATAATGCAATTCACTTACTACATACACTCTAATAACAAGTCTTACTCTGCATTAATCAAAAAGTTTTTGTTAATAAAATCTGTCTCGATAATTTGAATATAACATTAATTCGTTCATTAAATAGACTATTTCCTAGGAGGATCAATAATTATATGCGTAAAACTATGATAGTTATACGAAAGAAACTAGTCCTCCGCGATTAATTTATTTATTAATTAATAATTTATTTATAACTTATTTCTTACTTGATTAATTTATGATTAATTAAATTATGAAAGTGTTAATTGATTAATTAAATTATTATGTGTTTAGTGTTGTGTTAATTTTATATTAAGATTTTTGAGTTTCTTGGAAGATTTGAAATGATGTTTTTTACGATATAGTTTAAATAAAATCGCAATTTATATTGTAAGAAATAATATATAGATGGAAGTTGGAGGGTAGGAATGATAAATATAGTGGTTTTTTTGTCGGGACCTTATCTGGTAGAGCCTTAACATTAATAAAGATGGTGGAATATAGTCTAAGATATTGATTTATGGAGAGCTTGAACAGGCATATCTAATAAAAAATTCAGAGCTTCCCGGTTTGAAGCAGACGATGAAAAAAATCGCGAGCACGGCAGGCGCTATAATCAGCCCGCATGTCTATCTCATGAAAACTCAATTTCATAATATCCATTCTGTGAAGATGGCTTAATATTATCGGGAATTGGGCTTCAAATATTACCTACGTAAAATATATACGCAAATCCTAGGTATATATTTCTAATAAAAAATGTTAAACTTCTTTCCCCGAATAAAAGAAAAAATTACGCATTAAAATTATTTTCAAAGGTAATAGATGAAACCTTTTAAAGATATATTATTTTACGAAAAAACTTGTTTAAATAATGCATATTTATTTAGATTAAAAATAAATCTTAGAAAACACAAATTGATTCAAAATCTATAAATTTTATAAAATACGTGACAATTTTTAACGTATTAATGGAAGGCTTAATAGCAAATATACTGACCAAGATATAGAATATTTAGTGTATTAATGTAATTATTTTTATTATTCGGTGTTAAGAGTTAAATAATAAACATTAACAAAGTTTTTTTCGGTACAGCTTTTTGTACTTCTGTTGTGTGATGGAATATACAACGAGGATTAAATACATCGTTTTAATTAATGATATTTTTGTAGGGTTTTGCTTCTTCAGCGTAGTCCGCATACAGTTTCAGGTTCTGCCATTCAAAATAAAAAAGTTAATGGTGTGTTAGATGTAGTATAAAAAGGAAACAAAGCATTTGTAAGAAACTGGCTAATGGCGGATCCGGATACCTTTTTACTAGAGTTCCTTTCAAATATTCTTATCTCTTTTTATACACCCTGTTATATATTTTCGTCCTGCGTTTTCCAAATTTCTGCGTCCTTCAATAGATTCGTCCGACACTGCCGTTCCTCTACTCAACAATATTTCGAATTAAAGTTTGTTTTGGATTGATCTCGGTGAATAAAATTAAACGGGTTTTGTTTAGCGGTTCTTTCTAATCGAATTATTTACGGTTAAATAGGTTTAATCAGGGCGAAAGTTACCGCAACCCGAAAGGGAATTAATCAGATAAAAGTGGTTAGGAAATATGTCTCCCAGGGGAACATTATATAACTTGATATTTCGCAAAGACGATGTTCATTGCCAATATTGAATGTTAAACAGAACGCTCGTCGGAATAATATCCAAACGACAACTCTCATCTCGAAACTGGATTATACATGCTAAATGTCTTTTGAATTCCAAAATATATTGCTGAATATTTCATCATAAATCTTGCATAAATTTTATCCTTTCTCTTCTATTAGTATCATGTTTTAACTGTAATAATAATTATTTTGATTAATATTAGTGAAAATTAGTGAAAAAGTAAAAAAGGAACTAGAAACTAAATAAATTTTATCTAATTTACAAATATAATTATATTATACACTAATACTACTTTATTATTATCTTTTTTTTTTCGGGAGGAGGGGTAAAATACATTTTCGTACAGCCCCCAGTGCTCTAAATTGCTCTGAGGAGTGTGGGACTACTAGCCTTCGTGGCTAGACTACCCACTAAAAAACCCACTCCTCAATTCTACTCCTTGCACCCCGGAGACCGTCAAGTATTACTTGGGGTGTAGGATTGTCAATATGTTCTGATTATTTATTTCTATTATCCCTTTCGTCTTGGGCTTTGCTTTCCATAATCTCTCTTATGGTATCCTCGATATCCTTCCAATTGTCAGATGTTTCTAACATTAGGTTGATGATGTTCCGGCGTTAGAGTTCTTCCGATTTTTGACGTAAGGTACCTTCTGTTTTTTTCCCCATCTGTGGCACCTGAAAATCGTGTGCTCCGCATCATCCTCCTCGTCGCAGAAGCGGCAGTTCGGCGAATCGATTATTTTAAAACTGTGTAAATATTTTTGGAAGTCCCCGTGTCCTGATATGGCTTGTGTTGTATAGTGTGTGATTTCTCCATGCTTTCGCTCCGTTCATGGACAAAACAACTCATACCGGTGATAACACCGGTATGAGTTG